>OY725192.1:3507500-4107500 GCA_963241965.1 Tortrix viridana
CTCTATTTGCCAAGATTTACCAATGGATCCCAGCGAGGGCTAGGCTCAGTGTCTTCCATTGTTTGGTCACGCGTAAGGGGAAAAATCGGCCCGTGAATCGAGTATTTAAATAAATTTGTTGGATTCATTTATGTTTCGCGCACAAACAAGAAATTTAGCATTTCAACTCTCACGGTGTTGCAACTGTAATACCTACTTAAACATTTTTGAGTTACATGTAGGTACTATTCTCTTTCACATGAGAATAATATGTGACGGTCAAATTTGGACCCTTTTTTTTTTTTAAAAGAAGATAATAATGTATATAATAATTAGTCTAGATATTCCAATCATTTTACTAATCATACAATCGTATTCAATTTTAGATAAAAACTTGTGCAAAATAACGATAATTGACTCTAATCTTGAAAATAAATAAGTATTATATTGTGAAATATTCCATGAAACTTTCTGTCACTTTTCAGCGTGTGATACGAAGCTTTTATAATAATTGCAAAAATCGCTTCGGAACCGTTGGAATCTACATTTCCTCATACACACACCATTGCTAACATGGCTTGCTTATCTAAATAATCTAATAAGCTAATACTCATTTAATAATGTATTTACAACAGCCACCCGGGACGCGGCCATATTCGGTAGCCGGGTCGTCGCAAATTCGAGTTTCCAGGCCATCGTCCGTGCCTGGACCCAAACCTACAGGTTTGTACATATCACACCAGCGGCCTGGCCACGAGTCTCTGAGAGAGCTCTCTTCATTGCGCCGTCGAGACGCTCACCGAGCAGCGGTTAATTGACGTTACACGCAATGAATTAGTAAATTTGCTAGCCGCTCAGCCAGTCGTTGCCAAGTCCATTGCTGATTTATCCATCTTCAAATAACAGTATCTTATAGATTAATTTAAACGCTCATCGATTTCTTTCATATGATCGAGAAAACGAGAGAGAACTTTTGACTGACAGATATTTTTATCTGGGTATTGGATAAATCGGGCCTAGGATTATAAATGTTGGGATTTCTATAGATGTTTGGAAGTTTGAAAACTTAAATTCAAATCATTCGTTTTCGTAGATTTTCCACATTAGCCACATTATTTAGTAAATTGTCAGAAGCGCTAACGGAGTTAATCTATTTAGCGCTTCGGACAATATCGTCATTGCTGAAAAGCGCCGCAAGAAACCCAGAATTATTTGTGGCGCTTTTTTTCAATCATAATATACAATAAATAATACTCTCACTCACTCACACACCATTGACAGCTAAAAACCAGAGCTAAATTAAGCCTTAACTTAATCTTAAAATGCATAACGCTAAAACTGATGAAATGTATGAATTTACATAAGCGGAATCCTGAACGTTTGTCAGTTTTCTAGTCCATTTAGGCCGCAAGGTCTATATTTATGCTGGCAATCGTATCGGATAACGTAATAATATAATCGTCGATGGGTAAAGATTAGACGGAAATATTTTTCACTGTTATCCATAGAATAAGTACAAAGCATAGAAGCCGGACTATGAGATGAACTATGCACCAACTATCTTTCTCTTTTTAGATTAAGTACGTATTTCTTTAGAAGGAATGAGACAAACATTAGACTGTTTTTTCATCTTCTACTGTCACAAGAGTACTTCCTAGCCAAGAGCTTCCAATAATAAAAATCCAGTACAATATCAAAAATTCGTTATTGCGACCACAGTTAACTTTGTCAGGGTGACAACTTCATTTAGTAGGTGTTCCTTGAACATTCCAGTAAGAAAAAATCAAAAAGTCGTTATTGCGACCACGGTTAACTTTATGTCAGGGTGACAACTTCATTTAGTAGTTGTTCCTTGAACATTCCAGTAAGACAAAGTCAAAAAGTCGTTATTGCGACCATTTAATTGTATGTCAGGGTGACCTCTTCGTTTAGTATAGTGTTGTTGTGTTGTGACGAATTACAAGATAACGAAAGAATACATATATGCATAATATCTCTTTCTAACTCTTTATGAAAGCCATAAATAAAAAAAAATGTTGAACATACGTCTTTTGTGTCGATTTTTAGTCTGCTATTACACCAGTTATAAATTGAATGATTGCAGTGGCGGCGCCGGCGCCCGAGCCCCGGCCCGCGTCGGGCGCGGAGCCCCGCGCGTCCGCGCTCCCGCGGCCCTCCCGCCTGCCCGCGCCGCGCCGCGCGCTGAGGTATCCAATTCATAACCTGATTTTAAGGATTCATTATGTGTTTTCGTGTATGATGCTTTGACTTTAAGCTGGATATCCAAAAAAGTGCCAAGTTTGGCACTACATTGCTGACATTGCGAATGGGTGCGAGTAAATACACGCTCGACTATTCTATCGTCCGGACACTGGCGTGTGTCCAGATGTATTTTTTGTCTTTGTCTAGTACTTATAGTAAGTACACGTCTAGTGCTTAATTTGGAAATAGGTCTATAATATATATGTAAGATTGGTCTGCCTCTTTTCGGTTGCGGCTTAGTTTCCACTCTGGAAATTTGGGACCAAAGAAAAATTACCAGCCCTATCCTATTTAAGCAGCTAAGCAGCTGGTACGAGATTTAGATTGCCGCCGATTAAGCGCGTCAGTTACGGAGCTATAAAATATATTATAGGTCGGTATATTACCATATATTTTCCGTACTAGTTGACAGACTCTACACACGCAGCTATAATATATATTAATATAAATTATAGCTGCGTGTGTGGAGTCTGTCAACTAGTATGGAAAATATACCTAAACTATACGAAAATATATCGTAAGATGCCTTGCTATAATATATATTAATATACCAAAATATATATTATTGCTCCGTGTGTGACGCGCTTTATTGTAAAATAATGTTATAATAATGTATGTTAAAAAGTATTATTTTGTTTCAGACCGCCTTCAGTATATTACGTGGCGCCGACGGCCGATGTGGACCAGTACTGACCCCCCGAGCGCCAGGCGTAGCCCCAAATCCAGCGTAACCTAGAACCTAACCTGACTGAACAGAAACACGTGTCTTCGGGAGCCGGACGATGAGATACTCTTATTTTATATTTTATAAATTTTTAAACAAGTCCTTTTTGACGCGTTTTTTGAAATGAATGAAAAAGGTGATGATTTTAAAACATTTAAATTTTAAATCGAGTTTTAGATAAATAAATGTCCGAGCTTTAGACGGCGTAACCCTAATACTGAGTTTTTGTGGTTAATTTCAGTAATAAATTTTGTTTTAACCCTAATTAAAAATTAATAAAAAATCAAGGGGCGCCACTGTCTTTGCCAACTTGCATGACAAATTTAAAATAAACATAAAAGTAAAATAAATAAAAATCTTTATTCAAAAACACTTATTTTACAATATATAACTCTAGACTAAACATACCAAAAGAGACAAATAACTCTCATGCCTGAACTAGGATGATCCTGTTTCAGGCGAAAAGGACTTACAAAACTAAAAAAAATCACGTGCAAATATCAAAAAGTAAGGAAAATCGCGTAGTTCTTTTTAACGTTTTATATGGAGAGACAATAACTTGTATTTTTTAGGTATTTTTAGGCGTGATATCGCGTAAAGAAAATTGTGGACTGATAAATACATCTCATTAATTAAATCAAATTAGAAATTATACGCATTTGAATTTTTTTAAAGCAAAAAAATATCTAATGCGTCTGAACTTATGTCAGAAATCCGCTTTTCACGAGCTGAAAAGTTGTTGATTTTTAGACTTGACAAATGCTCTCTTACGTTGCATCTGTTGCCTAAATTTGTTGAATCCAGCCGGGTGGCAAATTTTATTTGTTTTATTTTGTACCACATTATAGAAGTACATCTATTTTATTAATGGCCTTCGGCTGTCTATCGCTATCACACTCGCTCTCGGATCCGACAGTATACTTACTGTTCGTGTTAGAATCACGAAAAAAGCCGGACTGAATAAGGTAGACGAACCGTCAATCCAAAATTCTATGGCTCCAGTGTAAAAGGGTATATGTACTTAGCCCGTAATAAGAAAGGGTATAAATTATATACAGAGTATACCACACTTATGCCCTTTTTCACTTGAACCTCAAGAGTATTATTGTTTCGCACTGGAGCCACAGGACGTAGCGTCACGAAGCTAAAACTAATTACAGCGTTGTTAATGGACGTTGCCATCTTTTCGTTTTCACCTAGCGGTTGTTTTGCGAGTCTGGACTTGGCCGTTGTAAAAAAAAATCTAATGCCGGTAGCACACCTCCGCCGCAAAACCGCGAAACTGTGGCGGAATCGTGATATTTAATACGAAATTGAACTTTATTTCGTTGCCAGAGTTTCGCTACTACAGTTCCGCGGCGGAGGTGTGCTACCGGCGTAAACCATAATGCGGCGGTGTCGGAGAGTCTTGTGTGTGGTCAAATTGCCAATAATATATTATTAAATATTGTGCTCCATAATATCTGACACATTTTTTTTATTGATAATGGTTTTGCTCTTGACTAACTCTTGCCCTTGGAGGACGAAGCTTTAGTCGACACGATGAAGCGAGCTCACCCAGTCTACCCAGAAGATGCTAATGCGTCTAGTAATAAAGTAGTGTCAGATATTATTGAACCAAATGTTGGATATATTATTATTGACAGTAGCGCGTTATTCATATTCCCTTATGTAAAATTTGGGTTTCATGTTAAATTCATCGACAAAGCTTGTTGTAACATCAAGAAATATGATGTTTTGTATTTTTCAGTTTTTAAGGCAATTGAAAATTTAAGGTAAAACTACGTCATAAACATTGACAATCCTAACAGCACGCCTCAATCCGACCCGTCTCCTGGGGGGCTACTTTGAAAATCGAAGTTCGAAGCCACGTTAGCTCCTTTCCTTCCTCACGATTTAATCACAACTGACGTGTGAAAGGGATGGTGAATCCGAACGTTCGAAATGAGTGTTTCGTGGTAACCATCCAGGGGCCGATTTTATATAACTACTTGGTACAGTATGTAGGTGTGGAGTGGCAACATTCGCTGTCGCTTGTATAGAGGTTGTCAGTGTTGCCATGGATTGTGGATTCGAATTCCCCCCGGTTTTTACGTTATCTAAGACGACGGAGCTCAAAATTTCAATATTCTTACCATAAATGTTTGGTACAAAGACATACAAATTAAGATATTATTATTCCTATATTATTTACAAAAGTATTTAGTGTAATAAGGCATTAAATATCGCGTTAGTAATTTATTTGAGAGTAAGATGTTTTGCATTTTGTTTAGAGATTGTAATCATTTAGGGACGTGTAATTAAACCGTGTTTTGCTTTAGATGTAAAATTTTATAATAATGTTTTATACTGATGCTAACTTTGTAAAGGTAGTCGAATTATAAATAAAGCAATGTTCAAGCGCAAAGCACGTATTTTAATATGGGTTTAAAAAGTTTACTTTGAAAATAAAATAAAAATAGTCTCTACGATGCTCGCACAAATTGTATAAAATATTTTTATTTCTTGTACATTTTGTAAAGTCACATCTTGCAACATAGTGTATAATATAATATGTTTAATTTATATATTTAATCACTGCAACACTTTTCACATATCCATAATTAACTATAAACTAATTTACTGGACTTTTGCCATATAACAAAGCTTCCTATTTATCCTAAGACTATTTAATCTATTTATTCTAATCTATATTTAGATGCTACATATTCGTTTTAAATATTTGTTGCAAGCAACGATTCCTCCGGTCATTACCTAAAGTAACCAAGAGCTGGTACTCAAAATGGCAGTGCATATATTTTGGCTCGCATGCTTTTGTAAATTTGTAAACATGTGTACAGTGAAAAATTTTTTATACCCGTGTGTTTATGTATAAATCCAATGTTTTCGCCGCTCGCATCGCCTCTTATCTGTTCCCGCTTTGCGGTTGGTCTCGACACGTCGTGCCTTAATTAGGTAGTGTAAGGAATTTTGTTTTCATTTTCTAATAAAACGGTATGTATTTATGTGGCATTTTTACTTATACACCCTTAGGATGCTGTAAGGTGAAATGTAAAATATATCCTACTGATATTATAAATATTCAAGGCAATGGCACTCCAAATTTCTTCGGGGAGACAACCAGGTAATGCCGAATGGACCCCAAATGGACGGGGGCGGAGATAGGGGGGTGGGGGGTAAAACGTAAAATGTACGCGGTTGCTTTGAAGTTTATAGGTACCCTATTATATAATAATAATAAAAAGATATTTTTAAAATTCGCTAGTACGAAAACGGCCTTTTTTCGGGTGGCAAAAAATGTTTATTTCGGCCGGTACGGGGGGGGGGGGGTTCGGTGTCACTTCCAAGACCCAGATTACCACTCGTCATCCAGTTGCCAAATTTTCCAAATTTCTTCGGAGACCGAAGAAATTTGGAGTGCCGCCATAGCCTTGAATAAAATGTGTAAGTTTCTATAAATGTTCTGATGTTTGTGTATCAATCACGCCTAAACAGCTGAACGGATTTCGATGAAATTTGGCTAGATAGTCCTTATCCTGTATTGACACAGGATACTGACTTCAGGACTTCTATCAATAATAAATCAGAATTGTTAAAATACATTAAAAAATAAAGGGTTTCCCTCCCACTACAAATAGCAATATATTTCCCTTGCTCAAGCTCTAGTTTTTCCAATAGCCTATTAAAGAGGCAAAGTAATATTTTAATTGAGTTATAAATGCCTTTGAACTAAATAATATTTTAAACCAAATGAGTGTTAATATACGGAAGTAATTCACGGGATCGTGAGCAAAACGAATCTGCATATGAAAAAAGATAAGATAAGGAAAAAACACGTAATATTAGCAGGACACCAACAGATATAGGTAAGTGGCAAGTCTTTATTTGATAAGGGTTATAATTACTTATTTATTATACTTGCATCAGATTAATTTAATTAAAATATAAACCTTAGCAAGTCAGTACGAGACGGCAATGTTTCATTTTCAAGCCTAAAAAATGATGTATAGCTATAGCGTACTTGTAAATAAATAAATAAACAAGTCATTTATCTACTTCTAGTAATGTATGTCTTCCTCATATTCTACGGAAGGCACGCCACATTATGGACTGTTGATCATTGGAATTTAAGTCTATAATACATTGAAAACAGCTGTAATTAGACATTAATTTTCCCCTATGTGTAATTAGTGACATCTATCGAGTTAATGAAGTAATCGTTTGATGAATGTCTGTTAAACAGAGTCCGAAACATACTCCGTTACAAGCGGTAGGTCCAATCAAATTTCAATCGATATTGTAAGTACAGCTGTGTTGCCACAATTTATGATACTTTAGTACAACTCGGACATTTTTCGACGCTAGCGCCCAACTGTCACTATCGTAGTGTGTGAAACGAAATCGCACGTTACGTTATGCGAGTGTGCGACGTCGCGAATGCTGTCTGTGCGAGTAATTTTTGCTTTGTACGTTTTTATTTTTATAAATACCCGATGTAAATGATGGGATTATTAATGTAATAACCTCAAGTGATAACGATTGTGATATAACAACGCGATGGCCCTCAAAATACGTTGTGTTTTCTTATACTATGTGATCCAGTGCAATAGCTCGTCACTACGGTTGTTTGTCAATGACGTCTGCGTTTAGCGCAGCGAAAAGTGGAATTTTAGTTTGATTGTGACAACTAGTGCAAACATAAATAACACTAATTGTGTTAACCGTTGAGTGCTCGGAAAATGGATGAGTGCGTTCCTGAGAGGAGACTTCTTTTATCAACGGGGGCCGTCAAAGGTGCCTCATGAAGAAAGGGTTAGTTTCCCTGTTTATGTTTACTTTCAGTCGCGCGCTTATGTGTACGTAGGAGTGGCATCGTGGCTATTAATATATAATTACAGCATCAATGCCTTAGTGAAATAACGAATCCATACATGTAGGTATAGGTTATGAATACCAGTACGTATTGTTTACTATAATTGTTTCACTCGATCTGTAGGACTTATGACCTTCTAGTACTACTATATAACTTAAAAATTTCATCTATTTCACGAAAACTAGTTGCAGTTTTAAGATTGAGGCTGGGATGTGTTATTTTTCTTATTGTTACTTTCTCTTGTCCATTGAGTGAATGGTGTGAGAGAGATGAATAGATAGGTGTACGCGTAGGTGGGAAAGAGATGGCGCTCTAGTTGAAGAGTTCACTGGGAAATATATTTAAGTATCCACATATGACATCTTCCCTCTATTACCTTATTATTCTGATACTGTAGGTATTTGTGAACTAGAGATAGAACTATGGCTAGACTGTGTGAGTGAGGCAAGGGTGTCCATTATGAAATTGTATGCTGACCCATCTTTACATTATTTTATTTAAATTGCTAATGACATGTTATTTCATTGTAATACTGAAGTGAAACTATCAATATCTAATAGTGTATAAATGTGTTTAATGTTTTAATGTAGGATTTAACTTAAAAATTCAATGGTGTTTGCATCAACATCTTGTAAAAATCTTTTGATTGAAAAACAAATCATTTTAAATTCTAATTCAAAATGTTACTATTAAACATGAAGTAAAGTAACCTACAAATTACTTAATAATAATTAATTAAAGTTACCTAGCAGGGGGGTCACTTTTCTCTGCAGCTGACCGTACAAGTTCCTATTGAATTTCAGTTGCTTTGCTTGGATCTAGGAATACATAGAAAAAATATTTAATCCCCAAATTATGACTAAAAAAATGCCTTTGCTAACCCGGAAGGTAAAAAGAATTACTTAAGAAAATTACCATGAATTCTTGACTAATCATAATAATGGTTTAAGTCATGTCCTTAATATGAATTAAATATTTTAAACACCAGCAAATTATGTTATTAAATGTAAAAACCACATTTAAGTTAAATATAGAATGCATTCAACTAGTTGATGCCCATTCAATTGAATGTTTAATAATGTAAATTATATTTTGAAACAAATCCTATTCTAATAACATAAATAAATGTGGGTTGTGAAAATGTGATAGGTATGTTGCTAAAAATCAAAGAAAAATTGTGTTGCACTTTAATGAAACAACATTCTAGTACTTAATTTATATATGATTTCCATAACTTAATCTGCAGATCATTTTGTAAACTTGTCCAATTTTTTCAGAATTAAATGGCCTGTGAAGTTAATTTCAAAGTATGCTTATATTTTCACTGCTTAAGGTATGACCAATAAAGTGGAAAACATTGCAACTAACTTTCATGACAATGTGGTTAGCCTAGTTGGTACTTGGTAGTGACCCTGCCTACGAAGCTAGCGGTACCTGGGTTTGAATCCCAGTATGGGCAAATATTTGTGTGATGAGCATGAGTATTTGTTCCTGAGTCTGCATGTTTTCTGTGTATTTAAGTATGTATTTCTCTATTTAAGTATGTTTATATTTGTCTAGTGTCCATAGTATAGTCGGGGTAAAAAAAGGTTTGTCACTTTTCAACTCTTATTTCGATACTGTTAAGGTCCAAAAGTGATTAACCTTTTTTACCCTGAATATACAAGCCTAGATCTCAGTTTGCGACTAGGTAAATTTGTGTGAGATTGTCCCCTGATATTTATTTAATTTTTATATAAGTTCATTCAGGTATAAAGATATGAAATATAGTTTGTGCACACTTCACTTGCTCTTTCCTCTACTCAAATGTGCTACGAGCAGAAATATTACGGAATAGTTCGTTCTAGTCTAGTACAGTGATGGAGATTAATAAAATTCTGTTTAGTTCTTAGTATGTGTACTACACGTATTTGAAATTGGCTTGTCTGTTAACAGTTAAATGGATTAAATGAAGGTTCAGGAAGTGGTAGGTAGATGCTAAAGTTTCTAGGTTATTCAATTGTTAGGCCATGTGTAGCTAACAAATAAGTCTTAACAAAAAGCAATATCAGAAACTTGACTGCCTGCCTGTGCTTTAATAATTTTGTGTAACTGTGAATAACAATTAATATAGCCTTTTACACTCCCGGGATAAATACCAATTCAATGATAGTCTGCATTTCTAAATCTGTCACTAAGTCTGCAGATGATAAAAAAATAGCAACAAGGATACATAACCAAGTAGGTACACATCACACGTTTAAAGGAAAAAGGAAACAAGTGTCATTTGAAATTAAATTTATTTCGAATTTTGAATGCATTTCACTTTAGGTTTCAATGTTGTATGGTCTGATAATTGAAGTTATTGCGTTTTACTTTCAAACGTGCGACATTTAAATACTGTACACCCAAAAAACATTATTCTCTTTCTCTTCCTTGGGCAGTTGATATAAAAACGACTGAACCAACTTTATTATGCTATATTCATAGCATATCTAAAAGTTCTCTTTGAGTAGTAGTACAATTTGATCTACCACTGAATTGTTATTTCTGAAAAAATCGTACCTATTATTTATGTCATCGCATTGCTCCGAGAAGAATAAAGTACGTTTTTATCAAGTCTTGTATCCAATTGGGTCAATTAGCCGCAATGACTACACTTGTCCTTATCATTTTGCAACAGACAGGTATTGTACAGGGAGGGTGGCGCAAAAGTTTTCACCCGATGTTCTTAGGCTGTAATTTTTTTCATCAATCAAATACTTTGGGTCTGCTTTTGAATTGTATTTATTTGATGTTTTATTTTTTTTTTAAATAAGTCGAGAAAATGATATCGGCCAAGTGGCCGCCGCCAGAATTGATGACCATACGGGCCCGATTTATGGCATTTTCCATCACTCTTGCCAGAACTTCCGGCAATAGGTTCTCGCATTCTTGTCGGATATTCTCTTTGAGGGCTTCACGAGTCTGAGGCTTGTTGTCATAGACCCGTGACTTCATGATACCCCACAAGAAGAAGTCTGGAACGGATAAATCGGGCGATCTTGCCGCCCAGTACAAATCACCAAAACGAGAGATCAGGCGACCCATAAACAATTATTCCGCGTTCTTGAGTAGTAAAGCGATTCATGTTTTGGTGATGTGTATTTCGTATCTATTTACTTCACAAAATGTCAAAGCAAAACTGACATTTGCCGTCATTTTTTTAAATTATACTCGTAGCATTTTTCGATAGGGTGATGAGTGATGACTTTTGCGCCACCTTACACATAATTTGGTTTCATATTTGTCATCTTGAAAACTGGGATTTCTGTGTCAGGTAGGTACATAATTTTGGTTATCAATCACCATTATGTGACATGTTTGCTCATCTGCTTCTGTTTCGATAATAATCAAATATTAATAAACAATTAATCAACGGGTCTATCTTTTATCCTATTTGTATATTCCATAATAACTTTGGTCATAATGATATTTTGTCATAATGACGTTTGCGCTAATGTAAATGCCATAATATTTTTTATCCTAATATTGAATACCTATCCTAATGCTTATTTGCACTATTATCTTAAGTACTAATTATCATGTGTCCTAATACATAGTTACATATCCTAATACTGGTTGCCATAATCATCTATACACTAAACTGATTTGCATACCTACACTGATAGCTGACAGTATTTGACAAATCACAATTAATCTAGAATATTCTCGAACCAACTTATCACTGAATCTTGGACCCTAAGAGAAAGTTTTAAATGTTTATAACATGCTTGGCTGATTACGTCATGCATACATCCACCTTGCAGCTTGTACTGATGTAAAGTAATGCAGTCGACATTTTTCGGAGTCAGCTCCCTTGACCTCCATTGGTTTGGTATGTCAAGGGCTGTAGGTCTCATTCTGATGTAATATGGACAATTGGGCAGATATTTGTGTATTATGTTACGTTAGCGCTCCTTTATAAAAAAATACACGGACACGTAAACATCGGATAACATCCCTTCTTCGTGCCGGGCGGCGCCGGTTATCAGGACTAGTTGTCCGACTTCTTTGTCGCTTGGATATCCCTTTCTAACCAATATGTAACGATAAAGACACACTGAGCGACAAGCGAGGGTGCAATAAAAAAACTCTACAAATTATAGAAACTAAGCATGTTATCCCGGATTTATGTCCATTATTAAGTGAGTTAATATAATTGATTATTTTGTAATAGTTAATCATAATAACATTACCTATTGTCCTCAAGCTAAACCCGACAAGGCCGTTCAAAAATTGTCAAGAGCTGGTAACCGGTTATAAATAAATTACACGTCGTACCTATCACATCGTGTGGACTACTTAATTGAGTATTCGTCGTGGAACGCTTATTAATACTGTAACTCATACTAATAATTGTGGTTTCTCCTATGTCAATAGATAGGGTTGGCAGATGTTATTTTATAAGTTGTAAATCTAAAGCTTTCGGCACACCGAACGCGTGTCAGGCGCGTCGCGTCGCGTCGCGTGGCGTGAGCAACTCAGCACCCGGCACACCGCAGGCAGCAGGCAGCGTTTCGAACGCGTGCCAGCGCTGCGCACGCCTCGCGACTGCGTTTGGTGTGACTTGCTGCGCGGCGCGCGCGTACCCCCACCACGCGTTTGTAGAAAAATACAACGACTAGTACCCGCGCCGACGCCGCGCTGATGCGACGCGTGCCAGCGCGCGCGACGCGCCTGCTTCGCGCACGCCACGCGACACGCTGCCCGAGTTGTCTGCGGCGACTGCGGCGCGTCGCGTGCGCGAAGCAGCTAGAACGCGTGCCCTGCGCAGGCACGCGTTACTTTTTGGTGTGCTGGGTTCAATTTGATTTGTTGTTTTACAACATGCGCGGGCCCGCGTTCAAAGCGCGACGCGCCTGACACGCGTTTGGTGTGCCGAAAGCTTAACTGTATGATTTTTTTATGGCTGAGATGTAAAGTAAATCATCTGTGTATATCAAGTTGCATTAGCTGTTTTATTTTGATCAACGCATAAGGCAATTTTTATGCCATATGTATTTCTTTATTAATCCATTTTATGTTTTTGTTTCGCTGCAATCTGCAGTCAATCTGTCTTTGTTGTCCAACTAGGTTTAGCCGTTTTACCTTTACAAAGAACCAAACCGTACACCAAAGGCTTTCGGGTTTGTATTGTACTACTGTGTTCTCGCTCGCTCTTATGCACTCGAGATTCGTGTGTAACCGATCTTACCCGAACCCGAAGGTCTTAAGACTCGTTGTGATACTTAAAAAACGTTACCTGCCCTCCCACAAGTCAAAATGCGCCCTTTCACAAAGGGCCTCACCCTTCGTCGCGACTAAATAATCAGTAAATCAAATCAAATGAAGTTTTATTGAAAAAAAGAACAGCGGTCCATAATGAACGTAGTTTCCTGCCTGTGTTAATTGCCTTAGTTAAGAGTTAACTATGGCGTTGCGTCGATAGTCAATAGTGGGTAATCAACGTCGCACGCGCACGTTTGCTTGCGCTGAGGAAACTCGATTACTCGTTTCACATTGATTATGTAGGATTATATGATTTATATAGGTTACTAAGGAAACTGTAGAATCGGTATCTAAATATTAAAACGAGGTAATCTGGATTATATAGTGTTTTAAACACGATGACACGCTAACTTAATTTTATACATAGTTACAATCCAGAGACGTAAAATGATGTGGCGAGCGCGTTTTGTATTTGTTTTTATTATTTTTTATATCAAAATTAACAAAACATTACTCCGTATTAAAAAATAATAATTACTTCTTTGATACATACAACCGGTATTGTTTGCAATACTGTATCGTTATCGTAGCATATACGAGTATGTATGTAATAAACGGTATAACTTACCTACAATTTCTCAGTTTTTTGCGGCGACGCTCCTTTTCAGTATATTTCTGAGTGGTTTTGGATGTGAACACATGCGACTTCCAGGCAAGATATATAGGTAATAAAAATAGTTACCTACCTATTTGACATGTAAAGTCATAGTTATATATGTTAATGACTTAAAACGATTAATGGACACATGTTGCCAAAAGTCAGTGTTTCACAAGAATTGCCACATAAGCATAAGTGTCGTAAATGTCACATACGTTCTTTCCGTTATTAGTCAAACCATATTCCTGAGACTAACAATCCATGAAAGTCCTAATAGTCAAATCACAAAGGGCTTTATTTTTAATGACAACAGTGACGTAAGAGTTTAAACACAGTTTACCTCATCCCAAACGTAAAAGGGAAATCAGTAGCGGACATCGGACCACCCGGTTTTGTTTGTTTTTGCTTCTAACTAGCTACTTTTGAGCTCTACCCTGCCCCCCTCTAGCGGTGTTACAACTGGCCACAGCGGGGGGACCAGTGAGACACTAGGGCTCGTTGTTGGCTGGCGATGCACTAAGCACTTCAAACACGTTTACTGCTGGGACTCCAGGGCATTTCTTTTTGTTACTGTCGACCTTTTTGTGTGGTTGCTTATTGAGGTCAGAAAGAGGTCGGAATGGTCGAAGGGTCAGAGTGATCACAGTTGAAACGTCAAGAGATCCAGGCTCATAACAAATTAATATTAAACAAGTTTTTCCGAAGATGACAAGTACATCGATTTATGGATCCAAAAATCCACTAGGTATTTTGTTATTTTTATTTAAATCGTTGTACCCATTTCCGAGAAACCTTTTTTATATTCATATATATACAAGAATTAGTAATTTCATAGTTTGTATACATTATATTTTTACGAACAGTGAGTCAACTTTGTTGTCCTGCAATGAACACAGATAATGTGCTTCAAAAGCTCACTGTTCCTTAATATCCTCGTGAATTAACAATATTAGCTTCGCATTTACCGTAAAGCACTTAAATTGTTAACAAATTCGTAAACGATTGCTATAAATCGCCAAAATGGAGTAAGACCGCGATTTGGCACCGCGCCCAGAGCGAGACGCAAGACGCGGCTAATCGTTTCAACTATGTGAACATGTCCCTTGGAGAAGCCTACAGCCGCCATCTGCTTTTAGTTTTCGAATTAGAATTAGTTCTAAATTGTTATGTTAGGCAACTCTTTATCTGGCCATGTAAGATTGAACACGTTTTTGTTATGCTCTTTTAAAGGTAAAAGATGTTTAAATTCATTTATTTTCTGTATTTCAAACCTGCTGCTGATTTTTTTACCCGACTGTCCGAAGGAGAGTTATGTTTTTCGAGCGTATGTATGTATGTATGTATGTCTATTTCTTTAGCACGCTCTGCAGCCTAAACGGCTTGACGGATTTTAACATATGCTACCATTTTAATAAAAACTAAAAAAGTATGAAATAAAATAAATTAATAAAAAAAATCAAAAAACCCGACTGATTTAAAAAATATCAACTGAAAAGCTAAAAACAAGCCATAATCTAAAGAATATAACTTAAATGTTGGAATGCATGCCTGCAATACCTTTTCCAACATTTAAGTTATATTCTTTAGATTATGGCTTGTTTTTAGCTTTTCAGTTGATATTTTTTAAATCAGTCGGGTTTTTTGATTTTTTAAATTAATTTATTTTAGGTATAACATGAAAAAGGCAAACGAGCGTACAGGTACAGGCCAATCTTTATGGCTAGTAGGTTCTGAGAGACAATGCAATCTTGAGACTGCAATCTTAAGATTGAACATTCTTGGCCAACCATGAAGGCAGGAGACATTGGTGCTCCTCACAAACGCAAAACCTACAAAATTGCTTTATATTGACAGACAATTCAATTGTTCTGTAATATTGAATCTGTATGCGATTGGCTATTTGACTAATGTCAAAATAAATTAATTTTTACCACTAAATCAAGGTTTCGAAAATATCACGGAAATAACCCAGCTATTGTTTATTTTTGTAATTTAAACGTATTTTTATTCAACAAAAGCTTTATAAAGGAACACTGAAAATTGTGACGTCACATTTCACTATTTTCATACTAACTTCATACAACGAGATCATTTTTAAATTTCAATAAAACTTTGACCTGTCAGTCATATAGCCAATTATAGACACCACTGAGAACAACAACGAATTTTTTTACGGGAAAAATGATCGAACATGAATCACTAAGCTTATCCCAATCATCAGGCATCACATAATTGTAGTTAATTTTAGAAACTGTATGTTAATACAGAAATTGGTTTGTCGCAATTATGTATGTATGTATGTAAACACTTTATTGCACAAAAAGTATAAGTAAATAATACATTGACATCGTAAATTTAAAGTACAAAGGCGAACTTATCCCTAAATGGGATCTCTTCCAGCTAACCCTGAAGTAGATGAGTAAGGACAATGCATGGGGTTAGACACATACAAGTTTTGCACAAAAAGTAGCAAAAAGTATTCACCACTTTTCACATGATTATTTTATAGTTCCTCTTAAAGAATCGGAACGATAGCGCCAGCTGCCTGAACGCATGTTAAACCTCGATCTGAACACTAGCCGTTATTTTATGGACTGTGAACGTTTTTATCGTTCCGTTATAAACTATTAATCCTTCACAGTAGTTTTTGTGGTCTTTGTGAACTCCACGGACTCGTTGTGGCAACGTCGAGGATAATTAGAAAAACATTCATCTACTTAACAATCGTATTTAGCACCCAAGGTGTCTGACGTGACAAAATACATTTTATTTTAAGTAAATAAATATCATGGGACAATCTACCACGAATTGACCAGTCCCAAACCAGGAAATATCAAAATCTTACTCACTTTATAGGTGTACTCTTAAACGTTGCTCCAGTGGGTACGAGACAACGATAAACATACTCATTATTATATACTAGTACTATTATTAGATACATAGAAAACAACCAGACTCAGGATGGATCACGTAATTTGCCCTTATCGGGGATCGAACCCGAAACCGCTAGCTTTACAGGCAGGTAATTCATGGTAGTCCACCAACCATCGATTATGTTAAAAAGACATGACGATACCTTGGCACCTTGGCGCTTCAGTGCTCTAGATTAACGTTTTGATTGCTTCCGATCCTGAAGTGCGGTTACGGCACGGGCTGCTTATGACGATATAGTTAAATTAATATCGACGATTCAATGATACCTTTAACTTCATAAAGACTATAGTTAAGAAAGACAGAACGATTTCCCTTGGTCACGCCATAACTTGAGATTGGCTTGGGCAATTCGGCTATATATATTTTTTTACTTCCTTGAAGTCTGAGGAAGGTTCTTATGAAGAGAAAAATTGGATAACCGAAGCGAACACAACTAAGATTAAAGTCTTTACGAAATATTTTTTATAAAATTTGAATAGAAAACTGTTTTCTGTCTGTAACTTTGTCTTGTGGATCTTATCCATGGGTACGCTGTACTTTCAACCCAAATATAGGAAGTCTATAGGGATACTAATATATAATAATCTAATATTATATTATATTGTAAATGTATTCTACATTTATTTCGTTCAAAGAGGGTTTAAAACAGTTATCGGAGTGTAAAATTTAACGTGATTAACTGGACGATAATGTGAAAAAACCGCTAGCTAACCCACTTACCGTAACTGGATACTTGTTAGCCGACCTGGTTTATTTTTAACCCTGTATCTATCTCAACAGTTGGTTAGGGATATCTATAAATATGTCGGTCGTGTTACATGTTGGTACAAAGCTGAAATAGTTCATTACTACAAAACAGATAGCTATTTACATTCCACAGTTATACTGAAGGGATTTGTTTGGAACATATTTATGTCATGAATACCCTTACATATAACTTATTACCTGTGATCGGATTTTGTGGTGCCACTTTAGGTGAATGACCTTAATCATTATACTATTATGGATATGCCCCGGTATTCCGGGATTCATGTTGTTGGAGGAGGACCATGTTACTTATTTTATTCCTAACAGCAATTGCAATTACAGGTTAATGTTTGAACTAAATGTTTTGGATTAATTTTTCTTACAATAGAGGTATATAAAATTATTACGTTATGAATGCATTAATACTGTTAATATTTCGTTGATGTTATAATTTACGATGTTTCCAAAAATTGTTAATGTATATTACTTTACCTTTGATTAAATATTTTACCTAAATTTTGATGACCGTGGCAATCAGTTGTTATAATAAGAATAATGAGGGAATATATTTGTATAAGGAAACCTTACGTTTGAAATCTTGGACAAAAGAAAGTTAATGTTTTATCGTTTCCGTAATTGTATATAAACATTTTTTTTTATTCATAATGGGTTTGCTTTTGACTAACTTACTCTTGGCATTCGGCATACGGCAAATTTGCAAAAACCTATCTACTTACAAGTTTTTTTTAATTTTTAATTCTTTTGAGCCTTTTATAATTTTAATTATGTACGTAAATTGTCCTTATAAATGTGTTTACAAGCAGTTAACGCTGTTTGAGCTATTATTAATTATATACAGCGCTATCAAGAAAACGACAAAATGCCTATATTTATAGTTCTGTAATTAACGTCGGAATTGATTTAACCATTAACTGTGAGTTTTACTACTTTATTAAGATATATTTTAATTTAGCTTGCTCGTGTGTATAGCGAGTAGGTTCCAGATACTCATTTGTGCGTTTTTAGATAGATAAATATATAGCTTTAATTTGTATGTTGCTTTGGTGTCTACTGCTGCGTCAGGATGGTTCTTCTAACTTCGGATACTCGATCCGTTTTACTCGCTATTCGTGATTTAATCGGGAGGTGATGGAGCTAAAATTCTTGAATTTTCCAAGCTAGCCCTCAGGTTTGTCGACAAATCAAAGCTGCATGTTTACTGCACGAGCACACAGCGCAGCGACCACTAATGAATTAAGAAAAGTATCTACAGGTACTTACTAGTGATCATGATCATCATGGTGCATACCCACCAAGAGCATTAGTCCGCGAGGGTTTTTAAACAAGCAGGCCCGGACGCCATAGCGTGTTCTTTCCATAAAGAAATCATTCAGATTGAAACGCATACTCATGCGTAGTTGCCAATAAATGGGAGTAGCTCAAATCTTACCGTCGTGGAGATCCTTTGTGAAGGCCTATATCTCCAGCTGTGGACATCCTTCGGCTGATATATGATGTACAGTCGAGGACAGAAAGATGTATACACTTTTGGACCTTATTACAATGGAATAAGGTGAAAAAGTGTAAACATCTTTCTGTCCTCGACTGTACGTACTAAGTAACATACATCGCGACTCGTTTTCAGTGCACTTTAGTGTAGGTATAATAACAAAGTTGTTTTCTGTTATTGCTATTAGGTTATTTAAATAAGACATTTATTATCGGCTTATCGCACTAGAAATACCACGTTATCATTATCACATCTAAATTATAAAACTCGTAGGAGCCGATAGCTTTTATGTTGTGTGTTTATTATATTATTATCATAGAAGCAATATGCGTTTTTATCGCTTATTGACGATTTGATTAAGTATATTTAATGTATTATACGTTCGATAATTTATTCTAGTTAGGGGCTGTTTCACAAATGACAAGTAATTTCATCTGTCAGTTAAAGATAGCCCTATCCTTGTCTATCTTCAAGTGTAAGAAAGGGAAAAGACTAAATTTATTTGACAGACATGCTTTACTTGACGATTGTGAAACAGGCGGTTAGACCTTTTAGGTTTCTTCCCATTTTTAAATTGTTGTTTTTTTTATTATTTTATTCTAGACATTTTTTTTACAATAAATATTAAAGTAGGTACAAACGTAAAATAACAATAGTAATTCAAAAATGAAGATAAAACCTAACGTACGGGTGTTGCCTATTTTACTTTATTTGTTGTTATAAAGAGAACGTTACAACTGGCTTCCTATTATGATGAAAATTATCCACCCCTGCGACAGGCAGGCAGACAGCTTAGGCTTATGCGTGTGCTACACGGTTTGAAACCATAGTTTTAAACCAAGTGACATTGGTAGAAGCGAACTGCTACTCGGTTTTAAACAAGCCCATTTGTTTGACATCTGCCAAGGGCGTTTAAGGTCATGCGAAATTTGGTTTTAAACTACTGTCTACACGGTTTTAAACCGTTGTTTGAAACCGTGTAGCCCACGTATTACTAATATTTTAACCCATTATAGGCTGGCGGTACCGTTTGGGACCCATTGTCGTAATATGAATTTGTGCTATATGTACAGTACATTAAAAATCAAAGTAAATTTCAATAATCAAACAATTCAGCCTATAATGGGTTAACATCCCAATGGTACATTTTGCTAGTTAGGTATTCAAAAGGGAATTAACTGATAGTAAAAACCTGTCTGTCAGCGGGCTCATGAACCGTAATAAAAACCGGCCAAGTGCGAGTTGAGCGGTACGGAACCCTCGGTGCGCGAGTCCAACTCGCACTTGACATACAGAAAGATACAGCCCGCCGACAGACAGACAGCAATTGTCCCGTTGGCACAATTTGGGTACGGAACCCTAACCACGCTATATGACCAATACACGTTTCATAAACCCGCCCCTACTCGTGTCAGCGTTCATGAGAAACGCCAGATGTATTAAGCAATAGAGTGTCTAGACAGAAGCGATTTTGAATAGAAATTGACGTTGTTCCATACCGTCTAATTATGATGAAGCATTGGTGTGTGGTGTTATTCTATCCGACAGGAAATCGGCTTCGATCTAACTAGACTAACTTGACCCGTGTAAGCGTTAGAAAACCCTGAAATCTGAGGGTTGTACCCTGCTGCTAAGTGACAGTGTTCACATTGTCTTGTGGGGATAAGACAACAGGTAAGATGACTAGCATAGAAGCATTCCGTCTTACTCTTCAGGATTGGCAACGCATTTGCAGTTTTAAGATTTCAGTCTTCAGATTTCCTAAGAGCCCACATATCACCCTATCACAACTCAAATAAACCAAGTTCGATGAACCGAATAAGAATAGGCTAGGCTATTAATTTTTTCGTGGACTTGTGGCTTAGGTGTTATTTTTGTAATGCATCGTTTAAAATAGATATGAATGAATACATACGGATATAAGAATGGAACAGTCAGGCATCCTTGTGGGCTTAAATAAATGTCCTCTCTTTCTATTTCAATGACTTTGTTGCATGTTGATAAAAATTTAATATGTTAGTAGTAACACAAATGAAAGTTATCATTAAATTAATACTTGAACATTTATAATCTTATTGATCAATCACAGTTCTAAACGTGGATACATATATGATTTTTTATTTTTTTACTATACCGTGAACTTGAACAATTCTCAAGAGATTCGAACAATACATTCTACGCGACAAACACGACGCGGGCAAATGTTAGCAAGATTTATAGACATAAGCACATAATAAACGTCATGTTATTCCGTATGTCACAGTCTGAATATAGATATTTGCTAAATCATATCCAAATTAGGGATGTTTTCATACAAAGTCATTGATCTTTTACTTTAAGATTCTTCACCCCAAGTTTAGGGAAAAATATGTTCCGGACATATGCTCCGGACCGGACATACACGACCCTATTTAAGAGCTCATAGGGGTGATATTGTGTTCTATTTTTAGCCCTCGATTGATGGTTTGTTTCGGAAAATAAGGTGTTTTTGCGATGCGTGCCTTAGGGGAGGCTCCCTTTTGCTGGGAAGTGATTGAAAAGGTCACATTTGCGTTCTCGGCTAAATAAAGGACGTCGGAATTGTATTCGTTATTTCTGGACTGATTGCGTTCTATTCATAGAACACCTTGCCCCCTAATGGTTGTTCTGCTTGTAGCTGTTTGTCTTTGAGATTATATTTCAAAGTTTAAATGGGCCGGGAAAGCAGTTCCTTGTTAGTTAATAAATACAAATGGGGTAAAATATCGTCACGCGCGTGCTGTGTTTATTTGAAATAAATTTAATTGATTACATCCATGTATGATATTGTGTGTGAAGCTAAGGTCTCTTCTCTTTTTTACATCAGATAAAAGGGAAAATCGTACACAATAGAAGAGAAATAAATACTTATATCGAAGAAAACATCCGAGACTCGGTTACAAATAAATACCCACGCTCAGGACATCACACAAATGTTTGCCCTTATTGGGAATCTCAATATCTGGAATTAGTCTCAGTACGATTGTGATTGTAATATTTTACTTATTACCTAGATTTTAGGGGGTTTTCTTTATGGAAAAAGACAGATAAGTAAACCATTCCACTGGTGGTAAATTGCCACAGCAACCCTGAACACCCGTAGTACAGTCGAGTACAATGATACGAGTGTTTACACACTTTTGTATTCTTATGCATCTTATCCCATTGCAATAAGGAGCAAAAGTGTATTGTATACATATATAGTCGACCGTACATACCAGAGTAATCTCAAGTGCGCTGATGACCTCTGAGAAAATATTTAGGCTCGTTTCTTACCAATTTTCCTAGATAATCATAAAATAACCTACCATTTTTTACCTTTCCAACGCTCCCTAAGTAAATATATATATACCTATATTCAGGCTCAGCCTAGTTTGGTATCCACCGGATAATGCATGTCTGTATCCATTGTGACTTGTTTAAATAAATTAATTCTTATTCTTATTCTATACACATACATACTCATATTATACGTGCAACCACATAAAATAGTTTCTATATGTTTTCCTACATAAACCGTGTCCCCTATAGACAAGATACTAATTAGTGTTTCATTACATTCAAGTTAAGTTCTAACTTAACGGTTTACGTACACTTCATGGCAAATTAATGAATAATCCAACAAAGTTGCAAAAAAAGCAAGGAAAGAAGTTTGGTTATTTGTGTTGAGAGCTAACTTGTAACTTGTAATGTTAGATTAGGGATGCCCAACTCGCGCTTGGGTGTCATGTGTTTGGATTAAGTAGAAGTTGGTGTAAAGGCTTTTGTAAATTCCTTGGAATTAGTCTAGTTTTGTGTTTTATCATTAACTTAAATCTGACCTGTTGAAATGACATCATAATCTGTTTTAATATATATGTATATAATATTTGTTTTAATATAGGAAATGCGGAAGTGACTTTCGCTCAACTAATTGTGATGATATTTGGTATGTAGATAGTTTGAGCCGTATAGGAAAGGATACCGCGGGCAAGTTATATCTTTTTTGGTTCTTTATAAAACAACACTATGATATCGGCATATTATTATAATGGGAGATTTATATAATATATGTTGTTCTATAGTTTCTAGGCCCCGAAAACGCTTAGACCGAAATTTTCGTAAACATCATTAGAGGCATTTTAGCGATCGTCATGATGATAATCTACATTGCTCGTTTAATATAAGATAATAATGTCTATGTTAATATAAACAACAGATTAAATTATAACCATGGCCAGTTATCTGTAGAATTCAAGCAGAGCGATAAGCGTCGTACTGTACGTGACATTATGAATAATCAAAACTTAACACGTTCACGGCCAAATACTCTGTATCGGTCTCGTTTTGTATGGACGTAAAATAGCCTGTCACTGAAGCAAGCATGCGACCAGTCGAAGTCAGGTAGTTCTCTCAACAATTGCGGTCTTTAAGTGTAGTGGTAAAGTCAAGTCAACACAATAATGAATCAGAACAAAATTCACGCACACATAAACACAGTGTGCGTGAGATTTTATTAGAATGCGATCGTCATCTATTTGTGCATGCTTACACATGTGTGCTAACACGAGATTGAAGTGATATAACTACATATAAACAGTAACCGCAGTCAGCTGAGTTGCTGACGGGGTGGAGAAAAAAGAGGAGGGAATAGTAGGGAGGTGGAGGGATATGGGTCTCCGGCGCTTTTATTAACCAAATGAACAGCTGTGATACCAGTACTTGAAGTATATCTCCTGTGAGAGAGTGGTACCTTTCTACCTATCAGTTTTGTCAGACCATTCGTGCAACTAGCCGCTAGGCTTTGCCGTTCAAAAAATAATTTCAACACAAAACAAAAGATTTATATATGCTCCCATTTGTTTACAAAACACGTATAACAATTTCTTATCGCAGCGATAGCGTTGAAGTTTCATTAGCGTTTTTTATCGGAATAGGCAGTTAAAACTAGGCCATAGCGCGCTGGGGGGCCACCACAACTTACGCACTTTGTCACACAGCACGTCTTCCTCTAACTAGACTACAACGAAAGAGACACACTGAGAGAGAATGATTAAATTCTGTTCCGGTCCAAACGCAATGTTATGGTTTCTTACCGCTTGTGTTATCCCGTTCAGTTACGCAGTGAAAGTGAATTCTTACCGGCGGTTTGGACCCTCTGCTGTGACCTACAGACCTCAATATTTTATGCGCTATATCATCAACTACCTATTCTATTATTCTGTAAAATTTACTAGAAAGTTCCAACTCTTAAGTAATTGTTAACCTGGTTTTATAATCAATAATCTTTTTCATTATTTTCACAAGAGAGGATGTCTTTTTACTTGCCATAGAGGAAAAAAGCTTCATCTTCCTGTCGGAGAGGAGCTTGCTCAGCAATAGGACTCTTAAGTCGGTCTTAATCGACTTACTTAATTCTTCAGTGCCCAGAGTCCTGGATTCGCATCCAGCTAGGGGCAAAACTTGTGTGGTGAGATGACGAACGTTTGTATAATATAGGTCATGGATCTTAATATAAGTCGCATAAACTCGAGAATGGTTTGGCCGATTTTGATGAATTTTTTTGTGTGTGTTTAAGTGGGTCCCTAGGTGGTTTAGATTCACAATTGGACCCGGTAGGTGGCGCTGCGAAGCCAACGTTCGGACTAAACCACGTCTGGCGGGTGAACTAGTAACAAATAGTTATGAATAAACTCTTTTTGTTTTCGCAGTTGGCTGTACCTTTTGATATTTTATTTATATAGGTAAGATAGAGCACCCATTACCAATATTCGTATCTCAAATAATTATTTAGGTGATCTTTGATTTTGAATACAAACATGATATTACTTGTTTTCTTTTTGTATAAAGACTGGGTGGGAGTGAATAACTATTATAGCATTGCTTGCTCATGTAACCGTAGGTACTATTAAAAAAATTTAAGCAGGCAGTAGTAGGTAAAAAAACGTGTAAAAACCATATGTCAAATAATGGGTAAATAAACTGAGTTTACGGATGTTTATACGTTTTTTAATCAGTGACCTTTAAAAGAAGTGTTTATTACAATATTTAGTAACCCTTCTTGGCAGTCGGGTAAAAAAGAGCTATATTTGGACCTTCTCAGAGAATCTAGCTAAGTAATCAACGTTCATTGTCTCGACACACTTTTCCGTTAAATCTTTCAGCGCCAGACTGTTCGAATTGCATACAAAACGGACCCGTTTAGTAGGACACTGGCCCTGAAGATGCTATAGTTTCTTTCGATTGTATTATAAAACGTGCGGTGCCATTCGATCCGCCCTTTGACCTCTTGTTTGACAGGAAACGCTTCTTACAATGAAAAAAAAACAACTTTAATCGTGTGACTGTCGCTTTCGGGTAACATAATAGGTCGTTACATTAACTAGGTATACATTTGGTTATTTTACTAAAGCATTACATATTATATAATCCTTTAAATAATTTCGGAAGAGTCGAGACTTAGATATATATATTCTATATGATACTCCATTAAACTAAATGTAAACAAACAAATCCACGTAATATTGTTCGTCAGCAAATAAAAGCAGATCAATGATACGTTAAAGTTCGACAAAACGGTTTTGATTGTTTTAACTGAGTCACGTGGTTTGGATTGTCTGCATTTATATAAGTAGGTACCTAAATAAATGGAGTATAACAGCTTGTGCACAATGGATGCGGTACCTACGGTCATCCGATCCGATCCTCAGCACAAAATGTGATCGTATGCGTTCCAATTTGTACTGTACCTAACCGGAACGCATCCTGTGTGCAGAAGCTCTTAGTCGGGGATGGATGGAGTAGGCCATCTGGTTTATACTGGGTTCAAAAGCCTATGGACATTTAGATGCCATACATGAGGATTGAGGACTACATTTCACTGGCTGTCTAGTTTATAACCCCCCATACCAGAGAGCAGGCATCAGGACGGCAAGCACAAGTGATCTGAGACTTATTTGTCGCTCGGATACCCTTTTCTAACTGGTCAGAAACGATAGAGACGCAACTGACCGCCAAACAAGAAAATACAAGATGAGCCAGCCGCTTAGAATCAAAGGCCAGTTCTCAAGGTTGAATAACGAAGTACAAGCAAATTTCTGTGGCTGGCAAATGGGGGAAATCCCCGGGGACACTGGATAAACGAACCTGTATCCCAACCTTGGACATTTATGAGAAATGAACCTTTAACCCAACCTTGGACATTTATGAGCACAAAATGTCGTTAACGTTGCTAATATAATGTCTATTTTTAGGTCATGTAGTCTTGTTTACATCCTAATAGCATCTCCTTTAGGAATTCATTACTCTGTTAGAGTGGATATTTGGTTTCGAAGCAAGATTTTGGGGAATCCTAGTTGGATGATTTGTTTATAGCTGCAAATATACCTAGCTACTGTTTTATTTTTTATGCCGTTCTCTCTTAATATCGTCCAATTTTCCCAGATAAAATCTTGGCTATATCACTCACAGTTCCCTAAAAAGCATCTTCCTTCGATCTCGAGTGACTTTAGTTTTTTGCGGATTTTCATTAACAGCGGTAATTATTTGAAAAAATAAATATTTATCCACCATCGTTGAACTAATCAACCAACGCAATTTTTCGTCTAGTTTAAAATAAATAAAGTTGTTTGTCTATAAGTACCCAGTTAAAAATAAATACATCTGTAATTACCAGGAAAATATTAATATAAGCTAACAATAATAAAAAATAAATGTATTCGTTCAGGCGTCAGGCACCCATTGTTATGTAGAAATCTGTTTTAATAACATAGTTTATTACCTAGTTTCATTCAAGAATTCACCGCATGTCAGTAAAACTTTACCTTTCACCGTAATAATAATTTGACTGACAACCAATACCGGCCTTGGGAAAGTCAATTCGACGCATAAACTCAATAAAACCACTACGCAAGCTCAGAGATAAAATTATCTGTAATCCACAATAAGTTTCTATTCAAAATGTCATTTTTGGGAGCTTTTTTTGCCAACTGTACTTGTTTTTGCACAGTCATCAGCTGCTTATCGAGGCCAATCTAACGAGCCCAAACACGGTGGGTCTACATTAAGCATAGATGAGATCCTGTTAACACCTTCCAATTCTATCATCAGATAAATTTTTAGACACTGTTATATGGGAACTGGTTCAAAGTAGACTATTAAGACCTGGAATATGAAATGAAAGTAAACGCTTGTAAAAACAGCTAACATAATGGCTTTTTTTCAGACAAATAGAAGATTTTAAACTCAGCTGTTAAATATGTGCGTTAATATTAATATGCCTACTCGTATCTAGATTTTAATCAGATTACGTACAATAATAAATGAATAAATATTAAGGGACAATCTCGCACAAATTGACGTAGTCCTAAACTTAGCTCTAACCCTATAATTTATTAAGTCTAGTCTTGTAAGGAACAATCATACCGTATTTTGGTCTTTCGCATCGTTTCACTAGATATATTTCACGGACTCGTTAACATTTCACGTCCGAAATACAAATGGTGGGTGAGATATAAATTATTTTCGTCTCTCGTCTCCAATTTACGGGTGCAAGTTGAAATTAATCGTTTCAGGAAGTCAACAGCCGATGTGACGAGGGGACTTTGACAGTTCGTTGGGTATGCTCGAAATAAATGTTAACGGTGATTCTAATATCAAGGCATATTTTAACCTGGGGCATCAACTGTTGACAAGATATATCAAAGACAGAGGGGATAAGTTTAAGATATATGCGTTATCGAAGTATAAAACGTAATAAGTAGATGCGACAGCACCGATCTCGGTGTAGATATATGGTGTGCGGAGGCCTATGTCCAGCCGTGGACGTGATTCGGCTGGCATATGATGATAATGATGAAGCATCAGTCGTATTTCTTTTTCGTTTAATCACGGGTCGCTTTTTTTCGAATTCCTGCCAGCATTTTTTACTTATTTTAAGTACATATTTAGCTTTATAAGCTAAATAAAATCGCTGCGTATTAACAAACTTTCTTCGTGGCTTTATAAAACTAAACGGCAACCAATCGAATGTGATTTTGGCGTTGTACCTTTGGCAGAACCGAGAGAAAGTGAAAGGTCGAGCTTTGCATCCGTGTAGCCAATGACTTGAGCTATGTTTATGTGTGTTGAAACTGACTCTGTTTCAAACATCCTTTTTGATTAAGAGCGGGTTTATTTCGTAATTTAAATCAGTTAGCTTGTTTCACATTTAGCGCTTCCAAAGACAGTCAGCTAAATAACTTATTTAAAAGTGCAAAAAAATATTTTTTCCAAAGTATCGATGCTTCTAGTTTAGCAGCACCTACATATAAATTTGGATGCCCCTATTGGGAAAATGCCGTTACCAGTGTTGTTTTTATAAATTTGATACGGTGTGGGAAAATATTATCAGGAAAGCTATTCACATCTGCGAAGAAATTCAATGATGTGTCTTTAATTGAAGTCCAAAGTCCTTGGCTTGGCAAAGACTTTGGCCCAGTTACTCCATGTTGAAGAAAGGGGTTGTGACGTTTTGTTTTGTAGGCTGGTAATATACATTCAGTCAACAAAGTATCGGGAATGGATGATTTGTTTATGGTTCCAAATTCAAATTTTTGTTTTTTTTGTTGTTGTTAGATTGGCACAACTGTTTTCTATTTTGGCGCGGAGTTTGAGTTGCATCTGTTATTTATATTAAATACAGTGCTGTTTTTAGTTATATCATATCTAGTGTGTATTGCGAATTTCATAATGGACAAAAACATTGAACAAAGAGTTTGTCTTAAATTTTGCATCGCCAATGGAATTTCGTGTTCGGAGTCACTGAAAATGTTACAGAAGGCTTACGGTGATTCGACTTTATCAAAAACACGTGTTTATGAGTGGTACAAAGCGTTCAAAAGCGGTCGAGATGTGATGGAAGATTTGCCTCGCTCTGGTAGGCCATCAACGTCTGCAACTGAAGTTAACATCGCAAAAGTGAAGGAAATAGTGACTGAAAATCCTCATTCAACTTTGAGAGAGATAGCCGCCGAACTTTCTGTATCTCACGAGTCGATCCGTACTATTTTAACTAATCATTTGGGTATGAAACATGTTACCGCTCGGCTAGTCCCAAAAGACCTGAATTTTCTCCAAAAACTCAATCGCATGAGAGTCGCTGAGGACATGCTAGAACGAGTCAATTCCGACCCAACATCCATGAAACGCATTGTTACTGGTGACGAGACGTGGGTTTACGAGTTTGACATGCAAACTAGTCAACAAGCTTCGGAGTGGCGCTTCGTGGCACCCGTTTTCAATCGGTAGAAGACATAAAGGAGAATTCGCGCCGAGAACTGAATTCAATTCCGGAAACAGCGTTTAAAAAATGTTTTGATGATTGGATTATTCGTTGGCGTAAGTGTATCGTTTCTGAAGGAGCATACTTTGAAGGTGATAAAATAAATTTGGATGATTAACAAACAGTTTGTGTATTATTGATCTTTTCCCGGTACTTTCTTGACAGAGTAGTATGTATATAGCTATCTATCTATTGAGCTTGACTGATTAAAAATTTGATTACTAATAAAGTAATTATTTTAAGTAAATGTCTAGCCATAGATATGGTTTTATGTACGAATAAGATCTTTACTTATTTATATATATGTATATTGCTTTGTTTTAAATTCTTACATATAAGTAAATAAATAAGAATTCATGAACGGTGTACTTAAATTCGTAAGTTCACACAGTGACCCATTTTCATTGATCCTGTGTGTATTTAATATTGTTGGAATGTAATTAAAATAACTCTATTACAGCGAGTTATCTTTATGTTGGCGTTATCTTAAATATTTGATAAACATACTGCTGCCTTTTCACTAAAGAAACATTCTTGGATTATGTTTGTATACTTTATTTAAAATAAGGTCAGGTCTCACGGCATGATCGGTTACTAACATGTGTGTTGTTATTATTTTATTACTGAATGAATAACTCATAGATAAGCAATGCAAAAACTAAAAACATGGAGTTCGGTTCTTGGATTTGATTGTAAATGCCCTACTATTCTTACTGAGTGCCTAGATCAGTTCCACAAACTCGTGTACCTATTCCTCGAAGCAAAATTTCCAGTCGCATTTTTCCCGACTCGCGTTTGTTTTCGTTCACGTATTTCATCATTCGCAGGGGTTGACAGACGTTACCTTCTCTAGTTGATTTTTATTCCAATCGTTTTTTTTACAAGAAGCAATTAGCAATAGTCGCCCTTCTTCTATTCGTATTTTATTTCAGTCGATTAATTTTTCACACGCAATTATTAACATTCGCTCTTTTTCCACTAAAATATATGGTTTTAATACATAAGTAAACCTATTTATTTCATAATTAAATGTTTTTTAGGGTTCCGTACCTCAAAAGGAAAAAAAGTTTGTCTGTCTGTCTGTCAAGACCCTTTTTCTCAGGAACGCATGGATGTATCCAGTTGAAATTAATATCAAATAGGTACTCAGGTCCGCAATCCCTTGAAAAAATCAAACATCTAAGTCAACGCAATCAAAAGATACAGCCCCGTTTATGCCGGCTTATTTTGACACTCGCCTCGCAAGAGAATCAAACTCTATACTTCCCGTTGACCTAGAATTATGAAATTTGGCAAGAAGCAATGTCTTAGCACAAAGGGAAAAATCCGAAACCGTTAATTTATAGTTACATCACGAAAAAAGATCCAGTATAAATTGTACACACGCTAAATACGTGAGTGCATACTTAGTGCGTGTCAGTCTATACTGGACTTTTTTTCTATTGTACAGTGTTACGGAACCCTTCGTGTGCGAGTCCGACTCGTACATGGCAGGTTTTTTTTGATTCCTACCCTTGACCATGAAACCTGAGATTTCGAAACGTCGAAAATTGTACATTAAATAGTATACAACCTATTTAACTTCTTTATCGCGACGGGTTCTGGAATACTTTAGTGCCTACCTATTGGCGTTTAATATGCCAGGAGAAAATATAATTTTATAAATAAAACGAGACGAGTAGGTAACTATCTAAATAATATGTATATTGACAAAACAATTTTACAATTAAGTAACTTCACATAGTAAAAAAAATATTTGCACTTGCGAGTACCTGTTTAATCTTACTTCTATAAAACAAAACTTTAATTAACACGCTTTTATTATTAGCTTCACTTGTAACTAACTAATAAAAAAACTAACTAACAAAGAAACTAACAATGTAACTAATCTTGGAAGTATTTTTTTTCCTACTTCTCATTGCCAGATTGACTTCAAATTTTGCATACTTATGTAGTTCCGATGACCATACAATAATATAGTACCATCGAGAAGTAATACTTAAGTGTACTTAACATAGGATAATTTTTGAATGCACGTCTGTTAAAAGTGTTATGGTTCCTTCGAGATACTTATCAACTATTGTCTTAATTTTGACATCCATTGCTGTATATTTTATATTTCTTTTTCAGTATATATCACAATGCATTTCACATTGTAATACGTATATATTGAAATCCACTGCTTTCGCCTCATCTTTCATCTGGAATATAGGTAAAATATAGCAAATTATATGTTTTATTGATCCTGCCGTTAATTTTTCTATGCCTGCTCTCCACGACGTTATTGGTTCTATGTCGGTGGTCAAAGCAGGACAATACATTGATCATGTCAATTCTGATCCAATAAGTCGTCATGTACTTGTTGAAGACATCAATATTGGGAATCCTCCCAGTGTATTCTTCTGTAGTAGAAAACCATCCTTCATGGATTTTTGTAGACGGCAAATGAGCTAAAGGTACACATTTTGCCAAATACTGACTGACATCCTTTACGACTGTTGTGATCATGTCAATTCTGATCCATTGAGTCGTCATGTACTCGTTGAAGACATCAATATTGGGAATCCTCCCAGTGTATTCTTCTGTATTAGAAAACCATCGTTCATGGATTTTTGTAGAGGGCAAATGAGCTAAAGCTACACATTTTGCCGAATACTGACATCTTTCACGACTGTTGGTTAAATTTATTTTGTCGCCATTTTTATAAATTGCCTGGCAGTAATGAAAATAGGATCCAACTATTGACGGATAGATGACCCGTAAAGCGTTAATCGCTGCAAATCAACTTTAATCATTTTAGGGTCGAAATTAGATATATTGTCTTTGATAGTTTCGAATAGTTTGTGGTAGGTTTCTTGGCGTTTATTAGGAAGCAGTGCATATATAAATGGGAGCACTTTTGTAAATTGTCTGTTTGCCCCAATGTCGCCGTGTATAGTGTAGAGTTGGTTATACGGCTTTGGTACAATTTTGAACGTTCCATCTAAAAAATATGTGTGTCGTTATAAATACTAGAATTTCGTGATCACTGAGCAAAAGAAAATTCTCTGCTAAATTGACTGGGATTACTGCATCTTCGCAACATTCAAAGTTTGAAGAGGCTGTCTATATAACGCATCTCTCTTATTAAAAAATAACGGTAGTTTGTCAGCATATTCTTACGTCCTCAGTGATTCCCTTTCTCGTTGAACAGTAACAAAACAGGCCGGTTATCTGTGGTTACCTTTTCTTTTAAAGCGATGATCTTCTCGATATCCAAACTCTGGAAATCCGGCACACAGCAATGCAGAGTATCACTAATTATTGAACTATCGTCGATATTCAGTTTAATCGAGCCTTTACAAAACCCCTTCTTATGGCAAACCAAACTGACGAATCTCGGTTCTGCCTTTGAAAAGAGTGCCGGTATCCAGCTCTCACCAAAATTCTGCCCCCGTTAGTACTCCTTACAAACTCTAAGTCGTTTTCAAGTTGCTAGGTACTTTCTGAGTTGATTTTCCATCATTAGGTTCCATTCTCTATGGACAATATTGATTAATTCTTGCTTATCGAATGGATGCCTACAGACATTGAGATATACTAACTAGGAGCAGGAGGAGGAGCAGTAACTGCGCCAAAACCGTGTCACCTCTCTTGTGACCACTGTCTCAAATCCGACATATGACAAGTTAGTTGTCAAACAGACGCCACCCGTACAACAAGCTGCGGAAAATACGCAAACGCGTGGTGAAAGAGTGCTTCTCAAATTCTCAAACACATAACAAGGATGGAAGCAAAAGGAATAACTTCTCACAGCTGAATATATTGTTTCTGTGTTAAAATAAATGTATTAACTAACACGAAAATTTTAATAAAATATCTGTTACTAATTGTTTAGGCCCAGTGTTATGAACACATCGTTTCATTTCCCCGAGTTGAAACGTTTTTACACGCTTTGGTGTTATGGCCTATTTTTAGACAAATAAAGCATTCTTCTTATTTTGTTAATACTTCCTTCTTTGCCTCATACGACATTTTATTGCCTTTAATGCATTCTAAGGTGCCATGATTGGATTTTTCACACCATATGCAAGTCTTCTTACCTGGATCCTCCGTTGATACTAGGCAGGCCGCGGTGGGTTGAGCAGGAACGACGTTAATTGAACTATCACCCGGGGTCAATCCGCTGCGGGCGAGCAGGATACGTTCCTCCGTCTTCACTTCGTGTTTTAGGAATTGCATAAGCTGTTGAAGGTGGTCCTCGGTCTTCTCCCGTTGGCTGTGTGATCTCTCCCATGCACGCAAAACAGATTCGGGCATGGCGGACTCAACTAAAAGTAAAGCGGCGTATTTATCAATTGTGACACCTAAGCTCTGTAGGGCTTGTAATTGCGTGAATTTGCGTGTTAATTTTATCATATAGTAGTATTAGTAATAGTAATGCAGCCTATATACGTCCCACTGCTGGGCACAGGCCTCCACTCATAATGTGAGGGTTTGGGCTATAGTTCCCACGCGGGCCCGGTGCGGATTGGGAACTTCGCACAAACCGCCAAATTGCTTTGCAGGTGTCATTTTATCATATAAGTGGCCTAAATTATAGGAAGTGTTATCTTTAGCTTGAGCAAGAACTAAATTCAGTACCTAGCTCACGTACGTAGATTTCGATTAGTAGGTCGTCCCGAGCAAACCTGGCTTTCAACTCCTTAATCGCTTTCCGGTAATTGATCCCGAAGGTGGAGAACTCTCAATGAGCTGACGTGCTGGAGAATCAGGAACAGTACACTGATATAAATATTGGAACTTGTCCTCTTCATCCATCGTCTAGTCGCTGTCAATTTTGCAGAATTGTTCCCAAAAACTAATCCAGTTCTTCTCTCCATCAAAATTTCTTAGCTCAATTTTGGGTAAACAAACGGAACCGTCTTGGTTGACTTGTCTCGTGCTATGGACTTAACCGTATTATTTGAAATATCACTGGCGTCTGATCCGCTTGACTTTCTCGCGCGTCTGTTCTTCCTGGTAACATTGTCATACTTGACTTTCATCTGCTCCCAGTCATAGCAGTATTTGACGCTGGTCAAGCTGTCTACTTCAAACTGCTCCTCCTTAAAATCTTCAACATGGAGCCACTGTTCTTGTACGCGTCTGTCGATGCTGAACAGCTTTTCGGATTTCAGTTGTAATAGACCGAAGGCAGCTGTAACCTTTTCGATGTTTTTGTACTTCGACCTCGTTCTTAGTTTGGGTAAATAAAGTTCGCGCAACAGCTCTTTCCTTGAATATTTTCTGCATTTCTTCACTGTTCACGATCGCCATATGATAAAAATTTTAGGAACGTTGCGTTTTAATTGCTTAACTTTTTTATCTATCAAAAAATGACATCAGTTTAAAATATAAATGATTAAAAATAAAATTAAAAGTTCAGCGAAAGAGTTCGCAACACCCTTATTAACGGATATTACACCAAAGTATGAAAGTGAAATGCTAGAATGACAAGTAAACTAAAAACAATTTTATTTGAGTGACATTAACAAAGATATAAAATAAGGTTTGCCAATGATGTAATCTAGTCTGGAACTGAAGTAAAGTAATTCAGATTACTTAAGTACTTCATTACCGAGGAATCAAGATTACAGTAGTGGTTTACAATACCGATTCCAAAGTAATGGATTACAAATGTAATCATAGTACAGTATTACAGTAATTTTGATTACCTAAGTAATCAATTACTGATGCCTCGAATCGATCTAAATAAATTAATGGACATGACAATGACTGATTCATGTCACTGTGTAACAGAATATCAATTATTTTTAAGTACCTTTCAAGAGATTAAAACCTGTTTGTTATCTCAAGTAGTTATATTACACAGAAAGTGATAATAACTATGCAAAGAATGAATATCAGAATAAATAAATAAATATCAGGGACAATCTCACACAAATTGACCTAGTCCCAAACTAAGCTCTAGGCTTGTACTATGGGTTCCAGGCAACGATATACATACTTATATAGACAACATCCGTACTTTAATTCGTATGCAATAAGGTCAGTTTTGACTTGCCTAAATTTTAGTACAGATCTTTAAAGATTTTTATCAATTTCGCGAAAACTATAAATTTTGAAAACTTCGTTTTATTTTTCCCGTAAAATATAAATATATCTAAAAGTTAGGAAATTTTCAGTTTTTTCGGTTCATAAACTTCGGAGATAAGGGGGGGAAACGGTAATTTTTTTAACATTTTTGGTTATAAATCAAAAAGTGCGTCACGGAAAATTAAAAAAAAAAGTTGCTATAATCAAATCACTTTAACTTTTCAACCCCCCGTTCTAGACCCCTTTTCAATTATTTATAACATTAATTTCATATGTTTTTTACTAAAAACAGATGCAAGTTATACAACTATGCCAAATTTCAAGTTGATAGCTTGTGTAGTTGCTGAGAAAATCTTGCTGTGACATACAGACAACGAAGTCTCACCAAAAGGGTTCCTTTTTTTTACAATTTTGGTACGGTACCCTAAAAATCGTTCAAGTCTTTCGTCTTTTCTTTCTTGCAAATGTGAATATCAATCACGTTAGTCTAAACAAGCGTTAGCAAGTCGATGTTTTGATGTTAGTTGTTCGACCAACTAAACAGATGGCGCTAGTAGTATTAAAGATTCATCTTAAACTGAGTGATTCACGCACGAATTAGTCACTTGAAAGATATTTCTGTAAAGTGAATGATCAGTCAATAGTTTCAGCTGATGCTTATTGCAGAAACAGATGTAACAATATTATACTGCCTTAGTTATTTTACCGATTAACATATCGGATATGTTAGTAGGTATGTTTTGTATGCTGGTTTTTAGACAGTTTTGTTACAAGCAAAGAATGTATGGAAAAATAAAGGTTGCTGTTCTGTTCTGTTCTGTTCTGTTCTGGTGACACCTCCAGCCGGCAATTCTGCTGCAAGGACCCGTACGCGCTGACCGCGGCGGGGAGGAGATGTTAGATTAGGCTAGCGTGGAAAAGCACGCGCGTCCCACCCAGTCCGGTAAGAGTAGCGAAGAGCCGGCAGAGCGTGAGAACCTTAACCCGCACCGACCAGCCACTAATACTAGACCGATCAGGGCACGCGAGCCTCGTCGCCTTTGCTGCACCAACCATCGCCGCCCGCCGCAGGCAGCAGCGCACCTGCCCGAGACACCGGAGAGTCAAGTAGATAGGATAGGAGTGTAGGGTTTGCAGTCAATATGACAGGAGAGACGAAAGGTGGAGCCAACCCGAATTCAAGCATCGTTGTATGGAAAAATAAAGGTTGCTGAGTTATAATACAAAAAAAAATGTTACGCGTCTTGATTAATACGTAAAAATACTTGAGTAGGTAACAACAAAATCCTTTGATTATTTTTTGAAAAAAGATAATCTATAGATCTCGGTTCCATAAAAACCTTATAAAAATCCCTAAAACAAATTAATTCATACAAATTTACATTTAATATTGGTTTTATATCTCGCGTGATGCGATGCGCAGGAGTAGGTACGTGCCTAATCTAAAATACCTTAGTCAGTTTCGATCGTAATTGAACGCGGGCAGACATTGGTCGCAAGGTTACATATAACTGCCTAACTGTGCCTAATTGATTCTAACTCTAGTAGGTAGGTACAGTCAGTGGTATAATAAACCGCACAAAGTTGCAAAAATGCGAATGACAGTACCCAGGATTACTCTATCTTCCATACCTATACATAGCGCTATTTACGTTTCAATTTGAAATCTGTTTCAGATAACTTATAATTAACCATCCAGTTTAGTGTCACTTTCTACCAAATATATCAGTCAATGTTAATTAAATACATAAGTTACAAAGTATACTAAGTTCTTGAGACTGTTGTGTACAATAGTGCCTTCCGTAAGTGTCAATTTAAAATTTTACGTGTGATTTATACCTATTAGGTTTTAGGTAAAAAGTACTTGACATATCACTTGTTGTGCGATAATAGCAAGAGAAAGCTTTATTCCAGAACATACTTAAAACGCTAGTCAAAAGTGTTGTCAAATAGAATTTTATAATGTTTTTTTTTTAAATACCACGCCCATTACAGCAACTTTTCAGTAAAACCATAAACACCTGTCAGTCTATTTCGCAATAGAGTACCTATCTACACAAAAATACAGCTGCAAAACAGTAGGCACTTTATCCTTAAGCACGAAACAGCGAGATTAACACTCCCTAAGCGACTTCTTGGGAGTTGTAAGTCTTCATTAACATATTAATTACAATTATACATTTATTCGACCTTGCTAGATCGTTCATGTGTCGTTTCGCCTGGCATTGTTTTATTCATGAACAAATTATTATTTGTTATGTTCATGATAAAGAATGATATACAGGATCAGGTTTAACGGTGTTACTTCAGTAACAGAAACAACCATACGACATTAAATACATTTATTATTCGTTCACACCCTATTTATACCCATGGGAAAAATAGAGAAACATAAATTTTAATCATGAACTAGAAAGAGTATATCAAGTGCAAGTGCACTTTATATGTGTTTGTTTATTGTTTTTGCTAGATTGGGACAGTAATTTAATAAGGGAGGGATACTACACCACAAGTCAAATGAAGTAGTTAGAGACACGGGGCAATACAGAATGATGTCGGTCTTCCTCGTCGGCTGGTGATGGCGAAAGTGAGCTCCTAGCGCCAAATCCTTCAGCTTGACAGTTCCGGATACACGTCACACTCGGTGCTGCCAGTGCTGCCGTCCAAAACACGACGACAACAGATGATAGTTTCGTAAAGCTTTCGGCACACCAAACGCGTGTCAGGCGCGTCGCGCTTTGAACGCGGGCCCGCGCATTTTGTAAAACAACAAATCAAATTGAAACCAGCACACCAAAAAGTAACGCGTGCCTGCGCAGGGCACGCGTTCGAGCTGCTTCGCGCACGCGACGCGCCGCAGTCGCCGCAGACAACTCGGGCATCGCGTCGCGTGGCATGCGCGAAGCAGGCGCGTCGCGCGCGCTGGCGCGACAAACGCGTGGTGGGGGTAAGCGCGCGCCGCGCAGCAAGTCACACCGAACGCCGCCGCGAGGCGTGCGCAGCGCTGGCACGCGTTCGAAACGCTGCCTGCTGCCTGCTACCTGCGGCTGCCTGCGCTGTGCCGGGTGCTGCGTCGCTCACGCCACGCGACGCGACGCGACGCGCCTGACACACGTTTGGTGTGCCGAAAGCTTAAAACTATGCTTCGCTCCCACGCATATACAGGATGGAAAGTTGAAATGGGTCAGAAAGGGCAGATACTGAAATAGGTACTTGCCGCTGCGCAAAAATGACTGTAGGTGACAAAGATCGCTTACTTTTTGACCCCCGATGCAAAAAGACGGGTGTTTAACGTGTGTATCTGTGTGTCTGTGGCATCGTGGCTCCCGTACTGATGGATTTTTTTTGTTTGAAAGGTGACTCAATCGAGAGTGTTCTCAGCGAAGTTTGGTAAAAATCTGTCGTGCCATTTAACAGTCATAATAAGTTTTGAAAGTAGGGGTCGCTTTGTCAGGGGTTTGTATGTTAATAGTTATTAAGGTTACGTCATTCGATAAACACGGATTTTTGGAAAATGTAGGTTAGTACCTACTTTTGGCAAAAACATGATTTTTTATCTTTCTTTTTTGATGATTCAGCAAAATTGTTACGAAATAATACATCAAATTATAGCTAAAATCAATGTTGCTGCTCTTCACTACATAGTATAAAACAATAAAGTCTACGATATACGATGTCGCGGACAAAATTTACTATGAGAGCACGATTCATATGGCTCGCGTTAAAGCGTTTACGCCGTCGCCCAAGAGTCTATTATTGCTAATCCGCGCGCCGACTTACTCGTGTCCTGCTAAAACGGACTGAAGTACAAAAATGTATACATATTTATGAACCCTTCGCAGATTTATAATCGTGAGTGAATTGTATTCCCAGTGGGCTGGTCAGTAATACGTTAATTTACCCCAATGGTTATCTGTTTGCCGAACACGACCCTTTCGTTGCCCTTCAATTTAAATCAAACATTTGTTTATTTGAAAACACCAAAAATACAAACAAACACCATATGGTGTTGATCGGTAGGGCCGATAGAGATACCAGCTCTGCTGGGGATTTCCGTCGAAATCTAGACAAAAATCACCTCGAATACATTACATTTCTTAATAGTTAGACGATAAGGGCTAGGGGAGAAATAGATACAAAAATATCAATTTATTATTTGTAATACACGAATAAATTTCAGATGTATTATTGATTCTTATGTTAAAATTTTCTCTTAAATCGTAAGCTTAAAATGTACAAAAAACATTAATTTCGATGTTTTTTAATACTTTCTGAATAAAAAACTTTACGTTCTCGAGACGATACTTACCTTTCTCCTTTCTTTTCTTTTCTTTTTCCTTTCTTTTTCTTTTTCTTTCTTTTTTTTTTTTTTTTGGTAGATTTTGACGTGTAAAAGTGCCCGTGCGGCCTACTTACTGAATAAATATCTTTTATCTTTTTTTTTTTTTTTTTTTTAGGTAGTAGGAAAATCTCATTATCAGAGAAAGCTATGCGTTTGTCAATTGATAACATGGCATGGGTATCTACAGCTTTTGTTCTGTGTCATCCGTTGGTATAGGTACTACTTTAGACGTTACTTAAATTATCTCTTTATAGTTGCAAATAAAATTTAAAAACTTTGCAAAACTATAAAAAAATATTTTGCACTAGTTTTTGCCCGCAACTCGCCCGCATAGAAACCGTTTATCGCTAATCCCGTAAACTGTAAAATTTTCCGGGGTAAAAAGTATGTGTTAAACCAGGTAATAAACATCTGTGTGCCAAATTTAATCCAAATCCGTTCAGCCGTTTTAGCGTGATTGAGAGCAACAACATCCAAACATTTAAAAATCCAAACATACAAACTTTCATATTTATAATATTAGTGACCTGGGAGGCCGAGCGTCGTCGCTTGGGTCGAAACTGAATTTTCAACGATTTCTATACAAAAATTAAAAAAAAAAACAATAACGAATGATTTACCCAAATAAGAAAAAAAACCGGTCCATAACTGGGGTTCGAACCCGCAGTCTTAGCGTAGTAGGCCAACGCTCTAACCATTAGTCTAATCAGACGGCGGCCGCCGTATCGAAATTACGAACCATATTGCGCGGGCAAATCTTTTTGCGTGAAAATACGGGGAAAAATGAATTTTCACCGATATGAGACCTAACTGAGATAAGACTAAGATTGATTTTTCGCCCTATTATTGCAAATTTCATCGAAATCGTTAGAGCCGTTCTCGAGAACGTGAGTACAAACATATATACAAATGTTTCTGATTTATTGAATAATATACATTAATTGTAAGTTTGTTTTATGTAAGAATTGCCACTGCTTAGGAATATTTTTGCACGTTCTTTAATTAGACGACTTTAACTCAGTGAGTCTACGCTATTAGATTTAAAATTGGATTACAAGATTTGAAACTAACAAATAAGTAAATACATACGTAGTGAAGTTAACAGCTTGGAAAAATACGTTAGTAAATCGGAAATGTTCCCGAGTTCTATGAAAATATATAGACAGAAAGAGGTTTCGGTTGATATGATTTGATAAACGTTATTTAACGCATTCGTCGCTAGTGACACACCTGGACGGCTAGCACAAGTTTGGTCGCTCGGATCTCCCGTTCTAACTTGTCTGTAACGATAGAGACGCACTGAGCGACAAGCGAGAAAATATAACGTGCTAGCCGCTCTGGTGTTTCGAAATTACATACATTTGGAGGTTAGGCGGCGGTGAATGTTTACAGTATTAAACAAATACTGTGCTTTCTGACTCGCCGCAGTCTATATTACAAAGGCATCACCCCGAGTTCGTGGAGGTTATATTAACTACAGTAGGTACACTAACTGCCGCACTGCTGCTGCTGCTGTTGCTGCTGTTGCTGCGTCTTACTCTATTGCTATAGCAAAGAAAGTGACAGCAGCAACTTTAATGAAACTTAAAAGCTAATTGACGTCTCTGAGTGCGGCCGTTAAACACATTAAGTTAATCAGCTGACTTTTTATACAAGAAGCGGGGACGTGACGTGTCACAGGCCAGTTTATACTAACAATCGTAACGTATAATAAGTTTACATTGTTTTAAGAATACTTCATGTGTTGAAGATAACTAAGATTTTTTACTTTGCTATAAAAGAGGAATAAACTTTAATTTTACTACCGTATATCTTCATTTATCGATTGTAAATCAGGTCAAATTCTAATTGGCACAGATCACTTTTAAAATTGTTTTTTTTTTAAACTTAGTGCTCCTATAAGGAGGGATTCACGCTGGTACAGAAGAGGAACAAGGCTCGTAGGAAGCCTTGTAAGAGTCAGTGCGGCACCGCTACTCTGGACCCCAATTCCGGACTGCAAGCTGCCACACCGAATACGGCGCTCTACGTGTCGCGCCTGCACTACTCCACATCGGTGGATGACGTGGTGGGCTACGTCAGTCAGAAGACAGGCTACACTCTGAGGGTGTTTCAGCTGCATTCGCGGCGCTATGTGCACTTCGCTTCTTTCGTGGTGCGAGTGCCGCGGCCGCTGCTGGGGACGGTCGAGTCGCCTGCCTTCTGGCCGAAAGATGTCGTGTTCCGGCGGTTCCGGGGCGGCCTGCCAGCGAGCTTGACTTCGAACGCTGCGACTCAACAGAGCCACGCTGTTTTGTCGCCAAAATAGTTTAAGATATTGTTATACATATATGTATTTTAGTCAGTAAGGTATTTATCTATGGGCCTTGTTGCCTGAAAATAAATAAATAAATAAATAAATAAATAAATAAATAAATAACTATGATTTTATGAAAAGTGACGGAGAGCACTTTGCCTCAACCGCGCAGAATATTTGTTATTTCTTATCGCCTCCGTCTAGACATCGAAGAAAAAAAAAACACCTATGGCGGCTGTAGACACGCCAAATGTAACGGAGTTGTAACAAAAACCTTTTATTTCAATTGTAATTGGTTGTTTAATATAAGTAAGTCCTTGTTGTTATATGTCAGGACCTCTATTGACATTGTTTTTGGCGATGTAGAATAGTGAGATCTTTTGAAGATTGTCTCGTTTGTATGCCAGATTTGTTTTTAGCAAATGAAAAATAAATACCTAACTTCTATTGTTCAGAATCATTTGTGTAGCGGAACGTGAATTAAAATATTTTGAAAGCCCTTATATTTTTTTTAATACGTCGTTTGTTTAGTCAAGAAACCTTTTAATCGTTTACGTACAGAATTGGTCCTACATTAGGCCTGACTGAACCAACAGCGAAATCTAGCCTTTTCAAACAAATGGCGATAACGTCTTCCACCCCCTAAACGTTAACGATTTCGACCAATTTTTGATACGTGGTCAGTCGGAATAGTTTTTTTTTTTTATATTTATCAATTATAAAGAGATTATGGCTGAAATTACTTTTGTATGAAAGCAAGAAAACGGGAATAAAATTAAATTTATTGATAATATTGGAAAAAATTAAATGTACGGACATAGTTTTTGTTCCGGCTGACCATACATCAAAAATTAGTCGAAATCGGTTAACATTTAGGGGGTGGAAAATATAATCGTCGTTTGTATGGAAAGCCGGTAAACTCGCAACCCTCTTAAAATACAGAGAAACGTTTACAAGAAGGAAAGGCACAAGTCCGCAATTTATAGAATTTATCTTGCAGTATCCATCTACTAATAATTTCACAACTGTGTCCCACATCTAGGCATAATAAACAAATGAAAAACGTCGCCAAACAAATTTAAAATTAGCACACATCGACCTTCGAAACATCAAAAATCTGCCCCAACGATACGCTCCGATTTATGTTCACTCTATACCAACGACACACCTGGTGTATTCAAATTATATAGTATTTCTCATTGGTGGCACTAAACGAATATGTTAACATGGCAGTCACGGTGCAGATGTACCCACGCGCGGCCTTGTCTGCGTCCGATGTTAATGAACCGCGCGTAAAACAATCCACTTCCAAATTAGCACCTATTCCAGTACTCCTAATTGGTTGGATGGATACTTCAAAAAGAAACGCTAAAGTGAAACAATATCTTCCCCAAGGAATTCCTGGATAATAGACTTGTTACTCAATGTTTTTATGTATTTGTTTTGTCTTTTATTGTTTCTAGACTTCGATACTAGATTGCGAATGAAGCAGACCGATAATTTAGTCGACATCCGGCCGTGCATCTGTATGGGAAAATTTGTGTGATGATTCTGAGATAATGTTTTCTTTGTATTTAAGTATGTATTTCTTTACATACGTGTATGTTTATGTCCGGTAGAGCTTAGTTTGGAACTAGGTCATTGTGTGAGATTGTCCCGTGATATTTATTTATTTAGTTTATCACTCTAAGAAGACGGCCAAATTCCATTCTGGTTACACCAACCGACATCTCTCAAGTTGTGATGCCGGTGTTTATGGGTCGCGCTGAACACCTACCATCGGGTGACCCGCCTGATTGTCTGCCTCCTTTTTCCATAATATATGAACGATATGTTTGTATATGTATGTTTTTCACAGGTGGACTATTCGGCGCAGTGCATAAATGACACATGTCTCTCTTGACCTACACTGTAATTTTATTGAACATTAAACTAGGTAGCGAAGCCGTATTTGACCTATATAAATGTCTGCTTCATTTATTCTATTCCAAAGCAGATGTAGTTTAGTATTACTAAGATTCTCAGTCTCGTTGGACTTTCCCAAGACTACTGATCCGTTTCAGCCGAAGGCATTGTGTCACTCACCGAACTATACTCAATGCATTAGCAAATAAAAGTTTTATCCTGGGAGAAACGTTCGTTGAAAACGTACAACTCTTCTTTTAACGTAAAGCGAGAGATGAGACATGAAATTGATTATTTCGATGACAGCGTTGGACAACAGCATTATGCTATTCTAGTAGATTACTGGGGTTTTCCCGCATATTGCGATCTACAATTTCATAGTACGATAAAGAAGCACTGTCCATTGAATTCCGTCGGATGGGTTTATTAAATTATTGTTGACATCATAGCCTTCAATGGCTATTTGTGTATCAGAGCCATTAAAGTAATGTGGTACATGCAGAGAATGAATCAGTTAATTTTAAATAGGAAATGACCTATGACACTACTTAAGCACTAGTAGTGTCTGTAACCTATTTAACGCCACACATTAGAAATTATTTCGATTGTATTAGATCTCTATGGGTATTAAACCGGTTTAATACTACTTAATTTTACGTTCCATGAGCGAGTGCTCGAAAACTGGCTATGCAATGGATGAAAACTAGATTTTTCGGTCGAAAACTGGGCAAATCGCTTGTGAGCGGTATGCTGTGACATAGTGCTCAGTGGGGCCAAATTCGACGTCACAGAATCATCCAAGGCAACATTACGCTACAATTTTTTTTTTAATTCCTTTCCTTCTTTACCATCTGTGTTGCCATTCTTTTTATGATGTTTAATCTTTGTTTTTTTTTCTTGTAATCGTCGAATAAATGTTTCTGTTTCTGTTAAAATAAAAAAAAAATGGTTGACTCAACTGCCAGAAACTTAATATCAACATTCAATTAAACTGATTATATATGTCAAGCAAATATAGTAAGTAAATGTTCCGATTGGCTGGAACATTTTATTTTTCCTTTTAAAGTTGGCAACTCCGCTAAATGGTCGAAAAGAGGCGCAATGACCCTAAATTTACGCAAAATAAAGTAGTGGAACATACCTTCGCGGTTTGAAATTACTGTAAATAGATTTAGTTTTATAAAGTATCGCAACGAATAAGTCGTCCCAGTCCATGACGTATGCTAACCTCAATTCTGTTTCCTGGTTCATTCTTGGCAAATTCGCAACAGCGCAAACAAAGCTCGGCGAGATTTCACTCAGAACATCTCATTTCAAAAGCAAAGCCTCGGATGAGCAAATTGCCCATATTCAACCGATTTCATAACTATAAATTGAAAGTTATGCGGTTAGTTTCGCGCTCGGCAGTTTCTCAGCCACTTTTCCGAGCCGTTGAAGAATTTCCCACGCTGCCTCCGAACCTCTATTCTCGTAAATAGGTGCTTGATAGTCTATTAATAACTTCGTTATCCATACAGTCTTAAGTAGGCGGGGTCACCGCATCTGCTTAATTAACTTTGAATATTAATTCTGGTTTCAATAATTAATATACATATGGCTTCACGCTATTTTATTTAACGTGTCAGGTGCTTTTGTAATAAAAGCTGTAAAAGATTTAAGCTATATTAAGAATATCAAAAGCCCGTGACTTCGTCCCTCGGAAACTGTCCAATTTCTGGGATAAAAAGTATGTTAAGTATATTCGCCAAGATACAATCTATCTCCTTGCCAAATTTCATTAAGATCTATTCAGCCGTTTCGTTCAATCAAACAGAGTTAATCTCGCTTTATTATATTATATTAAAATGGATTTCTTCAGTTATAACAACATTCCGTACATCGCACAGTGTCCCAGGAACCCTTGGGACCGTACATTTTTGGCTGACTCTGCAGATCGACGTAGTTCAATATTCTAATTAAAAGTCCAGAAGTGACCCCCTGTCAATTCTTTATAGATTTATAGAAAAAAAAAATTCAAGTTGGCCATTTCCGGTAGGCATTGAAACGGAAAAAATCCTTATTTTCTTTTATTGTGGATTTATTAATTGGCATTTAGTTATCATGTGATAATGCATATAATTGTGCGTTTTTTGAGCAATTAAACGAGCGTCAATAGTTGATAGAGTCAAAGAAATTGAGAAAAAACTCTTTTTACGTTTTTATTTTTTTTATTTTTAGTCTTAACGGTTTTGCACTTAATTTTTGTTGAGAATGATTGCTAGTGTTTATTTCTATCGCCATAAATAATATCAGTTGCAAATCTCATGGAGTATCCGGCGATTGCGATTTACTATCCAATATCTAATGTTGAAAAACAATTTGTTTGTTTACGAACGAAGCTTTAAACAAAATAACTTTTTCACCTGACCAACTCGAAAAAGCCTTCTCAGCGCACAAAATCTGCGTGCAAAAGTCCACTTTAACTGCTAGCGTGGAAAGTAATGTTGGTACTGTGCGCGGAGGAGGCGCTCCGCTAGGACGGCCAAAACTGATGTGGCGCTCGTGCAATTGTTTTTCCAACACCAAGTGTTTTCCTCGCTACGGTGAGGTGAAAGATTGTCTGTTTCGCACGGTAGCAAAGTTATTTGGATCTCGAGCCCTTGAATCGCTCGTTACGCTCAGGATTAAAATTTTGAACCGCCGCTGCGCTCGTGGTTCGGTTTTAGAACCCTTCGCTGACACGGGAATCAATACTGGCCGCTAAATAACAACTTGGCGGCCTTGAAATCTATTGTCGTAGGTACTTTAGGGCTTTTAGTGTTTGCACGTGTATACAGACAGAATTTAAATAACTAGTAGTGGAGCTCTAATGTAAATAACATGTAACACGTTGTTATTTCTCAGGTATAGAACATTTTATTTTTGAATTAGGCCTAGGAAGTTATGACTTTGTAAAAAAATAACATTAATATTATTATAGTACATAGTTTACTTGATTTAGCAGCTATCGAATGATGTTTTGTGTGTTAGTTAGGGCCGATTTTTCAATCTCCAGATAACACTATCCGTCAGATAAATTTTACCTCTGCCCTTTCCTATCATACGACAAAGAAAAGGAAAGCGTTAACTTTGACTGTCATATAATTTATTCTGGTGATTGGAAAATCGGCCCTTTGTTATGTTTTTGATATAAGAAAAACTCGAGAATTTTGCAAATGCTGAGGCAGTAATCAAAACTCCGTAGCTAAACTATCAATGAAATCAGAAAACGCCGATTTTTTAACAGTCTTTGTCCAAAGCTCACATTTCCCCTGAATTCCCAGAATACCCCTGGGAAGTAGTTTTTCCCGGCTCGGGATGGGGTCGATTGGCCGGAAGCGGCCGAATGCATCCAGCCTGCATTGTGCATGCGAAAACGTGACCGCGTATGCTTTAAGCGCGTCATACACGGAGCTATAATATATATTTTGGTATATTAATTAATATATATTATAGCAAGGCATCTTACGATATATTTTAGTATGTTTTCCGTGCTAGTTGACAGAGTCCACACGCAGCTAATGATTAAAATAATGATTAAAATGATCCTTCTCCTATCCACGCTAACTTGCTCATAGTTTTCTACTCAGGTCCGTTATAATAGTCCAGAAGTGGTTTCATCTATTCAGATCTCAATTACCGGCCATCGCCCTACATGCAATTCCAACTATTCCAAAAAAGGGGCTCCGTTAAATCCTTTGGAATCGTCCACGAACCGTCGTGACGTCGTTACGGGTTCGTGTGAAACGGCCCTAACCTCGTGCCCGGCTTGGGTGGCCATTGGGGAGTAAACACATTAAAAATTTAAAACGTGCGATATTGACACAGATTCACAAGTTTCTTATCTGTGTAATAATTAGGTTCCTAAATGTGGTGTTGCATGTAATTTTAGATAAGCTTTGCATGTGTTTATTAACAAATTTACTTCACTTTACTATTCGATACATAAAACCATGTAACTACAAAAACTTATTGACGACGCGGTTAGCGTAGTTGGTAGTGACCCTGCCTACGAAGCTAGCGGTCCCGGGTTCGTATCCCGGTATGGACAAATATTTGTGTGATGAGCGCGAGTATTTGTTTCTGAGTCATGGATGTTTTCTATGTATTTAAGTATGTATTTGTATTTCTATATAAGTATGTTTATCGTTGTCTAGTACCCATAGTACAAGCCTAGAGCTTAGTTTGGGACTAGGTCAATTTGTGTGAGATTGTCCCCTGATATTTATTTATTTATTTATTTATCATTACAAGTTAAGACTTTATTGAAAAAGCGAAGGTTTAAAACTGTCATAACTTTTTTCGTAGCTACAGGAAATCTGTTAGTTTAGGAAAGAAATCATCTCATAACAGAAACGTGTTTTTAAACCGGGTACAATACTTACAGAATTCCTTACAATAAAATGGCAAACGAGACGTTGCCACATGAAACAATAGGCAGCATAACCTTGCGAAACAGGCCCGCTGTCCGTCTGCTCATTCGACCGTGACATCTGTTATTGAACTTATGTACTACTGTCTACTTATCTGTACCATTATTGATATACAATGTCGTTATCGTTGTCATATCGCCGTACCTACAGCCGAAAACATTATCAAATTTGTGCGATACGGTTTACCGAAATAAATTATGGCCCATTCGAAGTGCTAAATCAGTGTTTTGTACTGATATTTAAGGAAATTTCTAAAGACATATTTGTTATTGAACTACAGAAGCAATCTGTTTTACATTTCTGTTTATTTTTACATCGAGATGCCGCAATGGTTTTTCTTTATCTATTTAAACCCATACCATCATCATCATACCCATGTCATCTACAAACATAACAAAGCCTAAGTTCATAATGATTCCACTTCCCATTTTTTCATCAAAAAGGATTTTTTATCAATTCACCTTTCTATTTCCTTTCTTTTTATCAGACTATCTCCACAAATTGTTTCACCTAGCGCAGTATCTTAACCAATTTTCAGGCCATTAGTTATTTTTGCCAGACGACGAAGTTCGCAAAAAAACGGTTAGGGAGTTGCTTTATGGGGAAAGTAAGGTTATTACATTCCGCCGGGATGCCGTATACAATGCAGGCAACGGGGTCATAGGAATAATAATTAACAATGTGTGCCAGCCTCCATGATTTCCTCACAAAATGGGCTCGATATCGTGTATACTTGTACTGATTGTGTGTTTCTAGTGTTTATTATTTATCTGTCAACATGTATTTCGTTATCTAGACCTCTTTAGCACAAGCCAAGAGATTATTTTGGGGCTACGAGTAGGTCAATAGTAAGATTATCCTTATAATAAATATAGGAACATTAAATTAAATTTTATCGACGAAAAAAATTTATAACTTTATTATTAGTATTTTTGTTTTTTTGTGTTTACATGATATGACATGACATGACATGTTATTTTTATTTTAACACTTTGAGTCCATTTAATAGGGATATCAGGAACTCTGGCAATAACCATGAACACGTTCATTGCCAGAGTTCCTGGTGAACGCCAAATAATAAACAGCTACGAATAACACAGAATGAATTGAACCCGGGACGCTAGCTTCGTCTGAAGAGTCACCCACTAAGCTAACTCGTCAATGTATGTCGGGCTTAGTACACAATGTGCTAGAGTAAATCGCACAATGATCTAGGCCATTCGCATGTGGGTTAGCGATAAAGTCGACGTGTTACAACGTTTACAGCGCTGTTTCTGTTCACCCTGTAACTTACGAATACGATCCTACTATAATACATGATTATAACTGCCTGTTTCACAATCGTCAAGTAAAGCATATCTGTCAAATAAATTTAGCCCTTACCCCTTTCTTACACTTGAGGATAGACAAGGAGAGGGCTATCTTTATTTGACAGATGAATTTACTTGTCGATTGTGAAACAGACCCTAAGTGTATAAGTTTGTATGGATGTTTGGATGTATGTGTTTCAATCATGACTGAAAGGATGTGGATAAATTTAGAACATTGACAGTCCCTATCCTGGAATGACACATGGATGCTTTTTATCCTGTAAAATTTGATAGTTTGTAGAAAAGCAATAAACAAGAATGCGGGCAAAAGATATGTTAATAAGAGATCTTCATTTTGTATTTTGGAGTGTTTGTTATGACTTGCGACACGTGTAGAATACAGTAGTATTTGTTGCAGTTCCTTTGTCCAGGTACCTATTTCCCCGGGTGCCGCATCCTTTGTTAGCTCACATCTGTGACATGCGCAATTGCACATACGCTTATAATAAGGCAGTGGTATCTATTATATAACTTATGTTTATACGTATAAAGATTTTGATTGATTGATTTCAGGAATTGTATGCGTTGCCAGCAGTGAATTGATGGAATGTTTTATTAAAATGATTCTGGTATTTTCATCATCATCATCATCATCATCAGCCTATAGTAGTCCACTGCTGGACATAGGCCTCCCCCAATGAGCGCCATAGCGCCCTGTCTTCAGCTTGTGTTCTTGAGTGGAGACCGCGACTCGGCAAACGTAGTGTAGGACGCCCTCAGGCCAGGTGGGATGACGATCTGCGAAAGACTGCAGGCAGATGCTGGATGCGGCAAGCTGAAGACAGGTATTTTGGTGCTAACTTATTAATGAATGACCATTAGGTATTTATAAGTAGTAATTATTTTGGGTAATACACTAATTTCTTTGTGCGGCTCCTAATTGTACGTTATTGCTACTATTTCGTTTGTTTTAATAACACTTTTGAACCGTTTACAAATATTTTAAACCAAGTGTAATGAATATAGCATAGAGTAATTATAAACTAGCTTTTGCCCGCGGCCCCGTCCGCGTAGAAGTCGTTTATCGTATATACCACGGAAACTATAAAATTTTCCAGGATAAAAACTATCCTATGTCCTTCCCCAGGACTCAAAATATCTCCATACCAAATTTCATCTAAATCGGTTCAGCGGTTTAAGCGTGAAGAGGTAACAGACAGACTGACAGAGGTTCTTTCGCATTTATAGATACTATTAGCAGGGATAATGTTACTATCATATATTTTAGTAACTCGTTGATTAATGATACATTGAACTTCTTATCAACGGCACGCACGCATAAAACTTCCCAGATAAAAGCGTGCCTCAATAACTTAAGTTCATTTCATTATACAAGTTGACATGTATATTATTTAATATATCCCCGGAATGTACGATTTGCAACGTAATGTGGAGTCATCAGTCCGCTCTAGGTAGTAGAAGGCTGTTTGGATGCAAATCTCCGAAACTGCGCGTGACCTGACTCGGTTATAACTCAAATGTACCCAAAAAAAATAAAAGCCTGCTATCTCTTATACGATTATCAACCTTATGCATATTGAGATTAAGCTGAAATTAATATGGTGGAAGTTGGAGTTGTGACGTCAAGAAGTAAAGTGGTAATGTCTCGTTTGAGGAAAAAATGCTAAGACCGTTCAATTATTTAATATTTTGGTTTTAATCTTGTCTTGATAGTGTGTTCGTAAATGTTATTATAGCTAAATGCATAAAAGCTAGAGCAAACACAAGGAGTTTTGCCTTTGCGCGGGCATCGTCCAAAAGTATTCAATAGATGGCGTTAGCAATCATTAGAAATGTATATTTATCATATCATTCAATATTGCTCTTATCTTATCTTGACATTCGCACACCTTTTTTTATTATTCTTATTTGTATAGTCTAAAGTGTAGCAGATAATTATCTTAAAATAACAAATGGGGTCAAATATACGAAATAACTGAGACGGAACTTGGATCTTTGTCAAAAAAATGTTTGTGTTAAAAATACGGAAGTTCTTATTAAGTAACAAATCCTCTCATAATGTTGTCCAAACGTGACCATTCTGTGTTAAACAAGCCGAAAGCTATTTGCCGACCGAATTTCATGTCTTCCTGAAAATTAACGAGAAAAGCCGCTTACGACGTTTGTGATCGCACCTCTTCCACAATACGCCGACGGTGGCGCGCGACTTACTCCACGACTAATGACTACTGCGCGAAACAACAAACAGTACGTCGTCCTTCTCTTTCTTACCAATCTAGCCGTTAGACGTCTCCGTCCCACAACACCCGGAGCGGCAACGTAGCGTTTTAACCCGGATAAATTACATCCTATTAACTTCGTTCCGGTGCTCGATTTACGCTTTAATGTCGCCAAACGTAAGGATTAAAATTGCATAAGAGCATTTATTACACTGCTAATGTATTATTAAGACTTTGTAACGCCCGTCGTAAAGTCCATTTTGCTTTGTTGTTGGTGTGCGATCAGTCGTTCCGGTTTCGTTTGCGATTATTAATTTGCTGTCAAATAAAGGGGCCGCTCACTTGGGCGTGCGTGTCGGCGCGAATTTCTGCCATACTTCGGAATCGGTGATTATTTTTTGTTGCCTTGACTTTGGATTCGCAGACTGACAGATATTTTAGAGCACGTTTTAGTTTTGTATCGTAGGCGGAATGTCAGTCTGCGTTTTTAATTAGGTGATTAACCATGATAGCGGTGGTTAGTTAAGTGTTTACAGAATGTTCTGGAACAGGATTGGTTAACGAACAGCGTTTGCTTAAGTTTAAGTGAGCGACAGTTTAGCCCATTTCTATGTTTACTAGCCAACCTTAACCTTTAAACATAAACACACAAAAAGGAATACAATCGAGTCCTCATCATCAATTTACAAACATGTCGTTTGACCTGCCATGATAACATTGTCATAATTACTTAAACATTTTGTTGACAGGACGCAAAGGATACATTAAATAAAACTCGCTAGTTTTTTGTTGCAGAAAACTACTGTATATTCCATTATTGGTTTATTCCATTATTTGAATGAGCAGCTAGCGAGCAGCAAGCGGAACAAAGCCAACAATAATCATGTTAACATATGCCTATCCGTATTTGTAACGAGTTGATTACAAAACAGTTCAGCTAAATAAACACCCATCTCTTTAAATTTTACATTGTTTCCACAGCCAAGAGCATATTAAGCTTCCCACACTTAAGTAATATAATATAATAAAGATATATATCTCTCGTACGAAACTTTAACCGAGCTTGAACACAACTCGCAATGGTAAATCTTCTCCTTATTTTGGAATGAGAAATCGAATATGTTGAGGTTCGCTTACAGTTTTATGAGCGGAATCGGTTCCGCTGATCTGATTTCGGAACATTTTTATTCAAGTCACTCTCGAAACGGATCGTGTACATTTGTAATGCATTAGGATTTTTATGAATATCCTTTGTACGTTTTACGCAGCTTTGTGACAAAAAGGCTTTGTTGCTACTGATTTGATTTGTAATTACACGTTTCCAAAAAGGCTTTGAAACACGTGAAATGTATGTATGATCGTGATCCCACCATTTATATTAATTGATTCACATATTTAATCAGTGACTTTCCAGGTCATGATTTAAAACTTCTGAAGGTTGACCCGTGCACACGTGGCGGCGTCCTGTCGAGAGCGAGATTAATTTAGGGTGGTTGGGCTGAGCTGGTGTGATTCTAGAAGGGTTGCTGGGAACAGAAATGCCTGACATGATCTTCTGGAGGTTATAGGGGTGCCGAAAGACAACAACAACAACAACAGCTTGAGTACGTTACCAAGGAAACGCATAATGAGGAGCTTCGATTCCCGTGTTTAATTTGATGTTTTGCTCATTACGTGTATGTATTCACAAATTGATGTCCTTGAATAATAGGATCTTACAACAGAGAACAAATCTATCAACGTAACTGCTCATTAGTTAAATCCAAAGTCATAAGTCATCAGTTAGTCATCTGTTATCCATGCTTATTTAATTCAATAATGATGGTGTCTAATAAAAAACCACTCAGTAGATCTGCATCTTAGAGTCAGCATGCGCCTATGCCTGCTTTGCACGCGTGAGTATACAAATAGTAGCGAGGAAACTTAAACCAAAAACTTGCGAGTACTTTTATAATTTGAGTTGTTATAAACCTAATTAAGACTGAGACTACTAATTAATGTTCATATATCGTCCAATTAATTCAATGCACCACGCATTCTTTAGTCTTCTTCAGTGCGGATTAAGTAACCGCCCACACGTTTTTGGTATCGTACGATTGGTCTTTAAAGGTGAGGTTGCTAGATTGATGAATTAAGTTATTCCTGATTATTAAGTTATTTTTGATTTGTGTTTTACCCTCTTTACGTCAATTTGAAGGCATCCGCCTATGGCTAAAGTTTGATGCTTGCCTGACTAATTTAGTTTTACAATAGACCCATTTCCACCTGAATGTAGAGGGTGCCCTATATAGTTAGTCTCACAGTAAATGTCAATACATTAAAAATATGACTGGTTATACTTTACTTAATAAGGAAAGTCCAGAATACGAGGAAATAATCGTGTCAATTTGTCTTAATAGCACCACCAAAACTAGCATCATTTCGAATTGCGATCGCTGAAGTTGGCGGTCGGCCAATAGGGAATATGAGTTATGAGGCGAATCTTCAACTTAGCTGAATACAACGCTCCCAGGTTACATACACCTTTAACTATGTCATTAGCAATATTTGTTGTGTGAGTTGAAACATATTTTTGTATTGAATGCGCCTTAAATAAATTGTGTCACGAGCACTGTTTACATTATGTAATCGACTGTTTCCATAACATACAAGTCGGGTAGAGCAAAACCTTGAAGATCTGTAGTTAATACGCTTGTGATTATACTTTGTAGCTCGATGGGAAGCGCCCAGCCCACCGTCCGCGTCCCTATGATGAATAACTACGAATTTATTGCTACTTGCCTTTGCACACGGTTAACCCACGTTCATGCTGTATATCATAGTTAGTAGTGCCCATGTCCGTAAGTATGTATTACGCATAAAATCTTTACCCGTAAGAAATATCTTTGGACCTCAGGGAACGGAGCTATAGTTGTTATGGCATGATCCAAGAGTTATAGCCTGAGTTATGGATGGAGACACGCCTCTAGAAAGCGGAGAAGTGCGAATAACATATACATCGACAAGTAATAGCTGCCATGTCTGTGTAGTGTGTGTGCTCGGCAATGACGGCTTTCTCAGGGTGTTATCATAGAGGAAGACCTATATGATCATGATGAACTGGATAAAAACTATTTACGATTACATGATCTGTACTTTTATACCAATCTTCACTTCTATCGTCATTTTACTATCTGAAACAGTTTCCGCTGCTCATACATGTCTCCTAAAATCGTCACAACGGCATAGGACGTCGCCACTTTTAACCAGGTTGCCAACCCAACGTATGTGTGATATGAATTCGACATTAACGGAGACATCCTAGCTCTATCTAAATAATGGTTCCATGCACCTAATATTTTTTTTTTTTTTGCCAAGTAAGAATACATTACATTTAGCAAGTCAGATTCAGTACATATTTTCCTAATAAGTAACATGCATATTATAACATTTGTAACTCCAATAAACATCTATTTCCAAAAACAAGTAAATCCATGTATTCGTTGATGGAGTAGAATGGGTTATGTTGACAGAATACTTTTATTTTCTTTTTAAATTCTTTAAGTGACAACTCAGTTATTATCTTAATACAAATAATACATCTTAATCTTAATAAATAATTTACATATATTTAATAAAAATTAACATGCTTACAATTATTTACAATTACGTTTAGTTCTCACGCATTTCCGGTACCTAAACACAAACAACCAACAGGTATCGATGCCGCTAGCAAAAATGTATATGTTTATTTGACACGTTGACGTGTCAGCGGTTCTGAATATGTTTAAAACTCTCCAGTTCAGATTCACTTTTCATTTTGTTTTTGCTACAATTTACTACTGGTAGCCATTAGGCACCTGATTAAATAAAAGTGTTGTAACGTGACTCAGTGGCTGAGTGGGTGTTACCACAGTAAGCACGTGCCTCTTTTGGTTAATAATATATTCCTGTATTTTTTATTTGTTTTAGTGTAGTCAGCAAGTCGATCACGTGGCGACATGTAAAACTATCATTATCTTGATATTTCTATGATTAGTGTCGCATGCTTTATCAGTATTATCGTATGGCCTTTGACATATTAGTTGCAATATGAATTGTGACAGTATTGTTTTTGCTTTCACAAGTTTAACTCATAGCGATAGCAGAGCATTCGAATTTTGGTTTTAATGCAAAAATATATGATTATAGATAATAAATAAAGAATACGTCAACGTACTATACAAATTGTTTCAAATAGATGACACATTCCAAATATGGAAAGTTTAATTTTTTCTATACTGCTGTATAAACAATATTTTCTATCAAATGAAACATACATGCTGGTAACATACAAATGTATTATATAGAAGTATTAAAGCTTATTGTCTAACCCCATACAAACAAACACAATCTTACAATTTTACTTCTCTATAATAATACTACTTAGGTATATGTATAATCTTGACGTTTTTATAGTAATAAATGAACTTGAAGTCGACGAAGCTCACATGACACCAGCTTGTCTATAATTTACATTTAGACATATCTAATTACTTTGCATTTAAAATAACTCGACAAAATAAAGTCGCTTAGTTAGAGTTACCATTGTAAGCTAAAACAAAAAGGTCAAACAAGCAAGGCCGGTATTGGAAAGGAAGTTATCGCCGCTTGGTACGGTTGAAGACGATATTAAAATTGCGATTAAATGTCGGCTTTTCGTCCACAATTTGAATATTTGAATAGGCTTTTCACTTTATTGATACTCAGCTTTTGATATACCAATCGGTTGATTGATTTTTGATTCTTATTTTTTTAATATAATAATATTTATAATATTTATTTATTTATTATATAGATATTAATATTATAGATACTAAAAGGAAATTTGAGTCCTGAGTGTTCATAAATGAAAGAGAATTAAATTTCTATAGCGGAAATAAATAAGCAAGAAGGTAAAAATGATCAATTTGGATCTATACTCGTATGATAGCAAAAAATCTTGAGCTATCCCACAATGTTTGATACAAAAAGGATAGTTTTTTTTTTTATACCAAGGTTAAGCTAGTAGCTAAACAAAGAAGTAGGTACTATACTATGTGGACGTAAGGAACCACTAATTTCGAATTTAATTTGTTAACTCACTTCGTCGTCTGAAGCCTTACTTCAAACTCATATAGCAACATTCTACGCCAATATCAAGTAATTGAATCGTTAATAAAACTTTCAACATAGTTCATTAGTTTGTAATATCTCCACAGATTCAAGTAAATCTGATTTGTGGAGGTTCCCATACATTCGCAAACTGTACCATAAGGTCCATAAGCTTTTACCTATGTCAAGTTTTGAAGGTAGTTGATATATATTACGATTAATAAATCTAATGGAGTCGTAAATTACTTGAATGGCGCCTAAATATTAATTATTAGGAGCCGGTCAACGCGTTTGTAATGTTTGAAATAGAACAATGTTTTACTTCAAACTTTGTGGAGCCTTCTAGAACTGTTTGTGAGAATACGTTATATAAATAATATTTGTATACTTAGTTCTAATTTTAATGGGTAAAACTGCCACTAACAGCTATTTTGTTGATTTTTTCAAAATTTAACATATTTATGCCGATCCTGTTTAGCCTAGAAAGTGGCCTACAAAGATAGCGGTTACGGGTTCGAGTCCCGGTAAGGGCTATTATTTTTATCATGAGCAAGAGTTTATTCCTGGAATCTAGGTGGTCTACCCATAGTACATACCTACAAGTCAACTTAGTTTGAGACTAGGTAAATTTGTGTAAGATTTTGCACTGATTTTTATAAGATTATTATATATTATAAAAAAAAATAGACAAATGATCCTACAAAGCTGAATCTAATTAGTTGTAAACTAGGGTCAAAAAGGCTTGTAATCGGCTGTCATAGTTCCAGCCATCTATGAAGTCAAATGACTCATTAAAAGTTCCCTTCTGCCGCGACTCGGCTCTTTTCGGCCAATTAGTCGGCGAGGCAAAGCACCGCATGGACTACAAAACGCGCTCCGTTGCTATTTATTAGTCTATAGTTTATTGCGAACTACAGATTAATGTATTAACATCTTTTGTTACAGGTACGTTACCATTCGTATTCTACGAGCGTTCGTCGTAGGAATTTACTATCAGCTTAATCTGATAAACGTAGTTAAATGACTTGTGAGCGGTCATTGTACTCCAAAGCTTGTAAAATCCAGTACGGCTGCGCCAGACTGTACCTATCGGCAGTTTTTGCACCCGGAGTTGTGGATAAGCACGTCAAACTGGAAGCGGACCGTGATGCGAGTAGAGGTAGGTGCATTTTAAATTCGAGGCTTGTAATATTCAGCAAAATTTTATAAAAATATGTCAACTCTTAAAACGAACGAAACTACAAACCCGAATGGTTTGTAGTGTCTGAAACATCTGAATTAAAAAATGTTGAAGAGAAAAGAAAGCTGAGGAAGGTTGGTATTTAATCCAAAATAAATATAAAATATACAGATGTATGCAATCATTTATGCGAATTCGTTCAGCCGTGTATGCGTGATTGAGACACAAGCAGTTCAGCCGTGTATGCGTGATTGAGACACAAGCAGTTAAACAATTGAGATTTTATAGGAACAAAATTTATTTCCTAAACGATTGCTCGAAAGGCTAATTATACTCACAAGCAAAAATAACTGTGCCGTATCGGGCTGCAATTCTTTACAAAGTGACGTGTTATTTTTGCTCGCCAGTTTATTTTTTACTACATTTACATAAGCCTGCCTCCTACAGTTCCTACACAATCTCAACAAAGTCTTTACGGCAACCATTTACCGCGAACCTCTAATAAAACATGAATTATGATTACTAAAACACTAATCTACTAAAGACTGGAGTTCCGTCGGAAATTAGTCGCCGAGAGCGGGGGGAGTGCATATTCTACCCACCCAGAAGCAAATCGGGACATCTCCAATGAAACTCTTGCAGTGTATGCTACCTTAGTACAATCGGGATAGAATCGAATAGTGTCTGGCGACTGAAAAGGAGATGTGACCCTTTGGTTTACGAGGGTAGTATTGCACCCCCACTACGAAACTCCTCACTTTAATACCCCCTCCGTAGGCTGGATCGTTGGATATGTCTAGTCCAAGTTCCGTGCACAAGTGGCGCATTTCATTTTCATGGAACTGAAGTAAATAAAGAGGGTTTTGTTAATTTGGTTTCGTGTTTTCTTGGAACTGGTTTAATACGATTTATTTATGCACTTTATTCAAGACCAAGGGCCAGTTTGAACAGGCGGTAAGAGTGGTGAAAACCAATATCTTATTATGACAAGTTTTTAAATGATCTTTGAAATTCACACTTTAATGAGATTAGGGACCTAATTATTTCATCCGTTGCTCAACTCAGACACAATTAAGACATACAGAGACACTTTCTAATTTATATTATGATTTATAATATACACGTTCATGTTAACAAATAAACCGATGATCAGTTCGTCGAAGCCACTGAATGCGTATACCTATATAAAAGAATTGTTATCGACATCCAGTTCGCGAATGTCAACAATGCGCATTTTAGGGCGATTAAATGATACAAAACGTTATCCTATACGCCTACACATGGCAATTAAAGCCACCTACTGGAATATAAATTTATAAATAAACTGCGGGTCTGTTCTAGACAGGACACGTGTAGGCCACAACTCCCTTGCATTGCATGCCACTCCAATAGCCACATGTGGGATACTACAACGTGTAATAATAATAATAAATAAATATCAGGGACAATCTCACACAAATTGACCTAGTCCCAAACTAAGCTCTAGGCTTGTACTTTAAGTACCAGGCAACGATATACATACTTATATAGAGAAATAAATACTTAAATATATAGAAAACATCCATGACTCAGGAACAAATACTCGCGCTCATCACACAAATATTTTCCCATACCGGGATTCGAACCCAGGACCGCTAGCTTCATAGGCAAGGTCACTACCAACTAGGCTAACTGAGTCGTCAAATAGTATCATACTGTATCATACTGGTTAAGTGGTCCAATACCTCATTAGTTGGTGGCTCAAGAAGCGATACGGCACGTTAAAAGCCATATAATTTGATTCGACGATTCCCTTATGTCACCACGTTCCGGTGTAAGGAATTTTTGAATTAATGCCGCATTAAAGAGTTTTTCTCTAAATTTACTTAAAATTTTAATAATTCAGCTATGGTGTTATTTATTCGTATGTCAACAAAAGCTGACAGTAATAATAGCGAGTTAATTTCAGACTGAATCAGTTGATACATCCAGAAATAAATAGTTACATACGTAGAAATCATATGTAAGGCTCTGAAACAAATATCTACTCGTCCTCATTACACAAATATTTGCCCTTAACGGGAATCGAATCCGGGACCTCTAGCTGTGTAGGCAGGGTGGGTGTAGCTGTGTACGTACCAAATAGGCTGACCGCGTCGTTTGCGATATCGTTTAGTCTCAGGTGTTCAATTCAGTTGTTTGTTTTTTACATTCCATTGCTATAGGCAATTAAAAAAGTTAACAATACATCTATTCAAGTGCTCTAATATGAGAAAAAGTCAAATGATGTTCTATTTTGGATTTTTATTTCTATAACGGATAGATCTTAAATCGAATGTGCTACATTATGTAACGCCTAAGCATGTTAAAAGCAATGTTCTGATAGTGATATTTGCTCACATCACTGGAACGAAAATATCTTGAAAATGGGAACAGTTATAATAACGTCATACGATACAAGAATCGATACGTCGTCTACAAGAATTAATTTAAAAAATATGATGAATGATAACATTCATAACGTATAGTCGTCTTTTTTTATTACTTTTTAAATTCAAAATAAATTATCGCTTTCTGTATTAATTAATTTCTATCATAATTCGTATGTGTTCGGATTTAACTGCCGAATAATCTATAAAGAAATCGATTTCGAATTGTTACAAGGATGATTTAAGGCCCGCACCGCACAAATAGGTATTCAGACATTCAGAAGAGGCTTTTTCCCGGATTCTCAACAATTCTTTGGTACCTATGAAGCGTTTCCCAATACGGAGACAGGTTTTTTCTTAAATGTCAACGTACTCGGGTCTCACTCCTTCCATTCACAGTTCAAATATAGGTATAACAATCTAATTAACAGTTTTAACCCGTAACTGCACTCGATTAAGTGACTTTGTGGGGTTGCTTTCAACCCCGAAGGCAAATAAGTAGGTTTAAAACCAAATGATTTTTGTTAATGTTAACTGATGAAAACAACTTCTATTCATATATATAGTGTCGCTTTATTCAGTCCTTAAAAATGTGTTTTATTTGTCCTCATTGCATTTTTATCATAATATGGGAAAATTAAAAAAAAACATAGTTTTAAAGGCAATTTTTTTTTATTGTATTACGAAAGTTAACCATATTATTATGATTGTATGATTAACTTTCTTCACACCAAGGAAAAAATACGGTTTTTTGAGTTCCCCACCATGTACCTACTTTTTTTTTAATTCAATGCACCTCATGAGGATTTCACTTAGATTACATGGAAGTGGAACGGAAAAGTTTGCATTAGAAATTGAAGAAGAAATTATAAATTACCTTAATAATGTAGTAATGGATTAAAATATTATAAATATAGATTAATCTTCTCGATTAGGCATAGACGTTCCATCCTTCAAAAAAAATCCAGTATATTTCCCCACCTGTCTCCCAACAAACATAAGGCAACAAAGCTGCGTTAAAGTCGTTCTTCGCGATTATTAAAAGAAATCCAGTGTGGAGAAGTTTCTCGGAAGGCTTAAGTATGCTGGCGTTAGCGATTTATCACTGGATCTCTCTGCAAACACGCCGGTTGGAAGCGTTCGTGGCTTTTATTTTAATTTAATAAATGTTATTAACAGTCAGTCTGGAGTTTTCTTATCGACACTCGTTAAAGTTAGAAGATACTTAAGATACTTAGCCAATAAAATGAAAGGCTTGTTTTACTTTGAACCGTTGTCATTATAAATGTCATTGGCTAAATGGTATTTGTCTTCTATGTTTATTTTATAGTTCGATAGATGGCATGACACCAAAACGCTTAACATTTTTGTAGGACACTATTATGCATGTTTGGATTGGAATTACAAACCAATTTCAAATTATGCATTTGGATGATAGTATGAACTTCATTATGTTAATTAACAATATAATGAAACCTTTATATCACATGAATCGGGAATTATTCCTAACTGAAATAAAACAAGTTTTACTGCTCTATTATCATACTTATCATTAGGTACTATTTACAGGGTTAGAGGAAATTGCTTCAAAGATCCCACTGGGTCGAAGAGTATCCGTTAGGACCCCATCTCGTTGAGATAGATAAGATAACACTGACTTAGTGGCAGAAATATGCCGCTTTTACCACCAAGGGTGTTAGGCTGCTTTAGTATATTACCGTGTCAAATATACTAGTCCAGTGGTAGAGGTCTCCACCGTACATAATATCAGTCGTACTTTGAAGATGAAGATATCGCATTAAAGTTTTGGGTTATTTAGGGTCACTTGCACGAAAATCTTAAATACATTTAAGTTCTGTCAAAATGTATGGAACTGAAGATGACTTCAATATATTTAACGCAGTTGGTGCAAGCGGCCCTTAGTATGACTTGGGCCCACTTGTACAAAAAAGATAAGTCTAGATTTAGACATGCATATTAAGCAATATGCATATGGCATTAATGAATAAAAGTAGTCTGTAACTCATCAATGATTGTTACCGTACGTTTCCGTAAGCATCTGTAAAGTTATTATCCCATTAGATTACCCTGTCCAGTTTCAGATGAGGTAAACATGTGTATACTCCGCAGTGTGGAATTTGTAGCATCCGAATATTGTAGGTTAGGGGTTTGGGCTGTTATTAATAACTAAGTAGGTATAACTAAATTTAATCCTTCAGTTGTAACCGGCGGGCTTTGTGGTCGTCCCAAATTCTTAGTGGTCTTTTAGTCAGTAGGTTTTCTTGGTATTCATTGAGCTCTTCGTATTTGTATTTATGATAGGACTAACAATGTTTGTTTTGATCCTCTTGTGATTTAATAAAGTTTAACATTTTTTCTAGATGTAAAACTCCTTGTGTTCTTCATGGAGTATCTTTGTACTATTTCGTTATCTTGCGTTAAATGTACCTACACGATATTTTTTAGGAGCTTTTTTCAATTCCATTTTACCTGTTTATTTATAATTATGACATTAGTAAGGCTTTGTAAAGTTTAAAAAAAGCGACGACATCTAATAAGAGACTAAAATCAATGATCAAAGGCCTTATTATTAACTGTCAAAGTATTTTACAACAGTTTAATATTATAGCAATTACATAGCTCTCTCCCCCGCCTCTGCCAGGAAATTAGCAGGTTTTTGCAGTTCATAATACCAACCTAAACTGAGTGACATAACGATGTCATTGAAACGCCGTCGTTCGATGACTTAGCACGTTCAACGCTAAGTACTCAGATTTTCATACAAAATTGACCCGATTTTGAGTTCCTGTGTAAAGGCTCTTCAATATAATCTTTGCTCATTTAAATATTAGCGTTAGAATGCTTTACTTCACAACTATTTACTCGTTTAATGCTGTGTTCTCAAGAGTTGCGTCAGATTACATGCCTGTTTTCTACGTAATACCTATGGTTTTAACATTTTCCATATTTTCTATTATTACATTGATGCAATAAGGTCCATTTTGACTTGCCTAAACTTTAGTACAGATATGTAAAGTTTTTTTGTCAATTTCTCGAAAACTATAAATTTTGAACACTTGTAAGGAATTTTTCAGATTCATAAACTTCGGAGATAAGGGAACGGTCATTTTTTGAACATTTTGGATATAAATCAAAAAGTAAGTCACGGAAAATTGTACAAAAAATGGTTTTGAAATGTGCAAATTGAGCCCTATCATATGAAACCCCACTTGCTATATTCAAATCACTTTAATTTTTTCAACCCCCCATTCTAGACCCCTTTTCAATTATGTATTTATAAAATTAATTTTATTAAAAACAGATGCGGGCAAGCAATTTATACAACTATGCCAAATTTACCATTTTGGTACGGAACCCTAAAAACGATATTAATATCAACAAATTCGATGGTAGGCTCCTCAAAATCTTTACAAGACTGATATTACTATCGACACTAAATGTGCTATAAAATATGTATCTAGAATTATCTATCAACTGTATAAACAAGAGATTATCTATTGATTTATTACTGCCATCCGACTATATTGTTAACTGGCTAATGGGTTACCGACGCGACTATCAGTGCTGTCAATAGCATTTGATTGACCAGACAGGGTTAACACAATTTGGTGCCGCGACCAGGATAGATATTTAAATGGTAATTTTTTTTTATAATTTTAAATATCACCAATATTATATCACCAATAGATTGATCATCATAGCTTTTATTAATTGAGCAGTTATTATATTCAACTGTATAGTTGAATTATAAGTATTAAAAAAACAGCGTGTTGGGTCAAGGATCCCTATAAATGAAATCATCAATGCTGTGACATGCTCGGTAAATTAGAAGTGATTTAAGCTTGTTTTTGAATATATTATCAGTTATGGAGTCCTGTACTTCATTTGGCACTGAGTTATAAATAGTTGGTCCAATGATGCTAAGCGATCGTCGAGACTTGTAGAGCCTCCGTTTCGGGGCGACCAGGAGGGGCGTCGCCTGGGGGTAGCGTTGTCGCGGCGCGATAGGTTGGTTTCGTACATTTGTAGATTTGTCCTGACGTACATACACGCTGTTAAAATATAAATACAAGGTAACGTTAAAATCTTGTATTTTTTAAACAGAGACTTTGCTGGATGATCGAACGGTTTTCCATCAATTATACGCAGGGCTCGTTTCTGTATTCTGAACAATCTGTCACGATCGGCAACTGTGCCCCAGAAATCGACACCCTCAGTAATATAAGCTAAATACCACAAAATAAACGAAGAATAAGCGAACCGAATTTCCCCGAAGATGTCCGATCTTCCATAGACTACGGTAACTGCTTACCACCAGGCGGGCCGTACGCTTGTTTGCCACCATCGTGGTATAAAAAAAGAATTAATAACATTAGTTCGTTCTTTTAAAATGCGTTGTTTTAAAATCAGTAAGGAAACAATTTGGTGTCGCTCGTGCGCGTTGATTGATGTTGTTTGTCCGCACGTCGAGGTAACCGGATGTCGCGAAGCGCATATCCACACAGGGGAGACAATACAGTGCGCCTAGTCTAGCGAGAGATCCAAACAAAATATCGCTTTTATATTTGTTTTAAGAACACCTTCGTTTAAGAACGTGTTTTGAGATATTGCATATTTTGTAGGAAACATATGTAGGATCGGGTGTGAGAGAAGGCAGACCATCAGGAAGTCGCTCTCGCATTTTAATAAAATGGAAAGAATATATGATACCACAAAGTTTATATTTGCACACAAATCAGGTTTTTGTACAATAATGATAACACAGAGGCAGACAGAATAAACCGACAGATTTGTAGGGAGCAAGGGAGCTCACTCCTGAGTCGAACCACGAGAACGATTGCACAATCAGGTGCAAGGGTTTATATACCCGGCTAGACTTGACGTTACCTTGACGAGACCGTGCTTCTGTTAAGCTCATGTTACCATGTGGGCATAGACTATTTACTTCTCTATGCTACCTACTGCACGTTTAGTTCTTTGTAACATCCTGCTCGGGTGTTGCCTTATGGCGAACTCTTACCGTTATGCGATCGCGTGGCCAACTCCCACTGTCTTACGTGTTTCCGCGTCATCCAAAGTAAATCGCAGTCTCATAACCTAGAATAAAACACACGAGATTAACAATTTTAACGCTCTTTAAAGACCTGTTAACGGTTCTTCTCCACTATGAATTCTCAATTCGTTTCGTCATCTGTTTATCATTCGCGAACCAGTGCCGGCCTCAAGTCGGTTCTGTTTCACAAGCAGTGTCCGTGCGCAATCACGAATACAACAATTTTATGATCAATCAGCTCATTAAATTTAGTAGGTAAATCTTTATTATTTATGCTAAGCTTTTTCATAATAAAATATTATCGGAATGTGTGCCAATGCATTGTGCCAACGTTAGTTATGAGTTTATGTTTCATAACATCGTAATTCAAGATTAATTACGAGAAAGAATAACTTATACTGTGTAAACATAATATTACATCATACATAAGTTTTGTATATTTTGCTTAATAATCACGTTCTGTTTTGCTTATCCGCTTGGCGTGGTCACTCTTTCGGTTCGGTAAATATCGTGCTCGAGTACCAGGCGGGCAGCGGATTATAGGAGGCTGGCAGGAGTTCGCAGGTCAAGGCGGTTCACAACGCGCCGTTGTCGCACGGGTCGACGACCGCCAGCTGCCGCAAGCCGCGCTTGGGGTAGGTCCCGTTACTCCTCCCGGCCCATATCCCCCTGGTACTCGACTGGTGTTTTGGTAAAAAAAAGACACCAAGCACAAAACGCAACGCAATAACGAAAACGAAAACTATACCATGGCAACATAAAAATAAAACATTAGCCGAACATAGAACCCCCTCCTTTTTTGAAATCGGTTAAAAAAAGGTAACATCTAGCATGAAAATGCGCAAAACGTGCTATTTCTTTAATGTGATTGATAAGCAAGCAGCGCAAGATGACAATAATTTCACAGTAGCGCATCGAATATAAAATCTGGAATCAAATTGAAGAGGTTCATTACATGAAATGGCTCGATAACAGGCGGCGTAGCGGAGCGGCGTGTGTATTCGTTTTGTTAGCTGGCCGCGTGGGAACAACACAGAAGCGGGGCGTTCAGCGAAGTCGCTTATCTTTGAAATATCGCCGCTGACAGCACGACTCGCGACCGAAGTGCTGCCGTGGAAAATTGCCGCTCCTGCCCATTAATTTCGTTTAACCGTCATTAGTTAAACAAGCTAAGTCACTTTTCTGATGGATTCGAATGATTTTGCAAATATAGGGTACGTGTCAGAGGACAATGAAATATCGAGCAGATTATTTTCTTCGACATCTCGTGGAGTAATTTTGCTTGGGTTCGCTACTGATTTTATTAATGAATGTAGCATAATGCTTGATATGCATTGACTAATAAACAAAAGAAACAAAGTTTTTTCTGTGCAGATAAAACAGTTTAAAACTTACTGAACTGCAAAGGAACACGCAGTAAATTTTCTGTCCCTAATGCCATACAATCTACGGAACATGTTATTGTGAGAGAGAGCCAGTTTGCATCGTACTCGGAATCAGTACAATAATTACCGAGTTAGTGGTCGGCCCGAGCTGGTTTTATGGTAATTTTACTGTTTTATATTGCAGACTTGACTCGAGCCGGGATGACGTACGTTAACAACTCTAGCGACCAAGCACCATCATACATCACCTGTCTTACGCACACATTCACATTATATCACACCACACCATAGGACTACCGTCTAAAGCTGTTTCAAATCTTTCTCTTTTAACGGGTTTCCTTCAGCAAACTAGGGCATATCCTCTTGAGTTTCTAAAAGGATGCCTACTAGAATATTCCTTTTCAAAATATGGCACACGGATCAACCCTTGGCAGGAGCGAGTGGCAAGTTTGCCAGGTTATCTAGCGACTAACTGCTTCGAGAAACTGGTGCCTTGACCTTGTTCGTTATTTAAGTTGGTCGGTTGGGAAGTTTAGTAACTGTAAATTTATTACGAAGTAGGTACCTTCTAAACTTCGTATATTTCAAATTGTGCAATGTTCCGAGAGTCAACATTCTTAGTTGCTATAATCAGCTGGATGATGAGTGCGAGGGAAACACGATAGGTTTTAGCACTGTTGCATTACAATTCAATGGACTTGCCCACTCAATAGCGGGGTTACGTTTGTACGTGAACTGGTCGTTTCATGCAACATTATTTACAAAATCATTTACACCACCAGCTTACTTACTGACACCTATGCGCTAAGATATTGGCAAAACAGCATCGCATTTGACAACATCGTTAACACAATATTTTAGAGGTCTTTGATCAGAATGTACTTAATAGACAATTCCCACAACTATGGTTTGCGTGAATACGCTACTAGCAAAGTATTCCTGAATGCATTAAACATTGAAGTTTTAATTGCACGCTTATTGAGTATGGCTCGTATTGTAGTCTATCTTGCTTGCACCTACAGCATATGCATGGGAGAAGAAAGCATAAATCTAGGTTGAATTTGATTCGATATGGAATAGCATCTTTGGCGCGATTCCAGCGCCGCTACCGACGTCCAGCGCCGCTACCGACGCTCGATACGTGAATCCGAAAGCGTTACTAATCTACGATTTGCTTAATAAACATTGTTATGTGGCAGTATTTGTTTCGGTCAAAAATGTGTAAACAAACAAGGTCTCTAAAATTTAAGGCACGGGGAAGAGTAATAAGCATATTATAAGCTTCTATGGTAAGCGGGCTCTGAGGCCTTAGGTTGTTTTGCAATAAAAATGAATAATAGTAATACGAATAGGAAGGAATAAGGATTAATAAGCCTTTGCTTACAATGTCACCGACCGGCTGAAGCGTTGTTACTGTTGTTAGGTTAGAATAAGTAGAAAAATAAGTATCAAAATGTGCCTCGTTGCTCATTGTCTTTGGCTTTGTTTTTTTGTATGGCATTTCTACCGGACGTCTACTCTTGAAATGTACCTTAATTTCGAAATAATTTTAACGAGTTTTTGCAACAGTACCTAATCAAGTTGGATTGGTGTCATAACATAAAACACAATCACTGCTTCTGTCGTAATGACCTCACGAACGGAAATCCATCAATTATGTTACATTTTCCAGGCAAACAATAATTATTGTACCGATCAATAAGCTGGGCCATAAACAATAATATCTCGTCTGCCCATAGCCAAGGCCAACATAACTTTACGATTTATCTGTCAGCCAATCAGCATCGACGAGTTTATTGCAAACTACCCTTTTTACTCTCACAATGAAGAAAGAGAGGGGAAATCTTAAATGAACAAGTTATGCCGTTGATAATGATTGGTGCATTCGGGTCACACACAGATTTAGGTTCAACATTGTCCCTTCTGTTCCTAAAAGTTAACGACGTGGGAGTTTTTAACTCATATAATTTCGATACAGGCCAAAACTACACCAGACTCCCATTACGCGGATATATCCTAACCCGAAAAATTTGGTTTTAATGTCCTTAACTTTCTGGAACAGGAAAGACAACTTTGTTTCTGTGACTGTGTATGACCCATTCTCTAAAATGCATTACGAGTGCAAATCAACTTAGTTGCCGTGTGTTCCAATTGATTTGGATATTCATTATAATGGTTTTGTTTTTATATTTTTTGTATTGTGGTCTTCATAATATTCTTACTCATATGTACATAAGTACTTAATCAAAAAATACGCTAAATAATGAGTACTTATTGATTCTGAAGTGACTATGGTTTGCTAAAGTAAATTTGCTAAATATCGCTATTAAAATCAAGCTCATTTTGAATTTATATGTGTGGAAGCTGACTAGAATTTTATCATAAACACTTGCCAACACTAATTAATCAATTAATCACTCATACATGGCACGTCCTTACTGTTTCGCTGCTGTCGTATCTGAGACTCGCAGTTTTTATCACCGCCAAGGCTGCACTATAGATAAATACCACTTTAGCAGTATTATTAAATTTTATACCAAAAATTACCCACCAATTAACGTCGTAACTTTCAAATCAAAACAAGAAAGGGTCTTCTACAAAAGTAAATGCTTCATCTGTTTCTTACCTGCCAGTATAAAGTTACATTAAAAAAAGGTCGCATCTTCTGTAGAACTCTTTATTGTTTAAACGACCTTACTGTTATCTCACGAAAGTAAAATTTTAAAAGTAGATTCACCCTTTCTTACCATTTATCCAACCAGTTTATCACATCCACTGCCACGAAATAGGAATCGTATGTAATCTGAACACTCCACGCATGTCGTTGGCAGTGAGTAAATTATGGTAATGAAGGAAGCGGAATCTGCGTCTGCGCCGGTCTGCGACAAATGAACGTCGCCCTCCAGACGGATTTACATACCTAGTGATGCTCCCTAGTCGCTACTTCCTCTTGCCGAGGATGTGATTAATTTGAGATGCTACAAACAAAAGTGATGCAAGTTTATAAGAAAGGAAGACGTCTTGAAATTGAATTGTAGGAACAAATAAATGAAGTTGAGTTAAGCACAGATTTGTAGGAAACATCTATTTGAGAATCGGAAGCAGCACTGCTGATATTCTGTAGAATCTTTCGCAAAATTGGATTTATAGTGACTTCCGGTGTATGTCATATCATAATATTTTGTTTGATTATTTGATGGTCTGTAAATAAGCAGTTCTCTACAGGTTACCAAAACAGATCCTTGACAGAAATTTTGATCGACTTTTATTTTAAAAAATCTTTCGGGGCTTTCAAGCTAGTATTATATTTCTTTGGAGTTCTATCTTATAACGTTTATATTTAAACTGCCTGTATTTATATGAAACGACTAACAGGTAATGAACTGACTGTTTGTCTGGCATTTGCATTTAAAAAATAATTTTAACCAGTCGAAGTCTGGACGGAGTTTAAATATCTATCAGACTCCGATGTAATAAAGAGAACTACTTTGTGTAAGCCAGCTGCCTCCACACGGACTGCTAAAACTCGATCGGATTTAATTTACATTTTGATTGAAAATTCTACCATTCTTAATACTTGTGTGGACGGAGAAATAATTAAAATCTTTGTTAAATTTCGTGAGTATAGGATCAGGATGTGTCTATTAGGACATTTATGTTCATTAAAATGTTTGTATACTCCATTGACTTTATTGAATTGTTTCTGTACTAACATTAAATACGGACACTTAATGTGCTAAACTGGTTTTTAAAGCACTTACTAGATTTTTTAAAGTAATTCCTTGAATGCAAAACAAATGCCACGTTTATCCCTTTGATTATAAAGTTATGATTGGCTATTTGACTAATGTCAAAATAAATTATTTTTACACTACCACTAAATCAAGCTTTCGAAAATAACACGGAAAAACACGGAAAAATAGCTATCGTTTATTTTTGGAATTGAAACGATTTTTAATTCAACAAAAACTTCATAAAGGAACATTGAAAATTGTGACGTCACGTTTTACTATTTTCATACTAACTTCAGTCTATCGTTTTGACGTTTCAATAAAAGTTGCCGATTTGACCAGTCAGTCAAATAGCCAATTCATATCAAGTTCAATTTTCATAAGTATCCTTAATATACAAGACTGATAAAAAAATCGTTTAACGGGCGTCATTAACGCGGCGAAAGTGATTCGGCCATCTTAAGCTATGCTTGCATAAAACTGGAATGGTAACAAATTGATACCACGTACCACAGCGCAGAATCGAAAGCGGCAAGGTCGGAGACCAGTCGGGCGGGTGCTTTCAGTGTTGTGTCGCTGCTACTGTACTTTATAATTTTAAGTTTTATGTTGTAGACGACGCGGTTAGTACTAGCTAGTTGATAGTGACCCTGCCTAACGAAGCTAACGATCCAAGGTCATTCCCGGTCAGGGGAAGTATTTGTGTGATGACTTGATGAGCGTGAATATTTGTTTCTGAGTCTTGGATGTTTTTCGCTATTCCTGTTTTGTATACAGGGTGTCCCAAAAATGGTATGTCACATTTACACCGGAGGTAGAACAGCCCAAGACGGACCGAACCGGTTAAAATGGACTTTTGCACGCAGATTTTGTGCGGCAATAAAGGCTTTTTCGAGCTGGTGAGGTGAAAACAACATTGTTTAGGCAATATCGAATATTGGCCCATAGATATGAATTCCGAAGATCTTGTTTTCGCCTCATGTAAAACTATTAGCATAGAGGAATTCCTTCTTTGTCCTCATGTTTAGCAACACATTTTCAATCTGTCATACTCATTTCATGGGTCTCATAGCCCATTTACCATGAGGATCAGGCGAACTATGTGCTTTTTTGCCTTTTCCATGTCACACAAAAATGGTTGAAAATACGAGAAGCCAGAGAATCAAAACCCGCAATCGCCGTCGCAAAATATCTACAATGCTCAGTGATTTTACACGATAAGATGCTGCGATCGGAGAAAATCTCAACCAGAATTCTTGCCCGGTCGAAGGCTCTTGCCAGCAAAGTTCGCGAGGCACATAAATCTTCCGGTGGATAATATTATAGGAAAACCTTACGTTACACGGAAAATGTGAAAAGCATACTCCATTGTAAAGTATTGGTTAGTTTAATACGTTAACATGACCATGTATAGTGACTAGTTTTAAGATATGCCTCTTGTTGTGTGTTATACAGGTTAGAATTATAACATCATGAAATTATAAGATCATGCTAAGTCAGGGTGTCCCAAACTTTTTGAGGACACCACGGACTTTTTTTGGTGTTAAGTTATCAAACATTTATTATTAGGTACATTACCTGTAGATTCGTTTTCCATTTAAGTCTGTCTGCTCAGTCAGTCGGATTCCCTGCAGTTGAAGACAAGCAATTTTTTTATACTTCTCCCTCTTTTCTACTTCATCTGGCTTCTTTGGTATGTTTCTATATTAGGGTTTCAGGTTGTTAGTCTGGTGATTAGTGGTGATTCGTTTTCAAAAGATCGATGGTTTTGCTTCTCTCCTCGTTGTTGTACACTTTTTAAGCTTCTCGTAATGGCTACTATATGTCATAACAAATACCCAAAATGCTGGTCTGGTCTTCAAACTACTGGTATCACTCGACGTTTACCTAAAATAATTTTATCGTAGGTATAATTCCGTTTCTTGTTATGACTCAATGTGCTTAGCTTTGAGTTTAATACGACTATAAAAGATAAATAACGAGCTAGAAGTAATAAAGTAGCGAAACGATTTCGCCTTGTTGATTTGTTGGCATTCTGTTAAGTAGTTGGTTAAGAATCATACTCATACTATGTATGTAGAAACGGAAAAGCTGATTTAGGTTTTCATTTAGGTATGAACTGTTTTATTATATAAGTTTTAAAATCAACCTCCGCTTCCACCCTTGACTCAATGGACTTTGAGGCTAAATGTTTAGCTTTGTTTTTGTTCAAGGGTTGATTGATTAATTTTGCATATTGCTATTGTTAATTTATTAGCTATTGAAAAGAATTTACTTAATAAATATAGCTTGGCAAAAATGTGACGTGGTGACAGGTGGAACTATTTACTTACACCTTTGGATGCAAATATTCGCGCTCGTCGCACAAAGTCTGCCCCTAGCGGGATCCGAACCCTCGACTACGGCCAGTCAGTAGGCAATTTACCCGGAATCGAATCTTTTACAGCAAGAGTAACAGTTTATATAAATTATCTATTCTTTACTGCAAGTGCAAGACTGATTTACAACTGAAAGGTGAGGTGATAATAAAACTGTTTAAATTATTTTCCTGCAACCGAGTTCATAGTTCAAGATTCCCGCTCGAGGCGTATTGCGTTTACTACGCTGAAGTGTAATCAGAGCCGGGTAGTAGAAAAATAATTGAAAATGGCCGTCTTTTTCGTCTCAGTCTGTGCTTTTTTCAAAGACACCATTTTTAAATAAGGATTTTGTTAGTAGAGCTTTATTTAATATCAAGTGTTTAACTAGTATATAATTTACTGTCTGATTGTGTGCCGATAAGTAGTATCTATACTGCCGTCATACCAAAGAAGGTGGATAACTGCAAAGTAATATTATAAGTAAGCATTTCAAATTAAAAGTGCTAATCAATAGAGTATAGAATGCTTCGACTATTACATTGCAGGTAGCCGCTATCTTTGGTATAACGCCAGTACATCTTGATTTAAAATTGTATTGTATTGTGTATATGTGCGCAAGAAAATCGAGGTGATCCATGACTACTGCCTTACTTCCTTCCAGGCTGTGCTGTTTGTATGGTTTTGCTGAGTTATGCTGACCTGCAACCGCGACAATAGCCCGACAAGTTTTTGCGCGACCCTCCTGGTGGCAGACGTTGGCGGGGTCGTCAAGGCATCTAGGCGTAAGCGGGGGCGGGCTGTGTAGCGGGGAAGGGATGGAAGCGCCTCCGTTATTACCCCGCGGGTGTTTGTTAGACGTCGCGCGATCTGGTCGCTTACATCGGTTTTAATGCTTCATATTAATTCAAACGAAAATGTAAGTTGCGGTCGCCAAGAACTTTTTACCTTATGAGAATAACAACGGGGTCGCATTAATGAGGGCTTGGAAGTCTCGGTACTCACTCGGGCCACAATTCCCAGCTATTCCCACTCGGTTGTCATTGACCTCGATTTTTATCGCTCAATTAATGTAGTGACATTTCTTGAAAATAATTGTATGCGGCCGAAATGGTGTTCTTTTGCGGCGGTTTTAGCTTGTTGTAAGCGTGCAAACACGGTTTTAATGTAAGTAGAGTGAATTGATTAAGAATTTTAATGAGCGTCGCCGTCTTTAAATAGCTCTTTTGACTCTTACATAATTTGTACCAATTATTCTTTTTAAATGAAAAGTCTGGTGTTTTTCTATTGACAAATGGAAATGCTTAAACAATCCCCAAAATCGATTTTTTTAATCTCTTGTAAAATACCTACGCCTGAAATTGTACGTGTCACCTACTTTAAATTTTCCCGTCTAATCCATACATTATTTAATAAGAGCATGAATTACGTAGAGTAAAAACCATTAACGTTCCATCACTCGTCTGAACAATCCTATTCCAACAATTATTCCGTTCCAACACCGAACTCCTTTTTCGCAGTGTAAATATTTTATAAGCAATTTGGTTGTGAGACGTAATTTTGTGAAAAATTTGTGGGTCGCGCGAGGAAGGGCCAGCGCCTGCGCCTCGATCGTTATTAACCGGCCGTTTAGCTAATTCATCAAAAGTAAATTACAGGGCTCTCTGCCGAAATACCCAGAAGAACATGTAGAGTTAGTGAAGGGGATTGTGGTACAGAATCATGAGGATCATCATAAATATTGTAAAAATAAAGCTAAGAAACTTCAGGCAGGCAGTTGCTTTCGATGTTTTCGGAGTTTATCCACTCAAAAGTAGAAATTATAATAATAAATGCATTTTGAACTTTATCGCAAGGAATGGAAACGCGGTGCATTAAGTATTTATATTATCGTCTTACATTATCAGTTACCCAACGTGATTATTGCATTTGTTTGTATTATTGTTAGACAGATAAAAGTAAAAGAATTAATTATACTCGTACATACAAAAATGTTGAAGAAAAACTACATGTTTATGAGAAAAAAAGTCTTGTTTGCTTTCAAAACTGCTTTCAGAATGAGAAACAAAAATGTAATTTTTTTTAGTTTTTAACGGCCATAAAGATTTTAAAACACTGACGCGTGTTATCATAAAGATAATGTTTAATTCCAGAGTCGCCAACTTTATCCTAGCAATAATTCCTCATTATGTGTAAGGATATTTCTATTATTTCATGTCTAACGTATACATTTAATTGCACAATCAATGATACATTAACCTATGCCGTCTATTTAACTCTTACTAGACATCTCCACCGAAACTCCCACGCGCTTCCAACGTAATTACTCAGAACTGCCATCTGCCCGTTTTTCCCAGGATAAGTCCTTTGAAAGGCATTTGATTGTGTCCAGCGGGAAATCGCGAGGGTTTTCCTCGAGAACTACACATTTCCGTTCCACTAACAAGTTATTAGATGTAACAATAATGACCGTTCTGATAGGTAATAAGTAGTTTAGGTAATGTACCTACGTGACCGAAGCGAGAATTATACGTGTCTTACGTTTCTCAACGTTGCTCGTCTTTTTTATTAACTGCCCCTCCATTCAAATGTTCAACCGTTACGGACACAACCAACATTCCACTTGTAGAGCGAATCCTGTTAAAAAAAATATGGCGGCGCCTCTTTGCTTTTATAGCTGGCCCATTCAAAAACTTTTTCCTTCCAATCTTCGCCGTTGAACACCAATAATCACAATTGACACCGATCCAATGCACACCCTATCACCGAGACTTAAAATACAAAATTGCATTTTGGGAAACATTCAATTTGTTATACAAAAAAACACGCATCTACGTTTAGCCGATAAGGTTCAGATTGCTTTGATGGTTTTTTTTATAGTACGACGAATTGCAGATTTACCTGCTCTTTGGGTATGTTGTCAGTTGCAGACAGTGCCTGTCGTAGTGAGTTTCAATTTTTATATTAGATAAGTGATATTAAGTTCTAATGTTGACCTATTTAGTAGTTAAATGACGTGCGATTGTGGTCCACAGGATATGTGTATTTATCTTATCAGTGCTGAGTGAAGATTGCATGCACACGAGCGTAGCCGATTTCATATGTGCGGAACCGCTATATGGTGTTTACCTACCTATTTATAACCTCGTACTTTGCAATTCCATACACGTGTCATTCGTTTTGTATGGTTTTCTAAGCGGATGTATAACGTTTTTGTTTTTCTAATCACAGCGTCGCTACCGCAGGGCTCATTCACAGGATGTGGCGAGGAGTTTTCTGATAGAGAGTTGATATTTTTCTTAATATCAAATTACTCGATAATTCAACTCTTATAGTTAGTTTCCTGTTTATAACTCTTCCATCTATTTTTTGTACATAAACAGGTTGTTCAACTCCATTCCTTGACGTCAACTTGGCGTAGGAACAACAGAACGAAGTTAATTTCTGATAAGGCTCAATTTGTATAAAAATATTTGCCGTATCTTTTAGCCGGCTTGTTTAGCAATTGGCATTAATATTAAAAGCCTCCGTTTATTTCTTGAATTGCTGTAATTAAACGTAGAATTTTTAAGTCTCCTCGGATTAATTAATTTGAAACACTTCGATGTCTTTTAGGGACTGTTAAACTTTCTGCTGTAAAATCTAATTTTCCGTGGACACTTGGTGTCGCGAAATTTCTTAGCTCGCTGATTATAACTTTTAATCGGGTTCAAAATTGATGAAACGCGTTGCATATCGAGTTGCGAATCTGATAACGCGTGATATGAGGCTATCACCGAGTGATAAAGTGATAAGAGGTGACAATGGGATGGCGAAGCAAGCGGTGGCGTTACTCGGAGGGCGACAACCTTGACGACCTTGGTCATCTGTTCAGTCAACTATGGTAAGAGGAAAATGCCCCGGCCTTATTAGGAAACCTTTGTAATCAAATCATTGATATGCTTCAGAGTATCAGATAACGGTGTGAAGAGCCTTTGTTTTAAGAGTAAATGTGGATGATTTGGGGAGAATTAGGGTGTTGTGGCGGTTGTTTTAAAGTTTATACACTGAAAAAAAATTGTTTACTTCTAACAAGATTGTGATTGTGGTAAATAAGCGTCTTGATTCCATTTGAGCCTGACAAGACAAAAAAGAGCTTGCTATTTCGTTTGATATAACTAATATTATGTATATTTTTTTTCAATTAAGTAAAAATCTTTCTTCACTGGCTCACATTTTTTCAATGTATAAAAAAATAAGTATATTTGTTACTCAACATTACACTAATATTATAAAGAGGTAATTTTTGTACGTAAGTTTGGATTACTTTGGTGGTAGGAGGTAGGTAATCTACGAACTACTCATCAGATTTTAAAAATTATTTTGCTTTTTTTTTTATTACATTTAGAATGAACATTCAGGGTGGCTATATTTTTACTTACTTATATAAAACGAAGCGAAGCGAGGGCGGGTGGCTAGTTTAAAATAATTTCAAAACGACCTTAAACAGCAAAATTCTAATGAAATGTTGTGTGTGAAGTATTCGAACATTAATAGAAAACCGGTCAAGTGCGAGTCGGACTCGCGGACTGAAGGTTCCGTATACATTTGGCCAGTTTATAATATTTATTGTTTTTCTATAGGGTTTGTCCTATAATCATACCAACTTAACGCATGTATGTATTACCGTTTTTACGATAGAACAAATAAAAAAAAAAACGTTGAAAAAAAACCTTTCTTGTATTCAGTTATTATTTGACTTTTGACTTTTTTATTATTTGCTAGGAAATCCGCCGTTATATCACATGCTCTGCAAAAAAAATCAACGGGCTATCTTTTACGGTTCAAAAGATACAGCTCTTTAAAGTTAGGACCGACGGACGGACGTACAGACAGCGTAGGCTTAATAATAGGTTAAAACAAAAAAAGGAACCCTGAAAAAGGACAAAACAAAATTTACGGTATTTAAGTAATATCGTTTTCGATAAATCGTTCCAATACCATTTTATTTTTAGATCAAAGCCAATATAATGGCTTCAAGACAATGAACCTACCGATTTAAATAATTATTATAAGGATTGTTGGCAATGAACTGACAAATGGGTGGATGTCGATGGAACGTTTTATTTTGGTCGTACTGCAAGTTCATATTGGAGTCGTGGACATACCATGCCAAGTTTCAGCTGGAAACTACAATGGCAGAACAAATAACCTATTTAATTTGCTTAGTCAAAGAAAAATAGAAGTTATCGATGTTTGAATATTGCCTATTATAGGTTTAATAACTTTTCCTGCGACTTTGACCGCGTAGTTTATTGCTATTCCCTAGTCTAATTTTCTGGGGGAAACAAGGACCGCATGTCCGTCTCACGGTCAAAACTATCTCTGTAATAAATTTCAAACAAACACACTAGCAATTGATATTAGTAAGGATTGATGTCAATAATATTTTTTATATTATGGCATTTTTGTCATTTCTGCATATTTCGTGTGCAGTAGATATATTGTGTGTAAACAAAATAAACATTAAACGCAACCTTAATTTAAGATTTACATTTTAGAAGCATTTTTCATTAGGGGCTCGAAGATGAGCGTTAATTTAAAAGGATTTACAACGATGTCTACAATTCCGTTTATTCTAGTCAAAGCAACTCCAAAGCTTATAAGGATCCATCGAGAGCTAATCTGAGCTCGACAATCCGTAATTCCGTATAGGTCGTTACTCTTGTTTGTAACAATTTAATCAGTTCAATTCGCCAGAGTAATTAACGAGCTTCGCCGTCTACTTCTACAATATTAGTTGCAAATGAGTTACCTTTTCAATCTCTGATTTCATGCCCGTTTTGGAGGACTGAAATAGCGTTTTTGGTTGCCGATTTGTTTCGTCACGTTTTTCGGATGACTTTATGTATCACTAGCGCCCCGCCTCGGCTTCGCACGGGTTAATGTTATAGCCTATAACCTTTCCAGTTCCTCTTTCTACTGGTGAGAACCGTACGGAAATCCGTACAGTACTATCTGAGATGAGACCGGACAAACATTTGGGGGACTTACTGCCGCACTCAGAGACGTCAATTAAGTTTTAAGTTTCATTAAAGTTGCTGCGTCTTATTCTATTGCTATAGCAAAGACAGTGACAGCAGCGCAGCTACTTTAATGAAACTTAAAATTAAATTGACGTCTCTGAGTGCGGCAGTTAATTTATAATATCGCACTCCTAGATCACAACTGTATTCACTCTAACTTTGATTATGGTTATCGTTCATAGTACTTATTATGAAAGTTGATTTTAAAAGACAGTTGTATTTTGAGTTGTTACTGTTTTGATCTAGGAGTGCGATATGTAGTGATGATGATTTGCTATAATGATTCGTCCGCAGACGAAGTCGCGGGCGGAAAGCTAATAGTAAATAAATGACTCAATTTTATTTACTCTTGTTATAATGTCAAATGAAGTGTTCTATTTGTCAATGTTGGCGCCAGGCGTTTTCGAAATTAGTAATTTATTTTGTTTTATGAACTCGCGTAAATGTCATCATGGAAAAGTTAATAATTAAGTTTTCGGCTTTTATGTATTTTATTTTAAAAACGTCAACATTTTAACATCATTTACTGAAATGTACTAAAATAACATGTTTTCAATATGCGAATAATATATTATTTTAACTAAATTGAAACACATAATCGTTATTGTATCATCGCCTGTAATTTTAATATGAAATATCTAGTACAATTACCTTTGCTCTAAAAATATGTAAGAGTGCCACGGGCGAACAGCTTTAGTTGTAGGCAAAGCTTGAACGTCTATAACCTCTCAAAGAAATTGGTTTTGCGTTCATAGGTCGTCGTACCATCCCCAGGGAGGGTTTAGTTTAATGTTTGTCTAATATAACTTTACTCCCTGTTTCGCCTGTTTCTTTGATTTACGCTATGGGATTTCGGAATTATGTTTTTAATGATATTTTTGTTTTGCAGGCCACACAAAATGATGCTGGAGGCGAACCGGTAAGTTTATTTGGAATTATATTGCAATATTATATTATGATGTACCTTCGTAAAGTAGGTACGTTTCGGTTTGGTACAAAGAAAAGATTCCGTTGTCTCGCAATTTCTTTGTGTATGTGAAATATTAAATGTAATTTTCAACTGTATTTTATTTGTACACGTTTATAAAAACGCAAGACCTAAGTTGTATTAAAACAAAATGCTTGACAAATATTAAAGTTAATACAATCTCCCTTCAATATTGCCGCTGAATTCTTAAATATTTTGGAAATCTTCGTAAAATATTAAAGCACGTGAAAACAATGAGACTTTTTTTTAGTGGAGACTCCGACGATAATACCAATTGATATTTTCAATTTGAATAGAAAAGTAGGCCAAACATTCTAATTTCTAAACGCCTAAGTGTAATTTTCCTTAATCAGGTGTTACATTCATGGGAGATGAAAAGAAGTCAGCAGCATTTTTTTACAATTCTCGTTAAAGGGCTGATCTCGATAGATTGTTACAAAACCAGATTATTTGTCATTCTTACTTCGTTTATGTATTCGACTTGCAAAGCTAACGTCAAGGTAAGATGCCCATTAGGGACAAGAAGTATAATTGTGAATTTGAACCTTTCGACGTCTAGTACCCATAATAATAGAGCTTAATTTAAGACTCACTGCCGCACTCAGTGACGTCAATTAACTCTTAAGTTTGATAAAAGTTGCTGCTGTCACTTTCTTTTCTATAGTAATAGAATAAGGCGCAGCAACTTTAATAGAACTTAAAAATGATTTGACATCTCTGAGTGCGGCAGTCAGTCTGTTCGTGAAAGCCCCGTCTTCATGGTCAACTTTTGCTTATCAAGCTTTTTGCCAGAAGCAGCAACGCCGTCTTTTACTAGCAGCGTGCCACTCAGAAACGAGTTACTAGAACCGTGTTGCTAAATAAATGTTTATCATGCATACCAGGCTTAACGAAGTTTGCCACCGGCAACGCACATAAGCGTTTTTCTGAGTTTCACCCAGTACCTAAGCGTAAGTGCGTTTTTACAGTATGCAATCTTAATATAGAACCAAAGATGTGGCAGCTGGGGATTGAATTGGGCTCGGGACGGCGGCGAGCGCATTAAGATTGTCCCCATATACGAGTATGTGTAATGTTGTTATTTATTCTGTCTTTAGTTGATTGAACTTTAGCGATTGCCAATTTGCCACTGTACCACAGTTTCTACTCCAAGTGCTAACGACTCCATTATACGCGAGCTGCGACCGGTCCACTATAGGTAATTAGTTACGCCTATCAGCCACTGTGCCGCTCATTATGGGAAATTTACAATTTCTAATCGAAGCTGTTCTAGGTAATGTATGGGCACAGGTTTCTTTTATTGTTTATTCTCAATTTCATTTTGTTGATTGCTGATATTACGAACCTCCGAAAACATATAAAGGTGCTAAATATAATGAGCCATGTCACCCATATCATTTGCATGCAATTAACCGAACAAGTACTGCGTAGGTGTTTTAAATTATCCTGAAGTTGCATTCCTGGTCTTGTCATTATCATTGTTAGCCGCAACGCTTGCAATACACAACTGGACAGGCCTCATCTTTGCTCCTCACTTACAGCTTTTCTTCTTATTGTATATTCGATCAGCATTTATTTTCTAGGTTCAATATTATATAAATTTCCTAGGTCTAGGATCAATATTATAAAAGATGACACGATAATTTATGGTTGCGTTTAATTATATACATTTTCACAAAATACATAAAATTGCCTAAATTGAATCATCGATGTAACATCGTTAAAAATATCGAGCAATCTCTTTTATATGGCTGTATTTTATTAATCTAGATAATGTACAGGTTTTTACATTAAGATTGTTTTTTAATCAGTTCTCTGAGCAATGTCCTCGAACAATGGAAAGTCGGCGAGAATCTAAAAGTAATACCGCAGACATAGTAAAACGACAACCCTATACTAATAATGTTACTAAAATTAATTTAATTTCAAAACACAAGTTGACACGAGAGATAAAAATAATAATTTTATACCTCTATAATCATAATCAAGATAAGGTACGCCATCCCCATTACTAACTAGTAAGTAGCTCCGACGAGTATGTTAACTTTGTAGGGCTATAAATCACAGAGCCAGAGGGAGACACGCAACCACCAAATATGTTTTAAGTCGGTAAAGAACGAGACAGACAATTTTGTAAGAGCCTCCTTGAACCGCGGACACGACAAAGGGTATAATAAAAGTGTAATTTATTTATCATCCTGTTACCTACTCGGTTGTAATATAAGCAAATCGCTCGCGAGCATTGAATAACAAATTAGATGCTAGATTTTGAACATAATGACTTATACCTATCGGTTTTGTTCACATTAATCTCCTTTATAAAGTTATATTGTTCGTTTCATTCCATTAGTCATAATAGTCATTGGGTTTATTTGTCACGCTACAGAATGTGTTTTAGTTTTGTCAAATTCCCTGATTTTAGTACTAAATGGACCGTATTGTATCCGCGGAACTGAAAAGCCTACAAAATACTCGCTGTTCTGATTAATCAATGTTTTTAGCGTTCCGTACCTCCAATGGAAAAACGGAATCCTTATAGGATCACTCGTGTATCTGGCCGTCCGTCTGTCACAGCCAATTTACTCCGGAACTACTAGATCGATTGAGTTGAGTTTGGTACACACCTGTAAGTATGTATGTATGTACACTCTTTATTGAACAAAAAGTATAAGTAAATAATACATTGACATCGTAAATTTAAAGTACAAAGGCGAACTTATCCCTAAATGGGATCTCTTCCAGCTAACCCTGAAGTAGATGAGTAAGGACAATGCATGGGGTTAGACACATACAAGTTTTGCACAAAAAGTAGCAAAAAGTATTCAAAATATTAAACTATCAGTTAGAAATATTGATAATACATGTAACTACATATATATATATATATATATATATATATATATATATATATATATATACTTTAGATTACAGAAACACCTAAAAATTTTGGGTCAGATTAAAAAAAACACGGAACTTAGATAATAATGTACGAAACCCTCTCCACGCGAGTTTAACTCGCACTTTTTTTACTACTAATTATCGTTGATGGAAAGTCAGGATCTATCTCAATAAATAACAGCGTCGGATTATTCAAATTGAAAGCATACATCAAAAAAATATCCAATTAGCTATATGTGAATCCCATGTGGGATGAGTTGTGGAGAACGAAGTTTTTACACATTTACCATATTATTATGCATAATTGTATACTTGTATTTGTTTATTTGCAATAAAGAGTTTACGTAAATACATTATGAATAGAAAATCACTTACTTGGTTTGTCCTCTCCCTCTCTTCAAAACAGACACAGTGTTTTTGCTCAGAGATCGCATTAGTATCAATATTGGACCCTCCCCGACAAATAATAAAAAAATCTACGTTAGTTATTAAAAAATGTAGAAGTTCAATTGCCTTTTCGTAACAGAAATGTGTATTGTCGGATTTATCATCGGCCAGGAATTTCTTATGATGCGGCCATGAGTTTACGACCTATTTTACTTTACAACGAAAGGGGACCCGTAGTTGTGATGTGGCGGTGGGCTTACACTGTGTAATGGCCGACTCGACAAATAACGTAACAGAGCCCTTAGCCAAGATGCCCATCGCTAACTAGCGTTTCTATTCGTTTCGTTTTTAAACCAATCGCGTCACTGGTAGATCACGTGACTCTCCGTATGACGTGATCTACCAAAGACGCGATTGGTTTAAAAACTAAACGAATAGAAACCCTATTTAGCGATGGGCATCTTGGCTAAGGGCTCTGTGCACGTAGACAAGTCGCATTCTCGGAAATCAAACAATAATAATATTGACGTATGTTGTTTTGCGTTCGCCACGTTGACGGATTCCTGCAGTTGTTAGCTTTCGTAGAATGCGAGTTGACTATACTGGGTATATACATATTTGACATTTCCTTAACGATATTTTAACTGCTCGCTTTGTATCTGCTATGAGTCCTCCTAACCGTCTTCTGTCAAGACTGTGAAAGGAAAAGGAATGAGAAGCGATGTAGAAAGTAACGCTTTAATTACTCGCCTATTTACGAAAGGCACTGGACTGACATAAGAACAAAATTTTAATATCTAGCATTGAATTTCCTGAAGTTGACCCCTAAAAGTCGAGAACCATTTGCATATTTTTCAAGTTATAGGCCTTTTGGTGGCACTCAACATTGATATTTATGCAAATTGAAAGATTTGATGGCAAATCTAGTTGTATACATTTAAGTTAACATAGCTAACGTCTCAGAGGATCAGCTTAATTGTTTGAAATATTACAGTTGATGAGTGATTGGTGGCCATCACGTCGCCAGTTAGGCCGCTACAAAATCGTTTTAATATCAGTAAGTATAAATATTAATCGGTCGCTTCGTAAGCCCACCGCACGGCGGCGTCGGATCGACAAACAATGGAGAGACGGAGCCAACGGGTTCCACGTAAAACCTTCCGAACACACAAAAAAGGTGCATCTATTTATCTTGCCCGGGCATGCAAGGGCAACAATTCGACTCCTAATCAAAATGGATTAGGTTTCTAAGCTTTGTTTGCTTTATAGAAAAGTTTTAATTGGTCGTTTGGAAACTCATTTGTCAAATGTATTTAAACTTCAAGCAATTTTAAGGGGCGTCCTTTTAATTATTAGAAATGTTTGAATTGAAACTGTGAAGCGTTTGATTCACAAATTGTTATTAAATAGAACCCCAGCGTGCTCAACTAGAGCTATGGTCTCGTTTGCGGGTTTTACGTCACACTCCAGTAGACTAGACGTCTATGGAACGTCGAATCCGGTATAACATGAAATGCGTGGCATCTGAACGGACCTCTAATCACTCGACGTCGCGCCGCAGTAAGTCAAACGATCTTTTTTTACAGCTCATTTGCATAGCTACCCGTCTCCCTCGCACACAGCTAAAACGGCATGAGGTGACGGAGATGCAAATATTGTCGTGGTGACCTTCGCAACGTGCTCGCGCGCCGATACCGTTGCGTCCGTGAGAAGGAATTTTTGTACTGTTTTCCGAGGTCCGCTCAGCTGGAGGTGATCTCTAATTTAATACGACACATCACAGAAAACAATGATAGAATCATTTAAACATAAAAATATAGTTAAAAAACTCAACGAAATTCTATTAGCCAAGTAGATTACGTATTCTCTTTAAATCATATTGTGGTCTATTTACGGTCGGTTCTCGTCACGACCTTAATTCAATGGACATTAACATCGTGCTCCGTACGTGGCTCTAATAAACGGAATAACAAAACAAGCCAATTAAATGATCTACTGTAGCTCGTGTCATCTCACGGCATGACCAATGTTCCCATACGTCATCTTAGATCCGAGCTATCCGTACGTACATTAAAATTCTTCTATGATGATTTCTAAAAAGATTAATCGTTTTATTTTCGCTGCCGATGGACTCGAATGACATTGAGGTATAAGATAGATCGTGTTCGGAGTCGCGACGAGATTAAGAATCGTCATTTTGTCGACATTAATTTATCTTCAGATGGTGAGAAATTGAATGAGACTCGAAAATGGGTCACGCAATGCTCTACCAAGACCCGCAAGCAAAGCGGTGGAGCTTTAAACTAGTTCTGGATTGATATTCTTCATAATCATGATAAACTGACGGCGATATGTCTGCGGGTCCAGAAATGAGAATTACATTGTTCGTAAATCATAATTTGTGGATGTGTCTCATCTTAGTCCGTCTAAGTTTTGGCCATAATTTTCTCCGTAACTATGCAATGCTGTTTAACCGGTTTTAATTATAATATTTGTTTAAAACTTAACGTGTGAGTTTTAAACGAATCGGGCCTCTAATATTTTACGATTTTTATAAACATTACTCCGCTCTTCATGAATCAAAATATGGGTTTAGAAAATGGAAATTAAAGTTATCAACTTATTTGCTATCCAATTTGTTATTAACTCTTTGAATAATTCGACGCATCGACGTGTCAAAATTCTCCTTATCGGGAAAAAATTGCAATTTCCCAGCGGAACAATAATATCAAATTTTCCTATCACTGCCGCGTAATATAGCGGACACATGTGTGTTGATGTTGAAACATTATGCGAAACAGAAGAGTCTGTACAAAAAGTTTGATTGGCTGAAGCCACGGCACGTGGCACGGTCAAGGTGGTCGGGTCTGTGATGTGATGTATGGGATTCAGACATTGTGTGGAGTAACGCGGAATAACGCAGTATTCATAACTCTCGATAGTTTTTATTGTTTCTGATTAAAATTGTAATTTTAACTAGCCTATGGTCGTCATTTCGTGAACGTGTAGCATTATCAGTAAGTATCACTTCGAATCTCTGCTCCGTAAGTTCAAACAAAGAAAGTAAAACACTGACACATTATGATATAAGTTAGTATTGATGAATAAGAAGTGTTGTATTGTGAATTAGAGTGAGATAGAGTAGGTAGTTTATGTCCACGTAAATATTTAGGCGAACAAAATTGCGTACCTATAACTATGTTTGTGTAATTGAAAGTAAATATTGTGGTTGAAAGGTTACGTATTGGAATACAATGATAGTTAGTAGGTACAGTGTTTGTATGCATGTAAACTCATTATTGTACAAAATATATAACGAAATACAGGTATGAAAAAGAAAACGGACAAGTACAAAGGCGAACTTACATGCCTGCCGACTATTCGCAAAAAAGTATTATGTATTGTGTAAATTTAGGACATAGGTAATCTTTTCTTTTCAAATATTTACTAAAACGAAGAGATATGAGTTCACTGCATTTGAATGGCGCCTCTCCGTTTTGGCTCACTGCCATGTCAGTCAAATATCGCATTTTATTCCCAATAGCCACGGAGATGACGTTTTGGTTATTAAACTACTTTTACTTTGTTAAAATTTTCAATAGTTTACACGAATGCGTCTTTTTGTTGGTAGGCAAATTTGAAAACGGTTCACTGGGCAAGTTTGCCCGGCCTTCTCGTCGTCGTTTTGCTAGCAGCCGGGGAGTTTGTCACTGTGACGCCGCAATATTTCACGGGGGCACTAACGTAGTTTAGCGATGATGCCACATTCACAAGACTGATTCTGCTTACATAACTAACGTAGAACTTTTACAATGTTGCATTAAATTAACTTTGTAATCCTTAATGATCGGTTTTCTGCATTCAAAAGTATATAAGTTTAAGCAGCTAACGCACTTCAAATTTCCTTAATTCGGATCACGGTCTACCTAAATATGAAGTGCTGCTATTGTACCTATTTAACTTAACTAATTAGAATATTAAGTAATACAGATACTTCAGAACATTTAGAACATTGTCATTAAGTTACAAGATTGACAAGTCTCGTTTAAACGCTTGGAACCTTCATCTTTTCGTCCTTTCAACGCCATTTAATAAGATTAAATGTATTTAAAACTTTTCAAGTAGGTAATATTCTGTTACGTACAGTAAGTAGGTACTAGAGGATCTTTCGGTTAAAGCTTTCGGCACACCAAACGCGTGTCGTAAGCGTCGCGTTGCGTGGCGTGGCGTGAGCGACGCGGCACACCGCAGCAGCTTCAACGCGTTTCGAACGCGTGCCCGCGTTGCTAACGCCTCGCGGCCGCGTTCGGTGTGACGTGTTGCGCGGCGCGCGCGTACATCCATCACGCGTTTGTACAAAAATACAACGAATAAGTAGTAGCCGCGTCGACGCCGCGCTGACGCGTCGCGCGCGAAGTGCTGCGGCGACTGCGGCGCGTCGCGCGCGCGAAGCAATTCGAGGGCACGCGTTAATTTTTGGTGTGCCTGGTTCAATTTGCTTTGTTGTATTATAACACGCGTCCCGCGTTCGAAGCGCGTCGCGCCTGACACGCGTTTGGTGTGGAGAAAGCATCAGAGTACACTTTTGAAAAAGCGTACTCTGATGCTGAAAAGGTGAAATTTCAAATTTGAAAGTTAGTCCATTGATAGTAATTTATTTATTCGGTCCCTAAAATATACTTCGTGGTTTTTATGTCTCTATTCTCATATCTTTGGTGCATCAACTACGAGTACACAGAATTCCCTGCCGGCTTGGTCATCGCGATGAAAATAGTTTTTTTACGACGCATTTAACGACAGTTTATGTTGTTCGTTAAAATTTGTTTACTGTTTACCTACGTGGCAAGTTAAGTGACGTTCACCGGTCAAATGTACGAGGTTAACTATGAGAGCGTTGTCATTATGTTATTGTGCTTTTAATTTGAAACCATCAATGGTAACGTGAACGAAATGTTTACTATAATTTGTTATTTTCCAGTTTATTATCTGTCGTGCGGGTCGTGCCGTGGTTCGCTGCTTATAAAGTGTATGAAGTCACATTTAAGCTGAAAACTGAGGCGGGTTTGCGCAAAGGGCCACGCTCCTAACCCGTCAAAGGATTTTAGCAGTATTTTTATGTGTAGATGTTCCATAGTAGCAAACTACTGAACTGGTTTTTTTTTTTTCGGGTTGGATTTTAGTCGGGTTCTAGTTCTTTTTTCTGTTTGTAGGGCAACCTTCTTCATACAAATTCGAACATTACCCGCTGCCGCTTTCAGTGCGTTTGATTAATGATCATACAACCATATTAAAGTAAGACTGATTGAACCAACTCCACTCTCGATTTTATCGTATTTGACTATATGTCAAAATAAAATATTTTGACGTCACGTGAAAATTGCCACAAGCATCTCCTTACAAACTTCATACTAGCGGATCGTTTTTGAAGTTTCAATAAAAGTTGCTGATTTGATATCAGTCAAATACCATATTATTAGACTGGTAGGATCCCCAAGATAAGGCTACACGGAAGGAAGGGAGGGAGGCCCTTGCCCAGCAGTGGGACATTGCAGGCTATTAAATAAATTGATATTCAGAGATTGAGATTCTTAACCTTTTGTACCTGTACTATTTGCCTCTCGCTGGTGATTAAGAATGATCTGATTGCGCAAGAGATTTGATGATCCCCTTCTCCCACGCATTTCTCGAGGCGATGTTTTCCTATGCCCTACTAAGGCTGTTTGCTCGGCAATATCGAACGTCAACATCGTCGAGTGCTTATATTTCCAATGAAGATTGTTACAATCGCTGAGGAATCAACAGGTAGCCCTTAACACTAAAATTCTTCGGTTTGAAGTGAACTCTGCTTGTTTTATAATTGCATTTTAAAAATGCAAATGTGTGTTTGTTTGTTCCGCCTTCACCACGCCTTAACCGATCAATGTGAATATTGGTATTAGCGAGCCAAATAGCAAGAATTATACATACTTTATACTAAAGGTTTTAAAAAGCTGTTTTTTTATTCATTTAAAGAGTACATAACGTTTTATTATGTTGACAGTTAACCAACCAGAATAGTTGGCGAAAGTTTGTATACTTAATCGCTGTATTAATACCCTAACCGTCTTAATCTACTTTATCTAGGTTCTTAATAAAGGATAGAATTTAGAGCTTTCTAAGTCGACCACAAGGTTTATTTAAGTAATGAGATTATATTAAAGGATGCCCTAATATTTTGATGCCTGAATTATTACTGAACAAGCTTATTATAGACTTTCGTGTAGACTTTTGCAATGTTATGAAATGTTAATGATCTCACACAATTGTTAGTTCATTCAACATTTGGTGCCGGTGACACGATTAGGTGATAGTACATACGATTGTTAAATTGGCGGCTGCGAATTAGTTCAGTGCCAATAAGGGCCTGCGCAAACCGGCGGAGCGCAGCGCAGATCACTTTAAATTTATCAATGTATATTCTTCCCTATTTTAATTACAATAAGGTATAAATTTAGAGTTGCAGCCGCAGAGTAGAAATCCCCCGTGATGCTCCGAGGTCGGTCTCAGAGCATTCAAATTTATACCTTATTGTAATTAAAATAGGGAAGAATATACATTGATAAATTTAATGTGATCTGCGCTGCGCTCCGCCGGTTTGCGCAGGCCCTTACTCGATATAGAACCCATTTAGTATGGGTATCTGAATGTGGTTAGCTTCCGATATATCCGGAAAAGATAAAGTCGTGCTCTAGAAAAATAAAAAATATGCGATTTAAATGATTGACGTCGGTTACAGCCGGTCGTTGACCCTTTATTATAATTTTAAAACTTCTGATCCGCTGTGCGGCTATTGTTTTTGCTTAGGTTTTCTACGAATCGCTTATTCATGCGAAATATTATTTCGAAATTTATAATACACTGCCATTTCCCGCGACTTCGTCATCATCGATAGCCAAAAATAAAAATATCGTAAGTACGTGTTATTCAAAAACAAGAAGGTATGTTTGTCTGAAATCTGTTCAATATTTGATGATTGATTGATAGACAAACATCAGAAAAATCAATAACATTTACAAAATCACGTATCTATAATATTATTTCAATATGTTAGTTGATATTCATCCAGTTTTTATTGCGCATTTTATTTCACGATGAAAATATTTGTGTGTAAAATTTACATCGCCACTTTCATCATAGTCTGCTCTTTATGGCCAATTAAATAAATCTGAATGATAAATGCGTTGTGTTAAAATCTTTATATTTGTATGCGCCTATTGCAATATGCTATGTTATTTTTTTCTTTAATGATAGATCAACAAAAAATACGTTTCTATGTTCAAATTTATAAAGCCGTTGAATCTATATGGGGTCACATATACATATATATGTACATGGAAACGTACAATATATATACATCCGAAAAATATGACCGTTCTTAGGCAGTTGGGTATAAACATTATGAACCGCGCACGACCACTACTGAGGTATCCTCTTCATGTTTTAGCTTATTTTATGCATTGTACTCCCACTATGAGCCACTACAGGGACAAAGCAAAGCATTCTGACAAGCCCCCTCAAAGTCAAGAGGCCTCTGGAAAAATTAAATATTTCCCCTTTTTTATAGAAATGTTGCGATATTTCGCCGCAGAATCTATGAGACGCGCTTTATGTAAAATTATCGCTATACCTTGAAAATACTTAAAAGTTTATTCGTGCTCTTAACGACATTGCCGTAATTTGATACTGTTTGATGTTTAATTTATGCCGCAAATAAACTTCTTAGTTCTGTCTTAAACGATTGGTAGCCTTAAAACAAGTTTGTGATGAGTTTTGGCGAAATGCGTTTAATTTTTGTCATCATAATCAATCACGGCGATAATGATACAGACATTTGAGATGATTTTGTAAATGTAATAACACATTTACAAAAAACCCATCACATCAGTGTCTCTTATTCTTTTTCTAACTAGAGTCGAAAATTGGCAATATTTCTAAAATTAGCAGATTTTAATAGTTTTCATGATTGCGTACGCGTAAAAACTTAATGTGCGCGTAATAACTCTTTTAATCTGTCCCTGCGTTTCCCCAAAGCATGACACTGATAAAGCAACAAGTCCTCGCCACATTCTCGACAAACTGTCGCTCCAGGTCCCATGGGTCAGAGTGGTGGAGGGAGAAAGGGGGGGACATGTCGCGCACTGAGAGCTATAATTATTTCATACCTACCTACTTTGCGTTTCGTTCGCGTTCGGAATAGACAAACAATCGGTTCGGAACGACGTCGTATTTTTCCTCCACGTCTCGCCGGATGGGGTGGAAACTCGCTGCATTCAATAAATGCAAGATACGATGCAGTTGTTCATGGCGTATCTAAAAGATGATGTTATATTCGCTTAACAGATGCGCCTCGTTTCATTTTATTTCGCTATGGAATTCTACTAAAATTATACTTAAATGTGAAAGTTTGGATGAATGGATGGATTTACTCAATCACGTCAGAACGGCTGAACGGATCAGGATGAAATTTGGCATAGAGATATATTATAGTTTGGATTAGCACATGGGCACATACTTTTTATCCCGCAAAAAATTACAGTTCCCGAGGGAGCAGCGATAAACGACTTCAAATACTAGTTGTTTTATAAATGCATCTTATTTGATTATTTTATGCCTTGTTTAACAGCTAATGCTTGACAAATTTATATTGATCTTGATAATGGGAGAGCACTGTTTCGATTTTCGCCACAATACTCACTTTATTGTAATACGATTGTAACCCGTGTCTTTTGTTTGTAATTTAGAAGATCATTATCATTGTAACTCCGTTACGTTTTCTGGCGTCACACTTAACGATACGATTATTGTTTGAGACGTCAAGTCCCCCCCGCCGCGCGACCGGCTCCCCCCCTTTGACTTCTACAATATTAATTAACCATTCAGCTTGATAGTTATTACTACTTCTGAATATTTAGGCGTTAAGGTTTTGAAAACTACTTAGGTACTTATTGAAATTCTTTGCAGAGTGGGTCGTTATTTTTGCTTGTCAGTGTGTACTTATGTTTTTGAAATCTTCAACAAAATTTGCTTCCTTCTTCGGTGAGGCGACCTTGCTAAATCATTGAAGCATCCATTACGTGGGTAAGGCTGCGGAGCGTTCGAACCGCCCCGCTTTTATGTCACGAAAAAAATTATGTGTATCATAATAAACGGCGTTTACTTTCAATGAAAATAAGTAGTCGTTACACGTCATTTTTTTCGTTACATAAAAGCGGGGCGGTTCGAACGCTCCGCGGCCTTACCGACGTGTGGCATTTCACGATCGGAGATCTTTCCCACACCTATGATTAGCTTATAACAATAAAATACAGTTTATATTCCACGCTAATGCATATCTGTCGAAATAACCGCTAACATCTCAATTTGATAGCCAGTTAACTAGTTATTAATGAAAGCTATAAATACCGATGTAAATTAATCTTTCGACCGTCGGTGCAGTTATCGACGCAGTGGCATTGGCGTAGAAAGCCATAGCCACGCAATTCGTACAGGGCGTAAGTCTGGTGAGTGTGCTGCAAATAAATCTTCATAGGCTTGTAGTACGGAAGCCGAGAACGTTTGCGTTGGAAAATGTTATACGTATCTATTAGTTGTTGCCCGCGACTTCCTTCGCATATAACTTATATCTTAACACTATTATTTTTAGCAACGGCAGTGAAGTCTTATCCGAGATAGTTTTAATGCAGTGTACATTGTAAAAAATGGTTTTTGATGATTGTAAAGCACATGATTATTTAAAAAAAAATGATAATTTAAAAATTTATAATTCTGAAATAGTGTTCAATACAATCATTGTTTATTAAAGCACTTTATTCACCTACATAATGTTCATACGTAATATGCCCAATATTCAAGAACTAAAAAGTAGCATAAATAACTCTCCGGCTTCGGTCTTGGAAAACAAACACTTTTGCATTTATAATATTCCTTAGAATTCTGCATTGTAGTTCTGTTCCAGTCTGATTATTTCCATAAAATGGCGGACGTTATGTCACAGTGCTTGACTAAAGAAAGTGGAATCGCCAAACTCTGTCACCATTAATTCACCATGGAATGTTATGTGAGCAGCAAGGCGCGACCATGGGGCCAGTGCATTTGTTTTCCTGTCTTGTTTGGCCTCAAGTCTAGCACTGACTGATATACGGAACCCGTCCTTGGCCTGGTTCGTGCGCGGGGCAAATATGATTATTTAATACTAGATTCAGTGGTTGGTGTGAGCTTTAAGGTCACAATGTTATAGAATTTTGTATCTATCGTGTTTAGGTAAATAATCCCTGGCGATTGTCATATCATATCATTTCCTTTGGCTTGGAGTAGGTACTCAATCAAACGTATTGGTTTAAGAAAATAGAAAAGGTACTTGAGCAAATAACCTTACGAGTATAGATGTTTCACTTATGAATACATCGGATTAGCAAATTAACGGATTAACAAATAAAAAAAATAAAGAATGTTAAATAATAGAAGGGATCTCCATACATGAAACGTTTTTTTCAACGTATTTTTATTTTTGTTGTATCGTAAAAACGGTAAAACATACAAACGTCAAATTTGGTATGGTTATAGAACAAACCCTATAAAATAACAACAAATACTTAAAACCGGCCAATTTTGTACGAAACCCGGTGCTAGGTTTTTATAGTCATTTTCTATAAAGATGAGGATCAATAAAGTTGCTATATTTTTACAACCCTTTATTTTCACATGTGTGTTAGTGTGTGTTTGCAAGTTAATTTTAAACCAGTTTCGAATTTGAAGTACATCATATACAGTGAAATTTTATAGTGTTTCACGAGATGATCTGATAATGGAATTGTAAGGCGGGAAAATAAATAATCTCCACTGTACTTTACTTGTGTCATTGCTGGCAGATTTGACTGCCCCATACTAGCATACTGGGTCAGTCAAACGAAGGGGGTAGCGCAATTTAGATTTAAGTAGCTTAAGAGATACTAACATAGGATAAGACAAACTAACACTATTATGGACACCATATACCTAGTCTGAAATAAAGTTTTATTTAATTTAATTTTAATTTACGTAGGCCCACTGAGTCTGGACTCAGCAATTTGATCTAGATAGGCATGCCTGTGCGATAAAAAGTACAGTACATTAGGCAGCAAATGAATTATTGACAAAAAATTATGGTTTATCTATACTTAAAGTAGCTCAACGCTTAAAAACCCTAACTTCTGGGCAGGAAATATGTCGACGTGTCCCAACCCCCGCAGTATGAGCGTCCCCGGTTGTCCCCGCGGTCCTAAATTCCCTCAAACGTCCCCTGGGACCGTCGATACCGACTTCGGATTGCGTCGCAGCAGCTCCAGTTTGTCATTACAAATTTGGGTCACAGTCGCATTGGATTAGTGCAAGATTTAAATTATAAACTAAAGCGAATGTTGGGTGCCATTACAAATTGTAGACTTTTGCGATACAAAAAAGTATTAAATGTTAATTATGGGATCATCTCATCATCTTGAAGACAAATCTATAATACTTAATATTAGTGTCTGTAGGAGTGTGATATCTGAGCATAATGTTCAGTCAGTGAATTTCACTGCCACGAGGGCCCACACATTCCGTGATTTTCTGTTGTTATTCTGTTTAGTTTTAGCTTTGTTATATACATTCAGTCAACAAAGTATCGGGAATGGATGATTTGTTTATGGTTCCAAATTCAAATTTTTGTTTTTTTTGTTGTTGTTAGATTGGCACAACTGTTTTCTATTTTGGCGCGGAGTTTGAGTTGCATCTGTTATTTATATTAAATACAGTGCTGTTTTTAGTTATATCATATCTAGTGTGTATTGCGAATTTCATAATGGACAAAAACATTGAACAAAGAGTTTGTCTTAAATTTTGCATCGCCAATGGAATTTCGTGTTCGGAGTCACTGAAAATGTTACGGTGATTCGACTTTATCAAAAACACGTGTTTATGAGTGGTACAAAGCGTTCAAAAGCGGTCGAGATGTGATGGAAGATTTGCCTCGCTCTGGTAGGCCATCAACGTCTGCAACTGAAGTTAACATCGCAAAAGTGAAGGAAATAGTGACTGAAAATCCTCATTCAACTTTGAGAGAGATAGCCGCCGAACTTTCTGTATCTCACGAGTCGATCCGTACTATTTTAACTAATCATTTGGGTATGAAACATGTTACCGCTCGGCTAGTCCCAAAAGACCTGAATTTTCTCCAAAAACTCAATCGCATGAGAGTCGCTGAGGACATGCTAGAACGAGTCAATTCCGACCCAACATTCATGAAACGCATTGTTACTGGTGACGAGACGTGGGTTTACGAGTTTGACATGCAAACTAGTCAACAAGCTTCGGAGTGGCGCTTCGTGGCACCCGTTTTCAATCGGTAGAAGACATAAAGGAGAATTCGCGCCGAGAACTGAATTCAATTCCGGAAACAGCGTTTAAAAAATGTTTTGATGATTGGATTATTCGTTGGCGTAAGTGTATCGTTTCTGAAGGAGCATACTTTGAAGGTGATAAAATAAATTTGGATGATTAACAAACAGTTTGTGTATTATTGATCTTTTCCCGGTACTTTCTTGACAGAGTAGTATGTGTAAAATAATCATTAAAGTCAGACAACGTAACTATAAAAGGAAATATCATTGTAGTTTTCATAAAACCAACGGGCGAAAGTCGTAAACCTAGTTCATCAAAAATTAAACCAAAACCTACAATTATTTTAACATACCTATATGCAGGCGGATAATTTCTGGCGCCCCGTACACTGCAGTGATTGCATCGGAAAAGTTTCTCCGGAGAATCATCCGTAGACTAACCACGAACGTTATGCTAATGGAAGTGTATTTTGGTACAAAGTCTACAAAGTGTAAAGCAATATGCAACTACGTTTTGTGGCAAATATCACGTTAATTACCCGCTTTGACGTTGTTCGGAACTGTGAAATAGTATGACATAACGTCAACATTTATGATTCTTGCGAATATTTTACACCCGAAAGGGAAAATTTCGCTGTAACCTTGGCAGCGCTCTTGTACAAGTTCGCAGGCGTAATTCTAACGTAATATTGTTTGTCGTCGTTTGGTCAAGAGCAATTATCTATAGGTATCTATCAATCGTAAATTGATAGATAAATCATTTTAGCTTCGCATTTGCGTATGTGTGTAAGCTTCAACTAATACCATCGCAACCGAATTAATCTCACTCAAGCGCTGAGACGTGCGTGCGTAGATTTTTGTTCTTCAGAGTTGGTGACGCTGCCTACGAAGTTAACGGACGAGGGTTCGATTCCCGGTAAGGGCAAACATTTATGTGTTGAGCGGTAGTATTTGTTTTAGGAGTCCGGAAAATCCGTTATATTTAATCATGTCATGTCTCACGTTAGTTTAAATGTAAATAGATGTTTAGTGTTATCTAGTACCCATAGTGAAAGCCTATTTTAGCCTATATATTATAGAGCTTAGTTAAGGACTAGGTGTAGTTGTGTTAGCTTTTTAACGGTATCTACACAAAAATCGCATATCCCTCCATTTACTTGCGCCGTTTAATTTCAATACTCAAATAGTAAAACATAATATTCTGATGGTGCTTGGTTCCTTAAAAGATATCGGCGATCAAACAAAGGAAAAATAAAACTCGCCCGGAAGCAGAAACGTAAAGTACGACATCGACTACTGTTACTATTGCGTGTCGGGATGAGCCGGATATTGGAAGTACTTTTCTCTGCTCTCTGTACTTTACTACCTTTTCCGACGTTTATGGCGTTTATGCCATTTTGCCGATCAAAATATGTCCGCTAATATTTTTAATAAGATTTCATTTTTATAGTTATTCTTAGGAACAGAATCACTTATAATTAAATGATAAACAAATAAATATCAGGGGACAACGTCACACAAATTGACCTATTTCCAAATAATAATTGAATTATTAAATTTAGACGTCTATGACCGTGACGTAACTTTGTAAATTTTATATATCCCTATATAATTTAAGTTGGGCAAACGGATTCCCTCTTTTCCGCCCAACTTCCCCATTTTGTTAAGAATAGAATAGTATCAAGAATAAAATGACACCCATAAATGTTTGTATGACAATCCCACTATCTTACTACTATTATATAGGTAAGTGCGAAAGTTTGGAAGGATGAATGTTTGTTACTCAATCACGCCAGAACGGTTGAACGGATCTGGATGAAATTTGGCACAGAGATAGATTATAGTCTTGAATAGCACATAGGCTACCTTTTATCCCGAAAAATTGACCGTTTCCGAGGGAGCAGCGATAAACGACTTCTACGCTGACGGAGTCGCGGGCAAAAGCTAGTCCATGTCAAAGTAAAGTAAAGTGTAAAGTGAGTGCAATAGTCGCCAATAAACATACGTTTAGCAAATTGTTAAATTAAAAATGTACCACACTTTTTTGGAATAAATAAATTTAAAAAAAAAAATCGTGTTATTTTCACATACAAATATTTTTTTTACATTCTTGGTCGAAATAAAAAGTAAATAACAAATGGACGTAGAAATCATGCACTTTGGCTCCCGGCCTAAGATTCGTGTTGTTAACATTGCTAATGATGCGTAGGTTTATATTAAGTCCTGTTATGTCATTTTATCTCCCATTACTTGTCGTAATGAGAGGATCTGTCAATGATAGTAGATTTCCGCTTCTCGATTTCTCTGGCTTAATGTGTGAATATATTATCTTATCACTATTGATTATATAATCGAGCTATGAATATGCTTATACTAATCATTCAATCAGTAATAGTTTATATGGCTAATAGATTATTTCAATGACTTCAATACTAATAATATGTTTGTCATTTGTGCTGTAGCACACGTGCAAATTCGTCGAAATTGAAGGTCCTACCTAAGAACGGTCGATGTGACGTCATATAAATTATAATCAACTCTATGATATCTTATAGTGTGATGTTATTATTATGGCGTTCGACGGGAGGCAAATGAAAATAAGAAAAGTTGTCAATTATAAGAATAACACCCTGAAAACGTTGTCTCATTCAAAAAATGTACCGCAAGAACTTTGAACTGTATCCATTAAACAAAACTAGCTTCTTAAATGCAACCCAAATATACCACTGCATTTATTACACCTTGCTAAATGGAAATCCTCCGCTACCTCACCGAAAAATAAAACAAACCTTACCACTTAAACAGTTAAGTATTTTTTCCAACATCCCTGAAATTCCGTAATATCTCTATCTTAGTATAAGCACAGAGTATAAGTGACATTCGTATTAAAGCGAGCAATCCGCTAACGACTCAATACGATTACGCTACGGTGCATATTCGATTGATCGCTCCGAGCGCGAAAAGACAACAATATTCGATTTGACTTTATGGAGTGTGCGAGTTTATTGTAAAGGTAAACGATTTACAACCGTAGGGCGTGGCGTTAAGTATGATATTTGTTCTCGGCCGGTAAAAGCGGGGAACAATAAAAATTACGGCCGGTGTTTTGCGGGCGGGCGCTCTTCGTCCGCTTCTAAAATTCTTTTTAGTACACAAATGCGTGGATTAGATTGTGCTGTATTTACGATCGCGCAGGAAAATATCCTGATAGGTCACTGATCCTCATAAATAATACGTATAATACGTACGCATATGAATAATTATGTTACGTGAAATCCACGTTTACTTGTTAAACTTATCATTTATTACAATACAACGAAAAACAATTAACCCGTCAAATACATTTAAAAAAGAATGTCCTTCAACTTAATTGAAAGGAAATGAACATAATTGAATCGATCATTATCATAACAAAGCCCGTGGAGATGATTGGGCATTTCACATTTCGGTTGATCTGTTACGCCGCTGCTCGCGGGGAAGCTGACGGTGCAACATTGGATTCAGAGCGTTTACAACATAATAGAGAACATTAGGCCGATCCACTTTTGACATCATTATCTGTGTAGTCGAGTGACGATAACCTGCGAGCGAGCGTAGTGCGTTCGCCGCTCCCGCCCCGCGGCGCGCGGCAGTTGCGCGCGTCCTCGCTCGCTGCTTGGTCGTGTCCTCGTTCCGCGCATGCGTCTAGCAGCAAGCCCTCTGAGGGTGCGCGGGGAACGCGATTTTGGCGGGTTTTCAGACGTGATGCGCTCTGGGTACACTCACGGAATGCGCACGTGTGGCCGACGCGCGCCGGTGCATGTGTTAGCGCCCCGCCACACCGAAATCGGCGGCGTCAACTGTCAGTGATCACTTGGATTGCAGTGTTGGATTGTAGGATCGGAACTAGACGCGATCGCCTTCGCGGCTTTTTGTAAGAATCGCCCACTTCGCCGGATGTTATGTCCATGATGTTGACTCATCCGTGACGCACTTGATAGCTGGAACTGGGAATTATTTCATGATGCTACCGAGCTTAATTTATAATTCGATACGATACAGCTCACAAAAAGACACCTGGGGTTCATAAATGGACGGTTTATGTCTTAAACGGCACGGTCTGCCACATAGCGAAACGTAGATAAAATGAAAACATTAAACTAGGACAGATATATGACTAATTAAACGTCCCTGTAGTTATTTTTATCGGTCGCGAATGAGAATAATGTTCGTCTCTTATTTTGTTAATGAACATTGAAAAGTTCACAGGTTTTATTAGGTTTGTTTATACGTCGTTAAACTGGTCCACTAATTACTGTTTGTAATTAATGTAATGATACTTCCGAAGATAAAGTTAATTGAGGTCAGAGCAAATTACCTGGGTGGCTACCTGGGTTAGAAATAACAAATAGCATTCCTTTAAATAAGGACGCGCACACTTTCGTAGATCACAAAGACCGCCCGAAATCGGCAAATCATTGCCCTCTTCGTTTGTGTAGACCGAGACTAGGGACACAGACACAACAGCAATCACTGCTTTTAGCTCTTATTTCCACAACATGTAGCTCCTGCTCCACTATTACTCCTTCATCGTCTGGGAATTTCGCATTTAAACTTTGTACGATTTAGTCGCGCTAATTTAAAAAACAATATGTAGTAGGTATGCATTGCAGTTCTGTATCCACGGATTTACTTTTGAAATGCCTTTCGCAACACTAATCACTTTAATTTTCCTAAAATGATTGTTCACTAAAACGACACTTGAGCTCATAATTACCTTCGAATTGTTTAAGCTTCTCTATAACATCTAAATAAGCTTGGTGGTCAATTGAGTGGGCCCTTAAGTGTCTAGTATCACGATTATGTTCCCACGCAAAGGCTTCACGAGCTTAAGGGTTGTCTTCAATAGACTTGTAAGAGCCGAGGATTCCACAAATTGTGGTAGCTCTGTCTACGACATTACTCTCCTGTTTATCCCTTATAATATTGACCCTATTGTGTTACCCCAAAAGGGGTCCGGACTCACGAAATCTTAAATCCTCACATTTATTTAAATCAAGATTTGGGATTGGTTTAAATAGCTGGGCAAAACTGGAATTACCGTGTTGTTTTGCTGGAATCCACAAAACCACACACAAATCCATCAATAATCTAATCGAGATTTGGAATTACTTAAGATAGGTTAATAAAACTGGAATTAACGCGTTGTTTTGCTGGATTCTATCAAAATACACCTTGGGAAGTCCACCAATAATTAAATATATGTCTTTGTGGCTTTTTATCAATTCTCAGTGACAAAGTACTCACAGTTTGACCTCGACTTAAAACTAGGTTAATGTATCTGAGATGTAGAGCAGTAAGGTTTTGGCTCGTAGAGAAATATATGAGCTTTATGACGTCCAAATTTGATTGCTAACCTTGACAGATTTTTTGTATAAGTACATTGTTTGCACCCGCATCGACGGTGGGCCCTGGGGTGACCGTATGGGGTAATGCTTTTTGTTTATACCCTTGCACAAAAGCCGCTCTCACGAAAGTTAATACGTTAGAATAATGATGAAGTTTGCAAAAAGTACTTTCGAGATTTTAATAGTTTTATACTATTTAAATGTTTAATACATAATACACTCACATTATTAGAATTGATGATCTAGTAGCCACTTAGGGCGTCGTATACCGCAGTGTAAAGACGGATGCACTTTGACTAACTCATTCCCGCCGGGTGGCAGCTAGGTGCGTACGCCGATCAATCACAGGGGAAAACATCCGAGTAATGGCCCCTCATGACCCTAAGAAAAAAGCCGCCATATCCTATTTACTCAGTTCGGCGCTAAATAAGGCAAAATGTATCCGCGAGGCCGTCTTGCTATTAATCATCGGCTCGTCCGGAAATTTCGCAAGTTGAATTAAGATTACACGTTATGTTTAGGGCTCCATGCCACCAAATCGGAAGCTTCTTTTACTCAATTTGTGCCATTTCAGTACGTCTTCGTGTGAACTTTAAAGGTTAAAGTTTTTGCAGTGTGTAAGGTTAATTGAACATTGTTTTGTTAGATTTACTTGTAACAGACCCAATAACGACTATTTTATACTTACGTCATATAAAGGCTTATATTAGTCGTCATACCGAATGTTTTCCTGCTAAGCCAACTTATTACTGAATTTACCTCTGAGGATAAAGTCAGGGAAAGGACATTTGATTTAGTGATCCTGAGTAATCGTTGTTTATCGTCAAATAAAGATTCTCGAGATTCGGCACATAATTCGTTTTGTTTTTCTTTGTCGTGTGACATGAATACTAATTCTTGTGTTGCATCAATCAAGTGGAGCGTGACGTGAGTAACACGGTGGCATCTCGTTCTTAACTCCTCTGTTTGTTCCACAGAATTCTAACTGTGAATATTGACGATTGATAAAACGTTGTTTTCGTCGAAAATGTTCGTTCGCGGAGTTGATTGAAACTCGGCAACTAATTTGAATATTGTTTAAGTGAAGTGCACAGTGAATGAAACAGTGATATTGTGCGGTTTTGAGATTATTTGACATAACATTATTGTTGAGACTGCTGGTATGCGTATGTGCTATGAGAGGCCCGGCCTGGTCACCGCCCTGAACGGCGCCGTTGGGTAAGACATTTTTCTTATACTTACTTCTTCTTTTACTGGGCAAAAGTGAACAACAATTTGTTTATTTATTAAAATAGTCTAATCAGTTTGTTGGTCCTATTATTTCAATCACATTACCGACTTAACTACAGCAATTTGGTAATTGAATTTCAGCGGCCAGTTTATATAGATCCCTATCACTAACGGAACATTGAAGTTTATTCGCAGAAGTTGAGTCGACAACGTAGCCAGAATTTTCAATTGTCGTTTTTGAATTCTGAATTTTATCATTTAGCGGATATTTTCCTCTGGGGTTTCTTTTACGTAGCTTCATACAAATTGAAGTTCAACCAGGTCAAGGTATGATTCATTAGTAGTTTAAATGTGATGCGCAAAGTCTTCGTGACCTTCAATTTGATTTGGATCAATAATATCTTTTACAAAATCTTATTCGTGCTTAGTATTTAATTCTCGTGAAACTTCTTTATTAAGTTTAAGCAGTAGTCATTTCCTTAAAGTAGCATTTGAGTTCAGTTATATCTTAGAACACTTGTAAGGGTTGCGTTGTAAAGTTACATAATATATGTATGCACTTCATTTAGCTTTGTCAGGGCTATGGGTAGCTAGTCGGGTTAGCTCACAATAATCCAATAAGCTGAATTGGAAGCTTGAATTAACCTTCTTAGTTACCCACACACGGACAATGTAACGCGAGCTCTGCCAATTAACGTGCTTCACGCTTTCTATGGAATCATAAAAATGTTCAGTTAAAGGAATTCAGTATCAGCTAACCTTGAGGTCATCGCTGAACTAATAAAATGCTTGAAATGGAAATAAACGCTGCACTAATATGCTTAATGTAAACAAATTAGGTTTTGTGGCGTTTCGTGATTTAAAAAAAATATGGTGAAATTCACAGTTTATTGACGCTTATTAAGGATCTGTTTAGAGGGAAGCGATGTTATAGAATTAAAATTATATCGATCGGTTTAATAGCTTCGCTGTCAAAGCAAATTGAATAAGTTGGTTATTTCAATTTAATGCTGATACTTGACACTTCTGACCACAACTTGCTATCCGTTTCTAACATTAATAACGTTTATACGGTTATATAACGTTTGTGCTTTGTTTTCTGCGGCAGTAACCGTTTTACTGCTCGCACTTTGTCGTCGGGTATAACGCAACGCCAGTTTCAGTCGTTAATTATTGTACGGAACCACTTAACACTGCTGTTGACATTATGTAGCAGCGAATTTGCTCGCATATTACCACTGAGCTTGTTAAAATAACCCTAAATTGTTGTTAAATTTCATTGTCCCTGTGCTTATTTATTTAGTGCTTTTTTGTTAGAGACTTTTGACGGCATACACGGATGTTTAACTGGTCTTTGAGGAAAATATACTTATAATGTGTTACTTAACATTAACCTTATCATCTACGTTCATGGCAACGATCAGCTCGCAATAAATAATATGAATGACGTTTATACGGATACGAATATTACATTAAAACATGAATGAGATATAAAATATTAAGCTTAAAATATTATTTTGGTTTATTAGTAAATTAAACAATCTTTAAACACGACTCCGGAACCTACTGCAGCCAGCTGAATAATTGAATAGGTATTTGAATTTATTTGGCCTAAATCTTCGAGAAATGGACGTTTCGCGCAGACTTGAGTTAATTAAGTTGGCATTGGGGGAGTTTCCTAGCTACCTTATAGGAAAGTTTTTGGCGCCAGTTTTTCGGCAGTTTGCTTTAATATTTTATTATTAATAGCTACTTTTCAACAGGCTTAATGTAGATTGCGGATGAAAGAAAGAAAGCTCGGTTTAAAAATCTGTGGTTGCGAAAACAAAATAATTACACCGGATTCCCCTTTCATCCTTCGCCTCTGCAAATATTCAGGTCGGCACGGCAAATTACAAACGGTATCTTTGTTAAGTAACTTGCAAGGTATCATCATGCATCCCATGACTTTCCTTATTTATATTTGCATATGGCCCTTATGCGAGGTCAGCGTGAGGCAAATGAGTTCCGAGGACGACCAGCAACTTCCCCGTCTGGCCGGGAAACGATGAAACATTGAGTCAAGCTGATTGAGTGATTACAAAATACCTTCTATGCGCCGTAATTTTATGGTGATAGAGTTATTAACGGGATATCGTTAGTTTATGGTATTGATCGAAGGCCGTATCGTTAAAGAAGAAGAAGATGGTTATCTGTGTCACAGTTTAGCTTGTCTTTTGTTGTTTCCATTTAAAATATTAACAGTTAAAGCACTGTAGTTGAGAGAGAAATTAGGGTTTGGATTCTATTTTTTTTGGCAAACTGAGTTTTCCAAATAAACTTACGCTTATCATGTCCTTTGAGGCTTACGTAAGGAATGATTTGATTATTTTAACGTGTGTTACATGCACGTGTGGCTAATTGAATAACAGTGATTACATTTTATATTGAATGCTTATCAATAATATTATCTATATTTAAAATTTTACTATCCAGTGCGCTCGTCTTGTTTCTGTTGCAAATTTTCACAGCTCATTGCGCAAATTTCATCCGTGTGACCTGGAAATTTCAGCAGCGTGCTTGTTTCGCCTATCTTTAGTAGTCATAAAAGCCTACTAGCTTTTACTAGTGTTAGATACGCCCATAAAAGACTGCTCCAGCCGCTGAATTCTTGTTTTCTCTCCACATGCGGATTATTCAGAAATATCACGGTTTGTGGCTAATAAAGTTTAAATCCTTTTTTCTGCATGTAAACTTGAGTAGAGTATTTAGGTATTGTTCGAATTTCTGGCTTCAAGCCGAGGTTTTACCCTTTCAAACTCCTTGTGTGACATAAACTTATTATTGCCCTGTTTCGCCCATTGTTAAACTGAGCGGTATTATCTAATTAAATCCTTTGTCCACCCGAGTGTTTGGATAATATGTGGCGAATTAAGTCCCGAGTCTGGTCAGGTAAATTAGTTTGTTGTTTAGATTTCTCAATAGACGAGGTATTGACTTGTTGCCTTTTGTTTATTAAATTTCGTGGAAATTGGGAGAAAGGGATCTTTGGTTCTGTTAGTACTTACTTCACGCTGTTGAATATAAAGAGGAAACTTTGATACCTACTCGTTAAGGACGGGAATTTGTGGAATAACAGTAATTAAATAGCCAAAAATAAAGTATTTCGACGCAGCCTTACTAATGTTTATAAATGCGGCATTTTCAATCGAAATAAATAATAAAATTAATAAAACATCGGGCAACTGTACAAGAATAAAATAGTGTGACGCCGCTCATTTTATATGTAAAGTGCTGTAACTTCGCATCAAGTGTTTGTACATTTGCATGGTAACGTGAAAAGTTCCAAAAAAACCTGCTTTTTAATAACAACGTTAACCTTGCGGCAAGGCAGCACTCGTCTGGATGACAATTATGGCTTTTATTGGCGGATGTGAACGCGGTGCATGGTTCCGTCCGCTTGGATATTGTAATGCAAGCAAGCGCTCCATATCGAGTCCGTTTTATATGGAAACTAGAACACTTAAATAATTAATGAATGGGTGTTTAATTTGAACCTAACTTTTTAATTAAAAAATAATATTTTGCTCTTATTCCATTTATTTAGGGTCGCGTCGGCGCTGATTGTTTTCACTATTAGACGTCATGTCATTTCATGCATCAAAAATACCGTGACAAAAATATTAGCAATAGAGGTTTCTTTAACGTGATACTTAATGATAATTTACGGTGTTTTATTATTTTTCGGTCTTTTCTTTTTATAACACTAAGTAGTCAGTTAAGTACCCAGACAGTAAACAATTACCTGACAAGTCATGGTCATGTCTTGCTTATTTGTTAATTGTTATCCGTCAGTATTTCGATATTTTTTTCGCATATGAATATATTATTTTATTAGTAGTTTAGAATAAGTAGGTATTTCTGTAATAACCATTTATATATTACTGGTTTTACACTATATGGCGATAATGCTCTATGATTTTTATATCGCAGCGATACCAAAGCGTCCACAGCGAACTCATCGGTAGGTATCGCTGCGAATTAATAATCGCAGGTCAAAAACGAGGGCCTGGCCACGACTTTGCGCGACCGACTGAGCGGCGAGCGAATTTTCTAATACATTGGGTGTAACGTTAACTAACCGCTGCGCGGTGAGCGTCTCAGCCGAGCAATGAAGAGATAATTCAAAGTCGTGGCCAGGCCGTTAAAGAGCCCTAACCTCAACAAACCATATGAGTAAATTCTCCTATGTGTGCGTATTTGTCACGTGTAACCATAATGTTCAGGACAAAATGAAAACAAACAAAACCGTACGGACATGTCGTCCATGTTAAACAAGTCCGGCCTCATTAGAATTTCTATTGAATAAAAGTAAAATATTTAATAATGCCCGTTTGTTTAATAAGCCGCATTTTGGACGGTGTATGTTCAATTCCATGTCGTATTTTACTCATTTTAACTGAACTGCTGTGATAATTTGGTTTAACAAATTGAACAGATATTATTATAGCTATGATTCAAGATTCACATTGTCAAATGACGCACAGAATATGATTTAAAATGTCGAAGATTATTTGAGACAGTCATTCTTTAATTGTTATTGCTGTTATGAGCTTCTTGCTGTTTAGCTGTTATAATTACTCCTTACTTAAGCCGACACGACAATGTTTCAGAACAAAAGATAAGACTAAATGTAAGAAAGAGATAAAATAAATTTAAGATTGAGTTTATGCAGTATGCACATCGGTAGTCCGTAGCAAATTAGGTATTTCTAATAGTTGATAGTAGTACACGGTGAAAGTTTTAGCACACAATAAAAGTACAGCATATTTAGTAAATTCGTATTATATGTAGGCAAAGGAAATGTACCGTGTCGAGTGTTTTCACTTCCTGTCGCCACAAAAAACGTGTCGAAATCTGCTCGTGCGCCACCTGTTGATTTAGAGCGAATAAGATCGATAAAAAAAGGAGTCTTAAGCAAAGGTGGTGATTTTATTTTGACTTCGCTTTTCTCCGCGACTTTGTCTGCGAAGAATTTGTTTGTCGTTACTCCCTCGGGAATTATAACATTTTTTTGTGGTGAAAAGTATACAAGATGCCCTTTTCTGGGGTTCATCATAATTTCATTTTCGATTGCGGTGCGCGAACTTATGATGTCATTCCGTATGCCTTCAACCGTTTGGAGACACCAGTGTTACCACAGGTTTACAATTTTTACATACGTACACAATAACATCCAAAAGAATGAGTTATTCATGAGTATTATTAGTCGTTAATAATAGTGAATCTGCCAGCTGACGGCAGTGAAAGTGGCTGGTGTCGGTAAACTATGTTTTTTGTAATTACTGTGTACTCGTTAAGACTTAAGTGTTCATTATAGTTCAGAGTCACGTGTAGCATCAGCTGGTGTTCTTAACAATGAAAACGTTTCATACAAAGATATTTTGTACATGAAATAGTAGTTTTATGCCCTGAGCTTGGATAATCTGTGTTACAAGGTAACAGTAACAATGTCTCTGTTTGTCTTGTGTTTGTCTTTTTACCCGACTACGGCAAAGCCAAAAGGAAGGGTTATGATGTTAGCAGTGATGTATTATTTCGTTTGTAATGCCTTTTCTTTTTAGAAGGAGATAGGCTATATTTTATTCCGGGGTTTTTTTTTACATTTCTCGCGGGAAAAACTATACAACCATTGATGCGGACGATTTGCGGACAAAATTTAGATTATTCATTTAAGAGAAAACCTTGTCACCAACAAATACGCACGTTATAAAAATCACAAAGTTTACTTGAACCTCTTGGAGCGGTTGTACAGAAAACGGTTTTAGGCTTTAAAACAACATGAAGATTTCATGATAATAATCTGAGCGCCTGCCTTATCAAAATTGGCTTGCGCTTGAGAGACGGTTAAATGGAATAATCTTCCTTATTGGGTGGTTTGGTTTACTTGATAAACAATACAAACAAAGCTTGATGTTCCTGAAACCTGACGCCTAATGTTGTTAAGGCATTTGAAAATTTGTTTAATTATTGTAAAATTTCAAATCTTATTAACATTCTGTATTTTTTTATAAAGGAATCGGGGTCTTACTCAAATGCCTTGTCATACATTTTAAAACAAATTCAAAATTGCATTCTTCGTAGCATCAGCCTTGTTTATTCACTTATTCCTGTAGCATTTTATTATAACAACAATAAGAAAAGTAATCTTTATAATTAATTTTTGCAAGGGGCCTTGGCACATTGTATGCCGCATTTATCTTTATCTCATTTACCTTAGTAAATAGCGCGTATATAAGTACTATCAAGTTATCAACATGGTCAACCGAATGTCCTTAAAATTAACAATTATCAGTATACTATTTTACGTACCAACACACTGTTATCAGTCATTCGTGGCTAGATATAGATATATTTTTATATGTTTTATTGCATAAAACACTTCAGGTGATAATGCGATCACGTATTCCTTTAGTATCACGATGTAAACAAGAGAGTTACTCCCTAATTCGTTTATTTTTAACAGTCACTTACAACATTAAGTAAATATAATTGCCTATTGACGTTTCATTTACTTGTAAATAAATAAGTTATAATATCGATAGTTAACGATGCGCAACTCTGCCTGTAGGTCCCATGAGCACATATTTGCTTGATTCATCCGGGTGACCGCAACCGTGAGTAACCCACCTAAACTAAAGGAAAATAAACACTAAATTAAGTGGAGCGTTTGAATACGGCCACGACCTCGATTTTTGTTACAAGCGTACACACATTAGTGAAATAATAAATAAGTCGATCAATCTTGCGCTTTTAAGTTACAACCATACCACTCGTTGTATTGCTGTTTATACCTAGCCTTACAAAACAGCTCTTGAATGATCTAGCCTGTGTTTAATAATTCCACGCCTGTACAAATGAATAGTAATTTGCATCCGTAAATCTCGGAACCACATAAGTAAAGAACAATGTAACGTATAATCTAAACAAAAACAAAACGCTACATAGTCAATATGATTCCAATGGCATATCAAGACTCCGTAATGCATCCGCCAAGGACGCGTGTAAGGCGCAAACAAGTCGGTCAACGGGCATAATAAGTTACCTGACTATACGTTTATGTCTAGGTTCGTGTGATATCACTACTGCTGTCTGCAATTCACACATGCAAAGACGGTGGTGAGACGAATGTTCTAGAGTTATCTGGAAGTTTATGATTGCGCGTCTACTTGATGGTTTTGCGGTGTAGCGCATTGCTTAAAGCGATTCGTGAGTTATTTAGAAAAGTGTGGTACCGTAGGAGCGACAGTTAGTAAGATTACTGATGTCTTAATGTTTTTTTGTGATGCCGCGAAGGTCGTCTCTGGAGCTACTTGTAGGAAATCAATGATTACTTTTCAATTGTAAGGCAGATCTGTAGTTATTATGTCAATTGAACTTTAATCTAAACGGTTTTAAACATTTATAAAATAATTATGCAAATCATTAAAATTTAATTACCTCAAGCAGAATGTTTAAGTAGCTTTTGTATCTGCGGTATAGCGATAAAAAACTTGAGAAAAGAGAGCCGCTTAGTTAATTCTTAGCAGTACCGATTTAAGTACTCGCCTTTCACAAATTATTTTCCTTTATTGTGACGTTTTAAACGGCGTGTAATAAAACCGTAAGTGAACATTGCAGCTTTACTGTTGTATATTGCGTTTTAAGGTTTACTGAGGCAATAATCGATGGAACAAGTGCACCAATGGACTTTTCTAACGGAGATATGATCGCTTTACGATCTACTCGGTACCAGTAACTGTTGTTTTGTTGTTTAACCAACCTTAATAATAGATAACTTATTTTGTATCGCTTAATAAACAGCGCGTGTTATGAAGTTCAGCGGGGTTCTATAAAAATAATATATAAGCATTTAGCTCACCGTGTAGCTCGTTTACTGAATTTATATTACTTTTGACTTCCTCTTGTATTCGTTGAATGCTTTGGTTTTTACGGCTTATTTTATTCCAGTAAGGCTTCTTTATATACCAATTTAGGCATGAAACAAATCACAAGCACCCAAAAAATATGTGTCCGACATTTACGGAAAAAATCAAGTTTAAGAGGCCTTTACCCGACAATTGATACAGCTAAGGTAAACGCACCAGCAATGGAGAAGGACCAATGCTCGACACTTTATTCTTATTTTATAGAAGATAAGTGTTATTTATAACCATGTGATCTTGAATAAAAAGTTTCAATTATTGGTGCATGTGAGCTAAAAGTGTCCAACGGTGCAATTACACGCAGAAATACGTCGTTTTTACGCGGTTACGAGACAAACTAGAGTCAGCGAGTTCGTAGACAAAAACACCCTGCATACTCACGATTATTGTATCTCGACATTAACAGCTCACTGTTGTCCTCAGGTACGACAAGTGGGACCGCGACCGCGACCGCGGCGGTGGCGCCGGCGGCGCGCCCGGCGCGTGGGCGGGCCGCGACCGCGAGCGCGACCGCGAGCGCGAGCGGCAGGCGCGCGCGCACCAGATGTCGCAGTCCCACGCCGCAGAGCCGGACGCCACCGCCTCGCTCTTCCAGGCACCATCCAGGGTAAGTTATAAAATAAAATTAAATTAAATATCATTTATTTCAAGTAATTACACTCATAACACTATCCACAATCAAACAAATCAAATCAAATTAAATAAATCAATGTCAAATAAATCAAAAATTAAAATCAATGTCATTAAGCCGGTCAAGTGCGAGTTTCACTCGCGCACCGAGGATTCCGCACAAACTTGTAGGTAGTGTTCCAAAGGACTCGAGCCTTTTAGCTCTTTTTATAAGGGTAGCCTCGATTTTGACGCCTAGAGGGCTGAAAGCCTATGTTATAAAGCTCATTAGCCCCCACTTATATAACCGTAACATTGTACATTGTCATCGGGTTTACATAATTACGGATTCAAGATCCCATTATAATAACGGGAACTGGTCTATTCGAACTGCAATTGGCTTTTTGGGCTACATCGACAACCAAAACGAACAATGTGTAATTTAGAAATAATTTATGAACCTCACAAAATAGACTGTCAAAGGGGAATCGAATAATCATTTCAAATCCTCAAATATAAACAAGTAATTAGATGTTTGCGGTAACTCTAATAGTCTGAACTCTAATCTAATACCTGTGGTAATTACCGGTCGAGGTCCACGTGAATAGATAATCCAATTAGTCAGTGTTAGTACCGACGGACGCCTGCCGATTGAACTGTCAATTTTCCTAAGTTTCATTGCTGTTTAAGAGGATTGCGAGTTGACAGCTATCCATACAAACGGCGCTAACGTTCCACCCACGTTAACCGATTTCAACCAATTTTTGATATGTGGTCAGTCGGAACAAAAACTATATGTCCGTACGTTTCCTTTTACCCATATCATCAATACATTTCAATTTATTCTCGTTTCATTGTTGTCATACAAAAGTAATTTCGTTCATAATCTCTTTATAACTAATAAATATTAAAAAAACGCATACGAACATAGTTTTTGTTCCGACTGACCACATATCAAAAAATTGGTGGAAAATTTTAACGTTTGATTTGCCTTGATAAAAAGTATCCTATGTCCGCTTCTGGGTGGTAATGGCGTTGCCGTTTGCATTTTTTAAATTAGTAAAAATAAAGATAAGGATGACAGTAGACCTGGACAAATGGCATTTATCTACGCAATTAAAAAAAAAAATTGGTTACGTGAATTCCATATTTTTTCCTGTCCCTTCAGGGCCTTTATCACACTGGGCGATTTCCGAGCGTGTTGCGAGCGACGCGATCGCTCAACGAGCTTCGCTCGCAAGTCGCCAGTGTAATAACGCCTTTAAATCAATATTATCGATATTCCGCGATCTAGGTTGTGTGAGAAAACAAGTGCGCGTCTCGTTTAGTTCAATTTAACTAGTACAGCGTATTAATATCGTAGAAGAGAGACTAATAGAGAGAACTCTGATGCAGTTGAAAGTTCTTTAGATGCAACTTGACTGGGGAAACTTCGATATCGCGATGTAGAAGGTGGCGCTGCCCGTACCTACTTAGTTGTCTTCTACTTGCTGCGTGTTGTGGTTAGATGTCGCTAGTCACTACAATATAAATAGCTAGATCCAAAGATGATCAAAAGCTACTTTCTCGGTAAAAGGTACACCCACGAGGATATAGATAAAAGAATTTACTACGAACTATTGTTTCGTATATTTATTGAAGTAAATAAAGATGAACTCAGCATGTTTCTGATTAGCCTCCAGCTCCATACGACCTCTGTGACAGTACCGAGAAATATTTACGATACACAGAGTTAGAAAATTAGGAAACACCCAAAAAAAACAGCCGAAAAATAGAAAAAAGTGGTACGAAAGTTCACCGGGTCAACTAGTATAGGTACCTATGTATAATTGTCGCCTTAATAAGCATTTGACCAAAATCTCACCCAATGATAAGATAATAATCTCACCTAGTGACGTTGAAGATATATCCAAAGTGAAAACTCAGTACCTATGCGTGTATGAAGGGTATACAGGGAAATAACGTGTTCAAATATATTAGAATAACACGGACATGAACATGTTCTATCCCTGTAGATACGATACCCTTCATAATGGACTTCATGCTCTTGTATACTTTTGCCCGCGACATCGTTTGTGTAGAATTCGTTCATTATTATTTTTCCACTTTTACAATTTTGCAAGATAAATTAAAAAAAAAACCGAGTTACGGTCACATAGAAAAGCTACTTTCCAAATTTCACGTTTCACCTTATGGTGACTTCGTTTAAAATAAATTAATGTTCTATGAACGCGCAGTAAGTGCGGAAGTCTAGGTAAAAGGTGACACAGCTTAAGTGTTCATTGTTTGCCATACTCGCGCAGTATATTGACCTCGATGCTTTGCGCTATATTGATACAAATGCGATTTAAATTTGTGATGCGATGTAAAGTGAAAATTACAGTTATAAAGTGATAAACTTATTTTGCGTTGATGCTAATTTTCTTTGTTAAGTTGAGGCAACCAAGAATGTATGTATGCATGCCTGCCTTATTGTGACTTCCTGTAGACTGGACTGGTTTGATGATTTTTTAAGTGCGGGGTATCGTTGGAATGTTCTTTATTCCCGGAGTGTCATAGACTACATTTTTGGCTATTAAAGAGTACCTAGTACCTAACACAAAAATGTCAAGACGCAGAAAGTAGAGTTTCAAGAGCTTAATTTTTTTTAGATTTGTTACAATAATTTATATAAATAGGTTCGTTTGTATGTCTATCTTTGCGGTTAAAAATAATTCATTTTTCGACTACTTGCTGCCATTCGATTGGGCTAACTAGGATGACAATGAAAACCACATGGCTCCATAGAGGTGCCCTGATTATGGAGTCGGAAGGTAGTCATAGGATATCCGTGATACTTAACGTAGTCCCATCGGAAGTGAACTCGTTAGATTTGTCTCGATGAGTAGAAATGTACTGCCGGCAAATAAAACTTTTCACAAAAATATTTGTCTTCACAAATACCTAAACAATAATGGCAACACGTTGCTCCCATTAAAGATTACAGGATTTAAACGTTCTTTGTTACGCTTGTCTTTTGTTATTGATCTTAAGCCGATATCGCAAAGAATGCATGCATGGTGCATTCTTGGTTTTTAAGTGGATGCGGACATGCGATTCAGCCGCGCGGCGATGCAAACCCAACTAAATTATCACATAAATTACTCACGTTTTGATTTATAATTGAATTAAAATAGTTTTTGCAAATATTCTAACATGATACCCGTATGTAGTTATGTAGAATAATTTCTGCAATTATATTTTAAAGTGAAAATATTTATTTTAGTCACAATAATGTACATAGGTAAACAAATTAACAGATAAATACCCTATACATACACAAGAGTAACAATAATTAAACACTTAGCGTTACGCCGAAGCGCTAGTTTTCAGACGGACCTTGACTCAAACCAATTAAGACCTATAATAACTTACGTAGAACCGGTTGAATTAATAGTCGGCTTGAGCGGGCAAAACCAGTATATGACCAAGCTTCTTTCTTACGTACAAAATCTACCCCAAATCGAGCTTAAGGAACTGAACTGAACTCATTTCTATAGCCATGTACAAATTGAAAGTCTGATTTCAAAATGCGATACCGTTTCATGGCATAACACTGCAATAGATCAATTCCTCATACTCTTGATAATTACCAGCGAGCAATGGCAGATTTACGGTGCAGTCGCGTGCTGTGTTGCAGTAAAAGTGAAGTGTGCCTTGTTGCGGCACGTGTGTCGCTATACAGCTACTATACTGTCTGCTGCATTGAGACAGTATGTAGCTGAGTAATGACTCTGTTGGGGCTGTTTATGTGATTTAGTGGACGGAAACAACTTCTGGAAAATTTCAAACAAATATGATTCGTCGCTTAAAGAGGAGTCTTTTTAATTTTGTAGATGGTAATGTGGGTCACCGTTGTTGAAGAGATCAATTTGCGACTTTTCTGATTGAGTAGATAGATACTTTAATCGAAACCCAATGATACGGATTTGTTATTAAGTTACTAGTTATAGGAACTAACCTGATGTACAACGCTTTGTAATGATTATACGACTTTTTTAGATAAAGGGGCTTCATAACAAACAATCAACAATTATGCAAATATGAAATCCAATACTTGACATGCGCAAATCTCCTTTGACCTCTATATTTATCGACAATACAGCACCGTCACAACACGCTAACCGCTCCACTATTACGTAACGTAGATAAGTATATAGACAGCGGTACGCCGTAAAACCAGAGTACTGTGAAGCTTGACGTCACAGCTACTAGAAAACTACCAACACAATAAAAACAGAAAGTCTAGAACAGAGCGCCGCAACAGATACCTTTATCTTCAATCCATTATAAAATGGCCTTTGATAACGCGGGCACATTGAATCTCATAATCGAGCAGGAGCTTCGACAGGGGCCAGGGTATTCTGGCTCGTATCGGCAATGTCAAGAGAGTTCGAGGCTGAAACTTGTTTACGCGTCGGCTAACGTAATTACACTTACGTTTCGCTGCTTCCGAGATATTGCTGCCAAATTATATACTCGCTTACTGCGTACTAGGGGTAAAGTAGCTGTCGCGACGATGGATTGTTTATTTTATTAAATTTATTAAATTACTTCGACCCGTGGCTTTGGCCTCGTTTATTTGTTTACCATGTGTCAATCCATGACGTAAATAAATCATCCGTTTGCCAAATATTGTAAAAAAATCAGGCGTGAATTTAACAAACATCTAAGTAATATAAATCAATTAGCGATTTGAAAAGGTATTTCCACACAGCATTGCTTTATTTGTACTGTGTGATTGCCAAGTCACTATACTAACATACTTATTAAAAAAATAAAGATGTCTAATATATCTAATATACATGCACTAAATGTAGGCTTGGCTTTACATGAGATCTCACAACTTTTTACGGTAAAAGCGTTGCACTGCGAGACTTGTCATTTTTGTACATTTTATGTTTTTGATGGGATTTGTTTACCATGTGTCAATCCATTAATTCAGTCGTGAATTTAACGAACATCTAAACATCGTCACAAACATTATTTACGAGTATTATGAATTAGTGGAATTTATTTTTAATTTACCTTATGGCATGACGTACGAAACGTCCAACGTTATTTCAGTATCAATCGGCAGAAAATGGCAATTATTTTACACACAAACAACAAAGAAAAATTATGCTCACCATCTCTGGTAACTTCTGTGTAATGACTAAATTCAAACCCATTTACTTAGCAAGTGCTCTCTTGTTAGTTCTAGTGCGTAAAACGTTCATTTTTTATTCCGAATCGAAATCTGTTAAACAAACGCTATAATACTCGTAACAGTTGAAAAGCAATCCGCTTATCAAGCGCGGGCGGTCGCGACCCACTTTGCGATGCACGGAGTACGCTTGGACGGGAGCCCGAATGTGTCGATGATGTTGGATCAAGGACGGGTAGTTAACTCAATCAGGCCAGTACTTTCCGTACAGACATACAGACGAGATAAACAGTTTCATAACGACGTTGCCCCCGACTCCGTGCGCGTAGAAGTCGTTTACCGGTTCTCCCTCAAGAACTCTACAATTATCCAGGATAAACAAACGCTCTATGTGCGGCTCCGGGCTATAAAGTTTCACGTATAATACAGCATTTTCGCTATGACAATGGTTATAAAATTAGCAGGACTGATTATACAATGAAGTCAATGTCATGAAATCTGACTTCCGTACACTTTGTGACACCAGACCAACTGTATCGAAATACTATTTATTCCACTAACAATACATTTAATTGGATACGGAGATTCACCCTGCTTTTTATTCATAGCAATCAAAAGCTAAAGTTAAAATATATTAGATTTATAATCAGTGCCCGTTGTCCGCTATTTGCACTTATTTTTTTATGCAATTTAAGTTAAATCTTGTGTAACTTGTTACTGACTGACTGATAGACAACGCGCCTTATAAATGACTGAACGTAGAAATCATGGAATTTGGATAACATACCTACTCCTGTCCTGAATCCTGTACTAATCAAGAGGTTAGTAAGAAATTGCTTTTCAAATTTCAACGGGGAGAAATGGGAAAATATATCCTGGACTAAATATGTAGGTAAATAAATAATACAAAAGTATATTCTCGATTTGCTTTGTGTATCGGAAATGATTGCATAACAGACTGCAGCTGAGTGTACCTAATGCGAGCTGCGCTGCATACGCTTGGCCATATTCGCAGCGAAACGAGACTTGACAAAGGAACAACAAAGAAACATAACTCATATCATATGCCACCAATTTATGTGGTTATTTGATGAATTATGAGAGTTTTCAATGTTCTAACCCGACTGCCAAAGCGGGGTAATGTGTTTCGGGTGTATTTATGTATGTGGATACTGGATATATCTATGACTGTTTCTTTATGACCGTCTGTGGACTTGAAATACGAGGTATCCTTGGATGGTCTTTATCTTAGGAGAGACATAACGAGTTGTATATTTTAATCATTACTCCTCAAAATTTAATATTTTAGAGGCCTACTATGGAACAAATCAAGCAAATTTTTAAGGACATTTCAACTTATTTTCACGTGTCAACTCTGCAGTTCTGAATCTGCAGAGGTTATTTGTAATCCACAAAGACAGTCAAATTATGAAAGTATTATTTTTGTAAGCCTTATTCCATTGTTCGTTTGCACAACAAAAGATTAACAATTTGACTACGTTTAGTAATCAGTCATCTGTCGTTCGCTATTGTTTAGAACGTAATAGAAGGATTATAGAAGGATCGTGCATAGCCGCACTCACGAGATCATGCGTACTGACGGTCCGAGGAATGTGACCATGCTATGGACCTACACAAGTTGCATATTGCAACCGTTTTAACAACTGCAGTAATTAAAGTACATATTATTTAGGATTGACTTAAGCTGTCGTGCAATTGTCTTTCTCACGTCTATAGTTGGTCACGTACATTTTGACTTTGAGATTTAACAGTCATTACCTTTCGAAGAATGTCAATTAACTTGCCTGCCAGTCCAGATTTAACGAGTGCGCAAAATTCGGATTTTCAAAAGTTTTGAAGTCCTAAGTTTTATTGTGGACGTGTTTTGACTGACATGATGATTTATTACGCCAGAACAATAGATATTGAAATACTGCCCACATCGCACTAAATATTTTCTTTCACAACATGTCCCGTGACTCATGGTTGTGTAATTCTTGATAAATAAACCCGCTGAACGAAGTGGTTGTTATTAAATGTAAACATTACGTGTAACAAACAGGCGTGCAGGCCACATGGAATAACCGGTGACCCGGTTTATTATGTTATTTGGTAGTAGTCAGTGCCGTGCTGACTAACAATGGAGATCCAAGAATGGGTGACCAATCGAAAGTAGCGGGGCACCTCCAAGAAACTCGTTAGAATTTTATTGTGATTGACATTTATGAACTGAGGTTATCTGTGCTTTGATTTTAAATACATAAAGAAAAAAAAATAGCGTAAACAATAAAATATGACTAAGGTAAAATATAATTTATATTTGACATTAAGGCTAATGTTGAAAATTTTGAACGCTTTAATGCCCTTCACACCATTTAAATCCAAAGTGATAAATGTGATTCGAGTAGGCGGGTATTCCCTGTCCTTTGTAAAGTGCGTGTAACCTACTGACCTATCAGCTGGAAGGTAAAGAGGCTCTTTATTTTTTAGTTATTCAACATTATAAACACCGAAGAACTTTCTCTCTTGGACTTGGCTTCCAAAGATCTCAACGACCTGTCATATGGGCAGGATAGTATATTTTTAAAGGAATAACAGAACTTTTGGTATTCTGTAAACGCATCATCATTGCCAAGTCAAGGAAATCTGCTAGCCCCTGAGAAGAGCCCTGAAGTGGTAAATTTACTGAATAAATTATATGCATTTCAATTAGACTCGGGTAGCGCAGAACTAGTGACTAGCGATCAATGGACATGGGAATGTCATCATCATCATCATCATCAACAGCCGCAAGACGTCCACTGCTGGACAAAGGCCTTCCCCAAGGTTTTCCACAACGATCGGTCCTCTGCTGCTGTCATCCAGCGGTTTCCCGCGATCTTTATCAGATCGTCGGTCCACCTTGTGGAAGGCCTGCCGACACTCCGTCTCCCGGTTCGCGGTCGCCACTCTAGAACCTTTCCGCTCCAACGGCCATCGGTTCTACGAGCGATGTGCCCCGCCCACTGCCACTTAAGGTTTGCTATTCGGTGAGCTATATCAGTTACTTTAGTTCTCCTGCGGATCTCCTCATTCCTGATTCGATCTCGCAAGGAGACACCCAGCATAGCTCTTTCCATCGCCCTTTGAGTGACCTTGAGCCTTCTTATGAGGCCCATTGTAAGCGACCATGTCTCAGATCCGTATGTCATCACTGGCAACACACACTGATCAAAGACTTTGTGCGTGTGTTATATGTTGCCAGGGCCAGGGGTCGTCGGTGGTGGTAGCCATCTCTCTGCCGGAGATTCTTAGCACCCCCCGCCCCGCCGTGGGAATGGGAATGTGTATTGCAGTAAAAAATAATGATGGGGACGATGATAGCCGATTGGCTAGAGCTTAAGGGACGGAGGCACGATTTAAGTGCCTTTAAAATTCGACCCTAAAAGTCTTCCAATTTAAATACGTGTTTATATCATCACAATCTACCAACCAAGCAATATGACCTTGTCAAGTAACCAGTCTACCCCGATGCCTGCCCTAAAATGTCTTACAGGCTTGTGGATATAAATTCAGGTGGGACCCGGGTTGATACTCAACTACTTTTTATGTAACAAGTAATATTTCATTCCCTACGCCTAGGAATAATATTACCCTCGGCGTAATACCGCTTTGAGTGCGCTCCCATCTTTTATCTAAGTTTAAGATTTAAGGGAGGATTGGAAATGGTTAAATAATGAATTTGTTAACAAGAGTGAAGTCAAATCTGTATGTTTTAATATTTTACACGATTTTCTCATTGTGCAAACAGATTATGGCGTCAAAGTTATCGTAAAGATAAGCTCTTACGTTATTCATAATATGTATGTAGCGTCTTGTAGATTGTTAGAGATAAAGTTTATCGCGTCATGTAACTTCTAGATACTTTCTATTACGTAATTTTGTATCATTTATTATTTTAGTGCCAAGGATTAATAACGTATATAATTAGGGGGACTTGTTATAAACGTTTGTGTGCGTTATAGGGTACCTTTTTAATACTATATCATCGTTTATGTAATAACTAACTATCTATAGGTAATAATAACCACGTTTGATATACATTAAATCGTTTTTTTTTAACGGGATTTAGTATTTTTCACAAACTTGGCAATTTCGATAAACGAACATGCATAAAATGCTAGAATTGATCTAAGACCTTCGTTCTCAATCTTTAACAAGGTCAAGTATCTGCGAGGAGCCTTCAAGTCTTGAGATCTTCGGATCTTTCAATAATTTTCTTGAATTTGCGCTAAATATATTTTACAGGTTTCCTGGCAAATACAATATTCTTAATATTATTATTGTTTTTGTGTTAAGTATTTTATAATTTGTCATTGTTTATAATTCTCTAGACATCCTCCTGTCATAGTTTTCGTCAGGTTGAATGATTAAATAAATATATAAATATCAGGGGACAATCATGCACAGCTTAGCCCTTACTAAGCTCTAGACAACGATATACATTTGTTTAGATAAGTTAATGCTATAATTTAAACAACCAAGTCTCGGATCAAAATATTCATGCGCATCTCAATAAAGTATTTGCCCCTTCCAATGCCGCCATAGCTTTGTAGGCAGAGTTACTAATGCCTACCAACTACGCTTAACCGCATAATTATACCTCTGTATCCACGCCCTCAAGTAATTACACCACTATGGGACTCTTGTGGGGATCGAATGCATTCTAGCCTCAGAAATCAACTAGTGTAACCTCATTCACAAACATGGCAGAAGTGACAGGTGACAAATTCGGTGTACGTTGCTATGTCGACGAGATCCGACAACACAGTCAACAAGGTCTGTGTGCTCGTTTGTCTTTTCCGGACTATAAAAAAGACTTCATACAAGCTACGCAATGTACGGTCAGCTAATTTTAATGTTGAGCCGCCATAGAGCCCTGTCATAATGACAGCGTCAACTCACTATAATTTAATTGAGTCAAAATATTCAGCTTTCTGCGACAGGGTTCTATTGTAGCCATTACAGTTTTTGACGTACATTGAATTGCCACCTGTCACTATTAACACATTGGCCGCCGCCTTACCAGGTGCGTCACCAGCGCCGAACGTGTTCATAAGGGTTAATAGGGGCCAGGTCAGTACGAAATACAAGCTAAAAACCGTCAGTGTACAATAGGAGGACAATACAAATACATAGTATTGCGGCACAGCCGGCGTCTAGACTGCCTCATTACTAACCCCCCCCTACCCCCTCGCCCGCCCGCGCCCCTTACCACGTTCAACGTCTAATAGAAATATTACGTCGATCTGATGGTTTATGTTCTTAATAAAGGCTGAGATTAAACGGAGAACAAGTTAATTTATCTGTGGTGTAATTTTTTATTTGTTTCATTATGAAACGATTAATTATTGCGAGCATCTGAAATTGCAGGTGGATTTTTTTATATCACAGGCCGATGCAGTTGAAACAATATAGTCATCCAATAGCGCTATCCCTTTTACTGACTGAAACTTGACAGGTTTTAAAAACTACGGCTTCCTGACTCGTTTAATGATCACAACTGTACCTATGTACCTAATGTGTCTTTTGTGTACAACACAAACAAAAATAATCTAATTCAAAATTTAAAAGATAATTAAGTCGAAATTGTAACACCCCATTATGCATCCCAAAAAATTTTATAAGTAGGTATACAATTATTACCATACATATGTTTTTACTTTTACACTTATAGGGTTCAGCTAAAATGACACTACTCTGAAGAACCGATATCATATCAGTTTTCTACTGTTTTTAGGGTTCCGTACCTCTAAAGGAAAAAAGGAACCCTTATACGAGTATACATACAATCTCGTACTAAGTATGCACTCTCGTACTTAGTGAGTGTCAGCTTATACTGGACTTTTTTTTATGTGATTTACTTAACTACAAATTAACGGTTGGACGGACTACTTGACCGGTTTTTTTCTGTGTGTTGATCTAAATGAGACTAGAGTAACTAGTACAATATGTTTATTCAAAACATTTATTAAACAATTGCCGATATTTGAAGGGTAATCCGAACTCAAGCACTTAGGGCCTGCGCAAACCGGCGGAGCGCAGCGCAGATCACTTTAAATTTATCAATGTATATTATTCCCTATTTTAATTACAATAAGGTATAAATTTAGAGCCGCAGCCGCAGAGTAGAAATCCCCCGTGATGCTCCGAGGTCGGTCTCAGAGCATTCAAATTTATACCTTATTGTAATTAAAATAGGGAATAATATACATTGATAAATTTAAAGTGATCTGCGCTGCGCTCCGCCGGTTTGCGCAGGCCCTTATGTTTTAATATTGTTCAAGTTTAAAAGTTACTGAAACGTGAACGATATAAGTAGTTTACGAAGAAATTGTGGCGAGGTACATGCTTTTCGTTTATCGAATCAGCCAATGTAAGTCGACGACTTGCCGATTTTCACTAACAGGTTTATAATAAATATCTAATATATATATTACGAGTTAAAAAGGTTGGCAAAGTGGCAATTAATACACCGACAAAAGCATAGCTTTATAAAATAATGATTATTGGCGAAATGTCGACCTACATAATGATTGTACGTATGTTTAAAAAAAATGCATTTGCGTTGATTACAGCCCTTGTATTTTGGTCGTGTTCATAGCTGTGACAAATGTAGATAAAACATACGTCTCTCCGAATGCAACAGATGTTTTATCCACGTTTATACACAGCGATAAACGCGGCCGTAATTGACACGCAGTGGGTCTAGACGTTGTCCGATCGACATAATGATGACTGATGTATTGGGGTATTTACTATCTGCCCCCTATTTCACCACGTTGACATTGACAGTTACATGTGACAATTCAGTATACATTGCAAATTCGACGAGTTTCTACATCAATATCTTTCATAATAAATAGCAATGTACAACTCGGTGAAATAGGGGGCTGGGCAGTAAAGTCGCGTGTTGCAGTACAATACGTTTTTTTTTTAAGATTGACGTCCTAAAATATTTTCAAGACCTGCAACGCATGTGTAGCGCCACCATAGTCTCTTTCTCATTTATAATAATGATGAATGGTGATATCACTCGATACATTCCCTTCTTTGTCCATTCATTCAGGACTTTCAGGATGTATATTAGTATTCCAGGATAAATGTGCAATTAGCTAGCAAGGACTAAGGGTATCAAGGATCTAGGTATAAATAACCGCTTGCCTGGAGGGAGGGTAGAATCCTTCGGGAAAGTTACGCCGAGGCCACCCTTACAGAAGGACGTAGACAACTGGTTAATTGTTAACGAATAATTATATTTAACGCCAACACCACTGATTTCCATATGAAATTTACACTATATAGAGTTATTAGGAGTTTACTAAAATCGTAAATAACCTAAACGATTCTAAAGACTTTACTGTCACAGCTTAATTTACTGTTGTTTTATGTCCACGTGTGTTAATTATCTGCCAGGCCAGAGAAATGTTAATAGAAGTCAGAAATAGCTATTTCCAGTTCTGGTCCTGCGTTCGACTTTGCTTTATATGCTTTGTGACCAAATTATAGCGAGATATTAAGTGAAATAACCATTTAATGAGATCTCATTCGTCCGGTCAGCTAAATCATGTAGTGTAGACCAAAACATATTATACACCCGCTAGATAGTAAGTTTGCACAGTGTGAAGGACGGACTGAAAACCAGCGCTGTGCGAGGGCAATCCTGCCGGAGCGCGCCTACCTACAGCATATGCTGAGTCCTATCCTTTGCCACATTGTTTTAGCTCCGTGTAAATCTAGTATATTTCATTAGTCTAGTTAATTAATTTAAGAGCTCCATGATTTTTTTATGTACTATTTTCATGTGTGGCAAATGTTTTCTAATTCTTATTCAAAATCAAATACAGTCCCTATACAAATATGTCGGTTTTGTTAATGTAAAGTTAGTACCAGACAATTGTAGATGTTGCAAACAATACAAACAATCCACTTATTAGTTTAACCTATATACAAAGATCACGTCGTCTGATCTCAGATTGTACCTGTACCCGAGGCGAAGGGAGTCACCTAGGGCGTCCTCTCGCCTTTTGGAGTCGCCGGGTCGACGCACTTACGCCGCAATATTCGAAGAAACTGTGACAAATCGTTACGGGGGAACAAGACTTATCGCTTTGATGAAATCGTTTTGCAAATGCCCGAGCGCAATGAACTCGTGTCATCGATGACCTTTTCTTAGCTAATCACCGGCCGTTGCTACAACGGCAAAATTTACATTTGCACGCGCGCATTATGAACATGCATTGTTTATAATGCTTCACAGTCTTTTGAACTTTAGCAATGAATCTATTTCTACGCCCAATGTATTTTTGTCGTTATTTATATTAGTCTCAGTAGAGTAAACCATGTTAAAAATATAGGCGTCAGTCGTTTACGCGAGTGTTCGACAATTACAGATGCCCCCTGAAGTACGTCCTTTCGGTCGGCGCCACGGGTTGCCCCAGAATCGCAGGGCGTTGACTCTCTGATACCGGGGCACTCGATCCACTATCATTCGGACGTCTGGGCCCCGCTAGCGCCGTCCTTCACAAACACACAAACATACACAAATGCGTGAAAGAAACGACATATGCGTGAAAAGTATCTGGATAAAGCCGCGTCTCCCGCGCACGTTGGATTGGAGATTTATGAACGTATACGTGCCACAAGTACCGAAGCTTGCTCGATCACATTGATAGAGAGGTTTATATTATATCATTTATACGGAACATTGCCGTACGGCACTTGCCGAGAGATCTGAGGTTTTAAAGCGTGTCAAGGTTGGCTGGCACTTGGACGATTCGGTTTGTTTACCCGGTCGGTTTAAAATGACGTCTGCAAGCTTTTTTCGACTCTTTTGTTGTCTTATGTCCTAAATTAGTTTACCCCGTATCCCACGTTGTCAAGACGTATTGTTGAACCCCGATGTTATATGGGAATTGAGAGACCCTGCCCTTCGAGTGGGCAGGTGCAGTCACCCCTAAACGTCATATAAATGTTTGTACCCCTAAGTTTTAATTTAAATTCCTAACGCTATTTATTATCAAGATTCCGCTTAACGTGTAGAGGGTTCTGTCCCTGATTTCTATAATAAATGGACCCGTTAGAGAGTTTTTGGCATCGTGTGATTGCCTGTCGGATCCGGACCTATAAACCAACATAGATGACCAAACATGGAGGTTGTTAGCATGCCTCTCCGAGATGGCTAGCGATGATCTCGAGATGAATCACAGTGTCGAGACCAGATGAGCGTGCGCTTACAGTGCACCCGAGTGTAACCGCTGGTAATTGTTTTGTAATGCAATTATTTTGACCTGTTTAAAGCTTTTGTATTGTGTAGATTACACTCCTTCTTCGGCAGTCGGATAAAAAAATAGACGGAAAAGGATGGTTACGATTTCCAGTTCAGTGTTAAACAACATCGCTTGTTTCGCCTGACAATCATTACTTGACACACGAGCACGTAGGCATTAAATATGCCTTAGGTATCCACAACTTAGGTTGAGCTGCGTCGAGACAGTCACAAACATGTCATGTATAATGATAGTAAAAGGGCTCGCCGGTGGCCAATATAATTTGAATAATAATATTACTTCATCTAATTTTTACCCGACTACGCGAAACTAAAAGAAGTATAATGATTTTAACAGGCTATGTATGTATGTGACCAAAAATTGGATGTTCCACTCTAGGTCCTAAACTATTAGACCGGGGTGTCATATGATTTTTCAAACCGTGCGAGTGTCATAGGCTATATAAAAACTGTAAGGGTGCGACATACTAGTCGTAAGTCGGGTTTAAGTTATAATTTGTTAACTTAATTAATAATTTAAAATAATTTGTTAATTTTGTAACTTTGTTATAATTTAACATTGAAGCACAATTAGAATCTCGGTGAGCTTTCCAGCGGTGTAAGCTCGCCCGTCCACGGATGACATTGAGCCGTTTTATTTAGGACACGCGGCGCGGGCGCGGGTCGGCGGTGCAATTTGCTACGTAGGTACAAATTGAACTTGGACAAGCTGGACGTTTAGGCTGCGGAAATGGACTAGGTTTACAGAGATTTCTAGGTCGCTGAGGCACGTCACAAAGCAAATGGTTATATTAATAGTTTCTTATGATAAGCATTAGTATTATGTTGTAGAAATAGTGTAATTTTGTGACCTTGAAATTTAAATTGGTTCAGTTTAGTGCAATATATGGCCCACTTATCTAACATGTTAGTCCCGTAATTAACTGGTCAATAAACCAATATTATAAATGTGTATTTGGTGGGTAATCTCTACATATTTTTTTTTTCACTATGTAAAAGGTACATTATTCCAGATGGACACACGCTACATTTTAACTTATAAGTATTAAGCGAAGCGAGGGCTGATCGTTAGCACTCTCTATTTTTCTGTTTACAAAACTTAGTAAGGGAGCAAAATTACTTCTTTTAGATGACTTGTGTAATTAAAAACAAATCTATCTATAAACGAAATAAATAGTTATCTTAGTAAATGTTTTACTTTCTGATTTTGATTCCAATATGTCTTTCCAGTTTCTCCAGAGGAATCTATTTCATGATTATGTCGGTCACACAGATGTAAAGTACAATTTTATTTCCTCTTTTATTTCTTACAAACTGATACTAAAAACTAGGTTCAGCTCCCAACACGCGGAGATACTAGCAAAAAAATGGCGTCCTTAACTTGTGAAAAAAGTAGAAGAGGCTTTTCTGTGACTATGTCTGACACGAGACCCTAAATATCAAACCTCCAACATAATGACATTTTCATTCTCAATATAAATTATCGGTGCTCTTGTTGTTCTAATCATCCGGCGCTCCAATGTCCACTTGAGTGACAATAGGGTTCCCTGATGTAACGCAACAATGGCGGATCTTCCGCTTTTCGCTTCTACTTCCGGCGACCATTAAAAGGTTTCACTTTTGTATTCGAAGGCAAATCGAAATTTCTACTGAAGAATGTTTAATTAGAAGAGGTGAACTGACAGATTTCAATGCCTATTTGTTGAATAATAAATATTGCTCAGTGCGATTCAGCTGGTGAATCCTACTTATATTATAAATGTGAAAGTTTGTATGGCTGTTTGTGTTTCAATTACGCGTTAACGGCTGAACGGCTTGGATAAAATTTGTCACACAGATAAACCTAACGCTGGATTGACACAGGGATTCTATGAGGACGGAGTCGCAGGCAAAAACTAATAACTATACTTTTGTACTCGTATCCTATATAAAACTTCATCTTGACTCAGTAAGTGATTGATAATTGAATGTTTTTGTCACAACACTATTTATTTTTCCTCAACATCTGTCAACCGAGCAAACGTCACTTTACTACGTCTAGTTAAAAATACAATTTCAATTAATAGTTTTTGTGGTTATTCTAGTACCGGCTTGGCTAGACTTTATACCTACTAGCGCCGTTGCGATTTCTATATATTGTGATCAGTAGAGGTTGTCGAGACTCAATTTGAGAAAGTGAAAGATCTTTGAAACCCGTCAAATTGCATTGAATTGCATACGATCAAACGACAGCTGACTGCAATTCTATACCTATTGTTTGACTTCTGCAGTTGATAAAACGTTCGCAGAATGCAATTTGTCTAGCCTCGCTGATCGCTACTATATAACGGAACGTGGTTTAGTTTATTTACTGATAAAAGTGCACGCTCATTTATGGTGTCTCTTTTAAATTTTACCTTTCATGTAAGTACCAAGTTGTTTGACCCAATTCGCAAACTGAATAGTCGGGATTTTCGGAAGGATATTATTTGCCGCATAGTTTCCGTAAAATACGTGTGAACCAGATGATCTTAAAAGGAATCTTTTTTTAGAATATATACCTTCTTTGGTTTTTTTAGCTTGGCGTCCTGTATTGTAACCTTTTTTGTTCCAAATTAACTCTACTACAAGAATCTCTGTAAGAATTTATAGAATAGATAACCATTTACCTTGGATTGGTGGTTAATCTCTTGTCCTTGTCTATCAGGTGACGGGCAACAAAGACCGCCAGAGCCAGCAGATCCAGACGAAACTCGGCGACTACCAGATTGCGCAGGCCCTGATCGACGATCCCAGCAAGTCGATCGGCATTTGCGCAGAACCACAGAGCCCGGCGCCATGTAAGTGCTTACTCTATTTGTTATTGTGTAAGGTGCATTTTGTATAATTCACACGAGTGATGGAACCTTTTAGAATAATTGAGGGGCGATAATAGGCGTTTCAATTAGTAATTGTTGCATTCAGTATTATTGAAGAAAATAACAACTACGCGCAAGTTCTGTTTGTAAGAAAGACGTATCAGGAGTAGTTAATATTTCAATAAAAACTTTTGAGCAACTTGTCATTACGGTGGTCAAAAGTCAAAATACTTTAGGTATAAAGTGTGACTTCTTACTCGTATAAGAAGTTATTAGGCACTTTAGGAAGACTGGAGTAATTTTGGAAGCTAAACAATCAAAACCCATAAATAGAAACTCTACCAAGTATTTACAGAGTCAGAGTTGGTTGTTAAAATATTTAGAGGCGATTCGTGGGCCCAAGGTTATTAGGGACTTGGTTCCTTTGTTTATGTTTCTTTGCAGTTTCCCTAGGGAGACCTATTTCATGATGTTTATGTTGATGGCCATGAGCCTAAATCTCTCTCTTTACAAGCAGGCGTTTTGGGTTGGCCGCTTGCTTTAACCTTTAATATTTAACATTAATTATAGCTTTATTTTGAAGAATTGCGTTCTAAAGCATGGTTAAAGTATGCCTTAGATACTTTGACTATAAAATAGGTTTATTGAGACTTTATGAAGCGCCAGTCCTTGGTGTAATATTTATTTCTTTAGCATATAATTTATTAACATCATAAGGAAATACCACTATTATTCTCGAAAATACCACTATTATTACATTATTCTCGAAGAGTTCCTACATGCTAATAATTTCGATCTCATTTGTTCAACGTATCGCTTAAAGTGGATGGTGTTCGTACCGTTTCATCAGAACGGGCATGCCCTCAAAGGGTTCAAAGATACACAGCCCGTTCAAGCAGAAATTCGATTTAATTCCACAGGCAGCGATTTCCTTGCGGCTGCGATCACGAAATACCGAGCTAGTTTCTGCACTTGATATGACTTCAGTGTTGTCTGGTGTCTACGAAAACTAATCGGAATTTGTTGCTGTTTTTTCCCTATTTGTTATTAAATTTGAGCTAACGTCTATTCACAATAGATTTCCTCCGTGTGGAGCTCGTTTATTACTCGTGACGTAAAATGTCATTTTTTTTGTGACAAAAGGGTTATGACCTTTAGAGCTCAAGCTCTTCAAGATAAATAGATTAAACGGTTTAGTTGTGAGAGCGTATCAGACATAAATTCATAATCGCATAATATCAAAGATTACTTAATGGAAATAAAAAAGCGAAACGTCATGACTCTTCAGAAGTCTCTAGTAAGATGCCACTCGGTGGATGTTTTCGGGAGGATATTACCATAACAGAAGAACAAGTTATACGATACGCGGCCTGTTCTTTGCGGAATCTTCAATTTTTCAGGTAAAGCTACAAGAGATATCCGATATTTTTTCGGCCCAGCCCTCGGCACCATTTGCATAATAGCTTATTTAGGTCAATTTGTATACCTGTCCACGTCCATACGCGCACAATAAACTTGCTTTGACTCCGAGTCGCGCTTTCGTAACGCTACCGTGATATTTGATTGGGAAACTTTAGCTAATGACGCTATTTAAACTACCTTTTCATTGTACCTCAACGCAATTCTAAACGAAGGTTTACTTCGCGGTCTGTGTTAGCGTAACGTTTATTTCCCAAACAGAACGTTGCGTGTGACATGTAATATCGATATTATTGGCTTCGACGCAATCGAAGCAGTCGCGTTCGCGAGACCAGTTTTAAAATAGTATTTACCAAATTGATAAAATTAGCGACACGATAAAGATCAAATCCTTCAAAACCGACGAAATTTGCATACATTTATAATCCTCCCCATTATGATAATCTTTATTAGTATGAATTTGGTGAGACCCCGCGATACTTTGTATACGACGGTCTTATTAGAATTTCTGATCTTATACGTTTACACAACTCGAGCAGCGGTTTAGCCTCCAAAGGCGTTTCTTACTGAATAATAATAACTCGTAAAATATTGTTATGTGCTCGGAAATTGTCAGGCTTTGCATGGCGCGGCGGCGTGATAGATAATAAATGATTCAGTGTGCCTCCCGAAACGCCCGCCGGCGTCGGGTCGGGCGGTCGGCCACTCGTCGCGTCACAGTGACGAAACGCCGCCCGACCGTCACGAGTGACGAAATATTGGTCGCATCATTAGCTCTCCGCTGACTTATGTTACGACGTGGCCTTCGCTCTTCGCGCCTAATCGACTTACGAGCATCGCAAATGAAAGGCGCTGTCTTGTCTTGTCAGGCCTTTAACACGCTTTTCTATTAATCCTTATTACGTATGACCTTTTTGTAATAAAAATATTCTATAGATGTTAATTTTACAAGGTGGATCAACCCTGCTTAGCGAATTAATCTAAAAGCATAGCATCAGCTCCCTCAACAACGCCGCCGCCGTAAAATCTCACACCCCTATAAAAATGCTGGTACCTAATGATATCCTGCCAGAAGTAAATACTTCGTCCTTATATCGCTCAATTTCGTCGACAAAACACGACCCTGTTAATTAAGCTGGTGACATCAATATAACTTCAGTCCTTTGATGCGATGGGAATTATACATGCAAACTACGTCCGACTCTAGCATTTAGAGAAAGCGCCCAAGATGCGAGTGCGGAATAGCGGATATTGCATAGCGCTGGAATATTAAGCCTTAAGTCATCCTCTTGGATCTTTAAAACAACTTTTATTAAAAAAAAAAAACGTTCGAGGAATGATTGATTTGGGTCCTTATAAAGAAATAAGTTCAATATTGAAGAGTAGACCACCCTGCATCTGTGACGACCGACGTTCACGATTCAACGATCTAATACTAACGTGCTAATAGCTTAAACAATTGCTAAATTATCGCGTAACATACAAACATGTTTGAATTTGCGTTCAAAATATTGACATCACTTACAAATACAGCGTCTTGACTGTCCATTTATAATTAAAGTCGACATTGTTTTGGCACGCGATCGTCTTGCACGGAAACAATAATTTTAATGGATCCGTTTCCATAGACGATTATTTAACACGCGCCTAGTTTGTACTACATAGGTAGGCTGTATTGGACCTTCTACACCCACATCTAGACGTGTCTAGAGCCACGCCCGCGCGTATACCCTTGACACTGAACTAGCCACTTAAAAGATCATGCTACCGTCCGAGACCTTTGTCAAATGTCTCCAAGTGGGAGAAGAAATTTGTGATGATTTAACCTTTACATTAATCATCGTCATTATTGTAATAATATCAGCAGAAAGTCCACTGCTTGGGATCATGTCACCACGCGAGTACCTTTAGAGACCTTTATCAAATGCTTCTAAGAGAAGAATTTCAGTATTATATGATGATTTTTCTAGAAACTCTAGGTTTATCACAGTAGTAACGGAGCACTATATGTTTGTATATGTATACATAGATGAAGTAATCAGACCGTATAGAGCACAGTTGACGGCGATGGTTTAGCTCTCACTTGACAAACGCGGAGAATGAATGAAATTACCACGGCAACCGTGTAACATCCTCAATCGGCGACCAGGCATGAGATCTTAGAAGAGGGCCAGCGGGTTCATATGCCTGAGAGCAAGCTACCTCGAATTTAGAAATAGAGGCGCCCTGGGTAACTTACTACAAACAGGAATGGTTCCTTGTGTGAAGTGAAACAACAAGTATTGTTCTCCTTGATATATTTAACACCTTTTACATCATGTTATTCATCCTAAGTACATTTATAGAGGTCGGCTATAGCGAGAGCCGCTCTAATGAAATTTGGTAACAAGTAGGTTCATATGCACCATAATAATAAACTAAGAAATAGAAAGGTCACTTATCTAGGGTGAAGTGTGCGTGAAGCCAGGTGTGTAGGTGATGTGAGGGTGCATGGCAAGCGAGGACTCAAACACTAGGATCTAAGCGAAGAGGCACGTTAATGCACCGAGCCTCCCTAAGTCGCAACACGTGGCAAGCAGGCCACGCCCCTGCGGTTCGAGTCTGCAGCCCCCTCACGGTCAAATCCGGTAGTTGAAACTAGACATAAAAATAAAAAGAAAACCCTGCAACAAGAATTGCAGTTGTAAACAAAAGAAATATAAATTGAAAGCTAACCTATCAGCCCTAGCCATAAGGTAAAGATGTGCACTTACCACAGTGTGGGTTTTCAATGTTTTCATGTAACTTTATAACGTGAGGCTAGTTGAGACCGGCTAAAAGCACGGTGCCTCCCTGTGACGTGGCACTGACTGTAAGCAAACATAGCTTGTTAGAACAAAGTTAAAATAGCGGAACTTGCCGACAGCAACGTGGGCTCTCACGATACTCACTTGAATCAGGCACGTATGCCACCTAGTGACCCTGTTTTACAAGGCAGGAGTCATCGCTTGGGATTTGGAACTGCCTTAGCTATAACAAAAGAGGTTACGTAAGTCGACACATCAATCACACAACACCTTTAATAGGGTTGGACGCAGGAGTTACTTACATTGGTGGTATTTGTAGCGGCCTCTAACTCATATTAAGACGGCGACACAGACTTATGCCCTGCTCTGATGCGCTAACATGTCTTCGAGTAATTCGCCTGAAACAACATGACAAATGTCATAATAACAAATTCCACTTGGGTACGATGGCAAGACGCATCGAATGAACACCGTAACTCACCGCTGAAAGCCCCTTTATACGGGTTATTTAAATAATTTGTTCGACGGCTAAGCAGCCATGTCTCAGAGCAATAACCGATTCAACGCTGATGTGGCGAAGTTCATACGTCATTCCGGGCGCACGACTCGTTTCACTCCTCAATGCCGACAACATTGTACTCGTGCGCTATTTAACAATTTAGACCTCAAAACAACTATAATCTTTCCCAATTATTTTCCTACAGACACTCTATAAATCCTGAAACAATATAATTTTACATGCCGAATAGTAACACATGATCCGAGTCTCGTCTATATGTCAAAACGCAAGAACAGTGAAACGTAACGCTCAATCGGAAGCCGTATTTGCTCCATCCCGCTCACTCTCAATGGGCAGCTGTAGGGAGTGAAAAGGACAGAGTTGGTTTGTATTCGATCCTCGTTTTTGGTGCAGAGGCCCGCCAGCTGTAGTGTTGCTATATGAAAAAGCTTAACAAAAAAACGGGTGTTACAGTACCGGCTTAGTTGGGGAAATAATTTTATTTCAGAAGTGCAGCTTTTGAAATAAAATTATTCTGCACCATCAAGGGGGGTCGAGAAATATTCAAGGGAGGGGTCGCCTTCGCCCGCAGGGGAAGACGTCTGAAATCTGAAACAAAACGCTAGACGTTATACCAAAGAGAACAACATTAATCTCTACTACTTACTAACAGACACTTACCAAAATACTTTCTCAGTGTTTGTTGGCTCTGCCTCCAATCAAACGTTCCTGATTAAAGCAACCGATCACACATGTACTAAACTTAAGTGTGTTTCAGTACACAATAACCTAAACCTAAAGAAATATCCGCGAGATTGCAGCTCTACTTATGACAGCAAAAACAGTGAGGGGTGTGACACACTACCAACCTCTTAAGCGGCTTAAGAAATGGTTAAACTACCACTTATAAGAGCTGTGGAATTTAACCTTATTAATTAAGTAAACCTAAGTGAAACTACAAATTTCCACCTAGACTGGTAGAGGAAAATTTCAACAAAAACCAGTATATAAAAAATTTCAAACTATAGGAAATAGGACGCACTCTGTACTTAGAATGTCCATTTCTCAACAACTTTGCTAGCAAAAGATAAAACCTTTAAAATTAGTTTTATCTCGAACCGATTACACCTATGGCATAAACGAAAGAAATCCTATAACTATAAAAAAAAATGGTAACCATGTCATTACCAATCTTTGCATGCCTTACTTGACTACGGACAAAACATGACGGCACGACTAAAATTAGGTGGATGCGCATCCTTGGTTACTTAAAACTAAAACTTACCTAATCTACTTCTACGTACTTTCCTTCCAGTAATCTCATTCTTTAAAAGAGCCAACAGTCAGGACGAATCTTTTCCTATCAATTAACCACCTGCAGTCCGGACGAAATGATACCAACCAAACCATTAAATCACACCTAAAAGAGAGCCAACGGTCGGGACAAATATTCTACCATCGCCAAAAATCTCAGCAAGTCCAGACATGTTTAAGTACTAAGTGCTTACTTACTTAAAGCAACCTAAGTATACATATAGGTACTTAACACATAGACATAAATTCCATTAACCTACCAATCATACTTAACATAAAACTTAAGCATTTAGGTTTAGATGAGTTCAATAGCGCATAGAATCTGCCATGAGCTCATTCTAACCTAGTACTAACACTAATTTGAGGGTTGTACCCCTGGAGGATCAGAACCTCCGCGGTCCAGCAAATCCTTTATGTGAAACCGTCCTAAGGGTTTACCGTTAAGAGACTTTAACGAATAAACCAACGGTGAATGTTTTTTATCTATAACACATTTTTCATATTTGGTAGAAAGTTTAGCACTAAAGTATTTAGAAGCGTTTGACAGAGGAAAACAACGCTTATAAATAATTTGGCCCTCCTCAAATTGAATTGGTCGCTTCCGTAAATTATAATACTTTACATTATGAGTATAAGCCTTTTTTAAATGGGCTTGAACCGATTTAAATATATTGTTCAATTTAGGAAGATTAGACGAATACGGTTCAACATTCATCCTAACCGTCGAGGGATCTAACGGCTCCTCAATATTATAAAGAGAACCGTCCAATATCATCTCTCTACCATGAGTCAAATAAAATGGCGTGAACTTTGTACCTTCATGAACAGCAGTATTTAGAGCACATTGTATTTCAGGAATGTTCTGATCCCATTTACGATGATCAGAACGCACGTAAGATGCAATGGCACGTACTATGTCGCGGTTGACACGCTCCGTTTGATTTGTCTGGGGATGATAACGAGGGTTATAGAAGACGTTAGGGACACCATAATTAGAGAGCAAATCCCTGAACTCCTTCGAAATAAACTGAGGTCCGTTATCAACATATATAAATTTGCACACACCATGCAATAAGAAAACGCCCTTCTCTAGACATTTAACTATGGCTTTCGCCGTTACACTACGCAGAGGAAACAAAAGGGCGTACTTACTGAAGTAATCAGAACATACAAAGAGATACTGGTTCCTCGCGTATGAAGGTGGGAACGGCCCCATAATGTCACAAGAAATGGCTTCCCATGGACGTGTGACGACGCGTGGATTGCCCATCAGACCCGCCCTGGCAACATTGCTGGGTTTATAGCACTTACACACCTCACAAGCCCCGACATACTTCTCAACGTCACGGTATAGGTTTGGCCAAAAATAAACAGCACTAATACGCTTATGAGTTTTAGCCACTCCAAAGTGTCCAGACACCGGGTCATCGTGGTACTTCATTAAGATCTCTTCGCGATGATCAACAGGTACGACCAACTTCCACTCAAACTGGGACGTTAAATTGTATTTATTTTTAGACAAACGAAATAATTTGCCGTCCTTTACCGTGAAGTTGGGAAATAAACGTGGATTGTCGCTACAATCTTTTAAGAGCTTAGTATACCAAGAATCTTGGATAACCTGGGGGTCGAATGATATAGAGTCTACCTTGATTCGAGATAAAGTGTCCGGGAGAACATGTTCTTTTCCTTTTCTATGGATAATTTCAAAGTCAAATTGGCTCAAGCGACACGCCCACCGATTTAGCCTTCCCATCGGATTTTTTAATTTATAGAACCATTGAAGTGAAGCATGATCAGTAACTATATAGCACTTGGAACCTTCAACATAAGAACGGTATTGCTCGAGAGCGTAAATGACCGCCAAGAGCTCTCGCTCCGTTGCTGTATAGTTGACCTCTTGTGCGCTCAGGGTTCTGCTGCAATAAGCGATAGGATGGTCTACCTCAGCTTCGCGCTGCGTCAAGACACCACCAATAGCAAACGAGCTCGCATCTGTATGAATATAGAAAGGTTTACTGAAATCAGGACACTTTAAGATAGGTGCCGAGATAAGTGCAGACTTCAAAGTGTTAAAGGACTCATTAGCTTCATTCGACCACACAAAAGGAACCTTTTTACTCGTGAGGCGAGTTAATGGACGAGCTACCTGAGAGAAGTTTTCAATGAAACGCCTGTACCAACCAGCCATACCTAAGAAGCGTTTTAGTTCCTTCGGGTCCTTGGGAGTAGGAAAATTCATGATAACTTCAACCTTGGCCGGGTCCGTTCTCAAACCGAAACGATCTACGACATAGCCTAAGTACTTTAACTCACTCCGACAGAACTGAGATTTCTTCATGTTGATAGTCAGGTTAGCATACTTCAACTTCTCAAAGACACGTTTAAGGATCTGCACGTGCTCGTCGAATGAAGACGTACAGATGACAATATCATCGACATAAGCAAAGACCTTGTTATCAAACTCCGCCGAGAACAGGCTGTCCATCAAACGCTGCATGGTAGCGGACGCACCGACCAAACCAAAACACATGACATTATAATGAAAAAGTCCACGACGTGGAACAGTAAAAGCTGTCTTTTCCTTCGAATCCGGGTGAAGAGGTATTTGATGATAAGCAGCACTAAGATCCAAGGAGGTTAAATACTTAGCGTCGCGTAAGTTATCAATAATGTAGTTTATATAGGGAAGGGGATACGCGTCTGTTTTTGATACTGCGTTAAGGCGACGACTGTCTAAACATAAGCGCATCTCGCCATTCGACTTAGGTACCATAGTCACAGGAGAATTCCATGGAGATGAAGAAGGCTCAACTACACCATTTTTTAACATTTTATCCAATTCCACGTCTAGTAACTTCAACTTTTCTGGACTAAGACGATAGTACTTCTGCTTAATAGGAGCAGCATCACCCGTGTGTATCTCGTGCTGGATCAACGACGTACGACCCAATCCTACCTTATCGGTGTTAATAGAGTCGAAAAGCGACTTGACTTTGTCAATAGTTTGCTTCTGTGAGATACTTAACGAATCATAATGTCGCAGTCCCTCTTCGACAATATTATCTTGACCGGTCCTGACAGATGACACGTGATTAGGCAGGCAAGCTAAGATATCCGGTGCTAAATTAAAAGCCTTCCAAAAGTTGATACCAAAATGAATCGGTAATAATATTTCCGGTTGAATGTGGAACATGACCAACTTCACCTCATTTTTATATTGAATTGGAATGTTCATATAGTACCGACAAACATAATCCTCTCCATTAGCGACCCTTAAACGGCACGGTCTTTCGAATTCGTGTAATTTAATATTTAAATTTAAAAACTTTAAATGAGCGTCGTCTCCTAAAATAGAGCAAGACGCGCCGCAATCCAACAAACCGCAAACGTTAACATTGAACACTTGAACAGTTAAGTAAGGGCGGGGGTCATTGACAGGTGGCACAAAATAAGTCTCATCGGGCGTTTTAGAACTACGCACCAACGGAACCCGTGAGACTGGCCTAATTAGTTTTTTGACGTGGAAACAGTCTTTACACAGTTTGGACAATTTGGACATTTAACATCTTTTTCCCCGCATTTAAAGCATACAATGTCGCGCGACTTAGGACAACGACTGGTTTTGTGCCCTCCATTACAACGAAAACAAGTATGAGATTTTGATTCTTTAGTTTTATTATTATTACTTGTGGAGGCCACGTCCTCTTTGCGAACAAAACGACTGTTATTGGTACGACACTGCATGTCTGGAGCCATAGAACAACGTAACGTAGACGGTTCAACAAAATCACCCGCACGAGCATTCGCTAATTCAAGCTTCATACATAATGCCTTAAGTTGCTGCATTGATGTGACATCTACTAACGCAAGTTCGCGACTATATTCAGGACGAATATTCCTGACAATTATGTCCAGTTTCTCGTCTTCAGATATCGGTTTGGTTAAACGAGAAATCAAACCACCCATGATTGACAAGTAAACAACTATAGATTCATTCCGCGCTTGTGTACGAGCCCTTATCTCACGAAGCAACTTAAAATCAAAATCCGGGATGTCAAAATCAGCTTTCAAACCCGCAAGGAGCTGTGAGTACGAATTAAAATTTTCTTTATTAGCTCGGTACCAGAATAATGCCGGGCCTTCTACTATGTCGGGAAATCCATTAAATATAACACGCTCTGGAATCTCCCGAGACTGTCTAAGCTCTTCCAGTCGTGTTATGAAAGCTCGCACGCAAGTGTCCCCACTGTACTTTAAATTAAGTTCTGACAACTTATACCGAGGTTTAGAGTTACAGACCACCTTAGTAACTGGCTCAGAAGGAACCTGAAATTCCTCATCTTCAGACTCTGAAGACTCTGATGCAGGATTTAAAATCGACAAGCAACTAACTAAGATTCCTTTCAAATTGTTAACTTCAGTCTCAAAATCTGACAAACGCGCTAGCCGGTTTAAATAATAATTAGACCTGCCCACTAACCTGTCACGATGAGACTTTGAAAATCCGGTGCCCTGCAACACCTCAGACTGCAACTCATGCACCTTCGTTTTACAAGCGTCGACCTCCTGTCGTGAATCAGCTCCTTTATTCTCAGCTGCTGGCTTAAGACTGCCTCGTCTGACAAGAGCACGAGTCTGTCGAAACAATTTGCGAAGGGTGTCACAACTGTGTTCAGTGTCATAGGGTACATGTAAGACAGTTAGTTCATGTGCCAGTTCCTCCTTAGTGAGGTATTCAACCTTTACATTCAGGTCCATGGTCATTTATAATATAAGATGGTCACAAATCAAGCCTTGCAACAGAACAGTATGCCACGTGCTTATTAGCAGTAAAAAATGCAAACAACATACATTACAACACAAATAAGTAACTGCTGTTCCGTTATACACTCAAAACAGTTAGAAAGCGCTAAAGTGGCAGGTATTTTAAGAAGAACAAGGGAAAGATGTGTGCTCCTATCAGAATAGTCAAAACAGCTAGCAGTTATAAAATAAGAAAGTTATTCCTAGTAACATAGCATACCTACAGGAATTTAATAACTATTTTCTTATTAACTCTGTTATGACTGATAGTAATTATGAAAGAAAGCAATTCATCCCATTAAGAACACTTAACGCAAGAAAACCATTCCTTCAGGCCATACGTTGGGTATGCCAGTGTAACATCCTCAATCGGCGACCAGGCATGAGATCTTAGAAGAGGGCCAGCGGGTTCATATGCCTGAGAGCAAGCTACCTCGAATTTAGAAATAGAGGCGCCCTGGGTAACTTACTACAAACAGGAATGGTTCCTTGTGTGAAGTGAAACAACAAGTATTGTTCTCCTTGATATATTTAACACCTTTTACATCATGTTATTCATCCTAAGTACATTTATAGAGGTCGGCTATAGCGAGAGCCGCTCTAATGAAATTTGGTAACAAGTAGGTTCATATGCACCATAATAATAAACTAAGAAATAGAAAGGTCACTTATCTAGGGTGAAGTGTGCGTGAAGCCAGGTGTGTAGGTGATGTGAGGGTGCATGGCAAGCGAGGACTCAAACACTAGGATCTAAGCGAAGAGGCACGTTAATGCACCGAGCCTCCCTAAGTCGCAACACGTGGCAAGCAGGCCACGCCCCTGCGGTTCGAGTCTGCAGCCCCCTCACGGTCAAATCCGGTAGTTGAAACTAGACATAAAAATAAAAAGAAAACCCTGCAACAAGAATTGCAGTTGTAAACAAAAGAAATATAAATTGAAAGCTAACCTATCAGCCCTAGCCATAAGGTAAAGATGTGCACTTACCACAGTGTGGGTTTTCAATGTTTTCATGTAACTTTATAACGTGAGGCTAGTTGAGACCGGCTAAAAGCACGGTGCCTCCCTGTGACGTGGCACTGACTGTAAGCAAACATAGCTTGTTAGAACAAAGTTAAAATAGCGGAACTTGCCGACAGCAACGTGGGCTCTCACGATACTCACTTGAATCAGGCACGTATGCCACCTAGTGACCCTGTTTTACAAGGCAGGAGTCATCGCTTGGGATTTGGAACTGCCTTAGCTATAACAAAAGAGGTTACGTAAGTCGACACATCAATCACACAACACCTTTAATAGGGTTGGACGCAGGAGTTACTTACATTGGTGGTATTTGTAGCGGCCTCTAACTCATATTAAGACGGCGACACAGACTTATGCCCTGCTCTGATGCGCTAACATGTCTTCGAGTAATTCGCCTGAAACAACATGACAAATGTCATAATAACAAATTCCACTTGGGTACGATGGCAAGACGCATCGAATGAACACCGTAACTCACCGCTGAAAGCCCCTTTATACGGGTTATTTAAATAATTTGTTCGACGGCTAAGCAGCCATGTCTCAGAGCAATAACCGATTCAACGCTGATGTGGCGAAGTTCATACGTCATTCCGGGCGCACGACTCGTTTCACTCCTCAATGCCGACAACATTGTACTCGTGCGCTATTTAACAATTTAGACCTCAAAACAACTATAATCTTTCCCAATTATTTTCCTACAGACACTCTATAAATCCTGAAACAATATAATTTTACATGCCGAATAGTAACACATGATCCGAGTCTCGTCTATATGTCAAAACGCAAGAACAGTGAAACGTAACGCTCAATCGGAAGCCGTATTTGCTCCATCCCGCTCACTCTCAATGGGCAGCTGTAGGGAGTGAAAAGGACAGAGTTGGTTTGTATTCGATCCTCGTTTTTGGTGCAGAGGCCCGCCAGCTGTAGTGTTGCTATATGAAAAAGCTTAACAAAAAAACGGGTGTTACAACCGTTCCGCGGCTATAATACATCGCATCAACCTAACAAATGTCAAGCTGAATACGTTAAGTGTCATTATAAAATCCATGTTGACGACGACGGTTTAGTCTAGTTGGTAGTAACCGTGCCTATGAAGCTTGCAGTCCCGGATTCGATTCCTTGTCAGGACCAATATTTGAGTAGTGAGCGCGAGCATGTTTCTGAGTCTTGTATGGTCTCTACGTATATAAATATTTATTTTTCTATATAAATATGTTCAATGTTATCTAGTACCCATAGTATTTACAAACCTAGAGCTTAGTTTAGGAGTATTTCAATTTGTGTGAGATTCTCCTCTGATATTCTTTAACTTAGTATATTCTAGTTCAAATGCTTTGATCTGACTTTTGTATATGTGCGTGTGAGCGAGTACAAATAGATGACAGTCGCAGTTTACACAACATCAATGTTGTTCTAATTCATTTCTGTTAGGTTTCCCACTACACGCAAACACCGTGTGCTTTAAATGATTTGCCTGCATGTCTCACTTTTACCTTTTTACATAGCCGCATCGGCTTGGGTCTAGAGCGATGACCTAGTTCGCGCGAAAACCGGTCATGTAGCCACCGAGTAGGTAAACACCGGATAAGTAATTCAATGCTTCGGGACTGTCTTGTTTTGAGGTAGGTACACGGAATATTTGGGGTCTGTGTTTTGCGTAGAGTATAATATATTCTTTATTAAAAATTAAAATTTGAATCAATTAAAGTTTCCGTCCGCTGACGAGGCTCATCGCCGAGAATAAGAGCGTAAATGGGTTTAAATCTTTTTCGTTGTACTGGAAATTCCCCATTCTGTCACGATCGTATTTTTTTCTTTATATACCTATATGAAAGAAATATCTAAATATGTTTATTTTATTTGAATCAGTAAAGTATTGTCATACATAATAAAATATTACTTCCTACAAAAACAACCACTCTGTCACATTTCCTGGGGACAAATTTCAATGCGACGAAAAAGATTTTAACCCAAATACTACTAACAAATAACAACGATAATGAAAATCTATACGATAATGTCAACAAAAAACAAGCTTACTGTTTTGACAAACTAAACCAATAATAATAATCACATCTAATTTAAAGCACAGTATAAATATAGCTAAAGCAGTAAAGAAACTGGGTGGATTTCAGGGCGTTTCAACCGCCCGTCATCGCCGTTTTCAATATATTGACGAAATCAATGACACATACCAGAAACTTCTGATGTAAACAGAAGCAGAACCGGGGGTAGATGTATTCAAACGTTCGAAACGTCGCACTCACACAGACGCACGTCTCAACGAGACCTCTAAGCGAACATGGCAGTGCTGTCAGGTGGCGGGTGTCGCGTCGAGACGAATGGTTGAGCGTGCGTCCGTGTGAGTGCGAGACGTTACGAACGTTCGATCGTAGTTTCTTTACTGCTCTAGCTATATTTATTCTGTGTTTAAAGTAAACATTGCGGGACCTCGCCCTTAATTATTTGTAGAAGACAATTGGGACTCCCAAATAGCCCTCGAGTTTGATAAATGATTCAACTATCACGAATGACATCGCTCGCGTGACGAACACCCGTGTGGTGACCGGGCACTTGATAGATCAACCCGCAAAACTATTCGTCGTTGCCTGTGTCTAGACACAAATGTTAGTTGAATTTTCCTGCGACTTCAACCGTGTTTTCTACTTATATCTCTGGCTCTTGTCATCGTAGCGAGATAATAATTATATAAGTCTAATCATAGGCTTTTTTAAGCACAAAAGGTTTAATCAAAATCAGTTCGAAGGTTTTTGTGGGATTCTCAAACAAACATTAGAGACACCTTCAGCTTAACAAAAATGTCTAGAATTGGAAACACAATTATTTTTACTAGAACTACTTAAATACTTGAGAGTTGCCTTACCGCACCTTTAGAATTGTATTGACCTAATTTAACATTTTAAGACTTTGTTTTTGAGTCATAACACGATATAATAAATGCAATAAATGATATGACTATGACTATGACTAAGTAGTCAGACTATTGATGATTTTTTTTAATACTTTTCTTTTTTGCCTAATTGTAAAAACTTTATCGTGACCTTTATTTTGAAAATAATCTTACGTACAGACACATTTTTGATACAGTTTTATAATAGTGTAGATAAAAGGCCGAGAAAAGGCGAGTCATAGTGACATTGATTTGTGCTTTCCCTCTAGTACCTACAAGGCTTTGCGAGTCGTTGGGCAAGCAGAAATGGGGCGTGTATAGCGTTTTCGCAAGAACTTAAGATGACTGGTTATACTCGTATAGTTGTCATTGTTCTCTAGAACGTTCCCTAAAAATGAACTGGTTGGAGATTCGACATATTAGAGTTAATCCCTACTAATATTATAAATGCGAAAGTAACTGTCTGCCTGTTACCTTTTCACCCTTAAACAGCTGAACCGATTTAGATGAAATTTGGTATGGAGATGATTTGAGTCCCGGGGAAGGAAATTCCGGGATAAAAAGTATCCACTTTATATCCACTATCCTAAGTATCCACTTTTTATCCCGGACATCATCCGTTCAGGGGGTGAAAATGGGGGGTGGAAGTTTGTATGGGGAATCAATCATTTCTTAAGTAAGGTATATTATATACAATTTAGTATGGAGATAGTTTGTGTCCCGGGGAAGAACATATGATACTTTTTATTCCGGAAAATTGGAGTTCCCGAGGGAGCAACGATAAACGACTGCTACGCGGACGGAGTCGAGGGCAAAAGCTAGTAATCAATAAATATATATCAGGGCGTTCCCAAACTAAGCTTTAGGCTTCTATTATGGGAGCTAGACACTAATATTAAGATTAATAGATAATTAATTATTATGTGCTCATCACAAATATTATCGGTATCAAAGTTGGGACCTCTAACTTCGTTGGCGGGAAATAGGTATCAAGGTGCAGGTGGCGGTTTTACCTTGTTTCTTAGCTTAATCCCCAACTCCCAGGTTCGAACTTCAAAGTCATATTTCTTGAAAGAAATAGGCATTTTTTTTTCTGCTGTTGGTAAAAGCCACTTTTTTAGTAGAAGTGAGTAAATATCGTTAAAATTTAGCCTATTGCTAATCCACAGCTGCGCATGCGAGAACGTAAACAACGATAAGAGTCGAACAATGTGCTTCAGTTAAATAATTCACACGGCCGCCCCGCTTCCAACCTAACTCGCAATTCGCAGTAACCAATAATCAACATTAATTTCCAAGAAATAAAGACCATTATTGAAAATACGATTTTTGGTGTTGGTTTGTAGAAGTACGATTAGGACCGAGCGTAACAGAGTCCCCTTATCACGTAAGCGAGTTTTTTACGCCGCTTTGTCGCAAATCTAAGTGCACGGAAAACATTCAGAATATTTAATGTTGATTTGTTCAATATCATACACATACTTAAATAAAAAACCACACAAATCTTTGGCCATACCAGGAATCGAACGCAGGACCGCTAGCTTCGTAGGCAGGGTCGTTAACATAGTAGTGGCTGATTCGCTGCTGAACTAAATAGTATCTCCTATGATACATCTGTAGGATATTCAAACTCATAACTAACGAGTGGGAATCGAATCTGCTATAGCTATAAAATAAAACACTTTTTGACTTAGGAGGGCACCTAATTATTCGAAAAACAAGTTAATCACTAGTGGTCGGAATAAGAAGTGCTAATTAACTTTAAAGTTAACGCATGTTCATTCATGCGTGAATGAGACAGAAATACTTTAATGAATGAACATGCATCAAGTTTAAGCAAATAGGTAGTATTCCGACCTCTGCCCTCACCGCCCAGAGGGCCTAGTGTATGTTGTACGTCATTTAAAAACGCCTCGTTCGCGTTTACGTTTACTCTTTATTAGTATGGAAATGTGATAGTGCCCCTAGCGGCGCGTATTCGAAACATTTGACAGTTCCATACAAAGTGACACTTTTACGCAAACGAGATCGAGACGTAAAAACGTTGCAAAACTTACACTAGGTCCACAGAACCGTCAATAGCAAGAATCCCCATCACCCGAGGCATGTTCAACGCCGTTAACGGCCTGCGTTTCATTCCGCTCTTTATGCTTCTTTGATTAATGGCGGACAAGCCGCAGAGCGCGCGATGTGTTGCAAATTGACTTGTCACATCATTGGCGTTCCGTTGGCTGGGAACCGCGGAAATGCATTAAGGCATTAACTCGAGACCCGTGAATACAACGCTGAGCGTTAAAAATAAATGGCGTCAGTGAAACGCCCGTGTTGCATAACTAAATATGAAAATATATTATGGTCAGTATGCTTTTTCCAAGAACCTGATTGGCTAAAAGTGTGGGAATGTGCGAGACTGGCATTTAATTTTTTAAAGAATATCACGTCCATTTTACCCAATTCTGATTCAGTTTTCATCTCAGTTGCCCTTGTATGCGTCTCTCACGCTACGCGTAAGAAGAACATTTGTTTTATTTAACCATAATATCCTACCTACACATAATGCAGTCATTGCTGTAATCAGGAAACGAGTGATGCAACATCCGGAGATAAAATCCGTCCGTTTTACTGCTTGGAACTTGGCAGGCCTTGACACCTCATGATAAACCTACAGAACCTTACCAAGTTTTGTGTTCGCCCTTGATGCTTCCCTCAAGTAAGGGTGAGCATGATCACTTCATCAAATAATTTGACACGCTCGAAAGCTGGAATATTATCCAGCACAAAAGAAACATGGGCCCAGGAGTGAATAGGTTTCAAAGAAGGGATTACCCTATTTCAGCGAATCCCAACTCGGCCCAATGTTATATTTCTTACGCTCGGTGATATTCGGCTTGTTTCGGGATTTGGACAAACAACTCAGCCAGTAAATGTTAAGCATACTTGAACCTTGACATTGTAAATGACAGTGACCAAATCCTAAATACATTTTTTTTTCTAAAATTCATTACTAGAATGCTCTAAAAAGTTATTTAGAACTATTACTTTGGTACTTTTATGACTCAGAGTACCCGTAAGAAAGTATGGTAGGTACGTGTAGGTATGGTTCGTCCCTCAGCAGCAGAATTGCATCAGAAAATATCGCCATAGCACGGAGTGTAAATCTCCGCCGGTGTTAATATCGCACCGCTTCCTCGATGTAATTGATTCGGCTCGTCGTGTGTACACGCAACGGTTAATATAGAACTAATCGGTATTGTGTCAACAGTGTTCTTTAAGTAGATTTCTCGTTTATCTAACTACCGTGAAATGGTGCCGTTATTAAAATGGCGTACTGTGTTCCTTTACTATTTTTTTTTGGCTCAAGGAAAATATCAGGGGACCATGTGAAACAAATTGACTTCGTCCCAAACTAAGGTATAGGCTTGTATTTATTCTACTATGGGTACTAAACAACGATATTTATACTTATTTTGTATAAAGTTACTTAGAAAACATCCAAGACTCGGGAAAAAATACTCGCGCTCATCACACAAATATTTTCCTCGGAATCGAACCCGAGACCGCTAGCTTCGTAGGCAGTGTCAATATCAACTACGGTTACCGCGTCGTCCATTAGTAATTCATCATTCACGGATATGCTTGTCTTAAACCAGGTTATTTTATTTGGTCTCGTCCCTCCATGGATCATCATATCCACATTTTGTAATGTTTTGCCCTGCCTTCCATACACTATTCCGATACGCTCGTGATCTTCTTTAATGGACTCGTACATATATAACCTGTTTCTCATATAAATGATGTCTGAGTGACTGGCGACCGTGCAAAAAATATACAGGCTTTGCCATTAATGCTGTGGAAGCAATGCAGGTGATACTTGACTTGATATGTTTTTAAAATTGAGTGTGAAAATGTATGGACACAGATGAGAATTTGAGCTTTTGAAACATTTAATCCTTTCATTGAAACTATAAATTACTATAGTCTATTTTTTTTAACTATGATGTACTAAAACTAAACCCGGCACGCTTATTGGTCAAATGGACTTACTTAATAATACTACATGTTTCTAAATATTGTGTATACCTTGCAAATTTCTCTTATATGTGATTCTCTAACGGCTCGGTTGCTTGCAAACTCATTTCAAGACGGTTATAAAATGCCCCTGCTGTAAAAGATTTAATTATTCAAACCACTTCTAAATATTTATCTAACTGAACTAATTATGTGGTACATTGTTATTTGAAATTTAAATGCACCTGATCCGATATCTATTGATTAGATATTAATCCATAGTCAATGTAATCATTTGCGCCGTCCCAATCACTGAGAATTATTCGCTCGCAGTGATTTGGAATACCTAGTTTTCATTGTATTATTATATACATTTACAAATTAACATTTCATTATAATACGTAACATGATTCAATATTTTCTCGTTAATGACAAAAGGCCTTTACATATTTTCAATGTCATAACCTCAATGCCTAGTTTTTTTCAGCCGTATTGTGTAATCGTTCAATAAAAGCCCTAAATCGATCCTTATCAACTCGTTTGTTTGCTATGGCTGTAATAAACCACTTACTCGATTAAAATATCCATAACCAGCAATTATACAAGATTACGGCTATATCGTGAGCCATACAATTACAGCTTTATTATCTGTAGAATCTGATTATTCATGGAATAAACAGAAAGTGAAAGCAATGATGAAGGTGGTCTATTAGAAATTGTAAGGTAAACTAACATGTTGTCACTTTGGAATTCCACATATACGTTATTATTACGTAATGCACGAGGGAAGAAAATGTTCTTTTTTTTGCACGGAAAGTGTAGATTTACGTTCGGGACCTACTCCATTTGTTCAAAAGACTTAGTCAACTCACTCTGTTCGTGAAATAATAATATGTCTGACAAATGTAGCATTACATTGCTACGTTTCTCCCCCTACGCATTCTAAGGGATGCTACGAACGCTACGCCGTAGAGGGCTAAAAGGCTGGATCCATTTTTATCTGTCTATCTTCTGGAATTGCTACAAATATTTTTAAACGGCAACATTGTGATAAGGGGATGCACACACACACGTTTATCTGGTCGAGTTTGGAGCAAAAACAGGAAAAAATGGATTTTTACTCCGCGGTCCAGACCAATCTACCTAATGGACGGGATGAGACGTTTGGTTGTGCGCGAGCATTCGCGTGGTCAGTTGCAAAAGTTAAATATTGTTTAATCCTCGCGTTGTTTTATTTGCATAATTTCCAAAAATTCAACGCCGCGGATCAGGCGAATCGTATAATTTTAGCTAACATATTTAACCTATAAGTTATGGGTTTATATCGTGTTAATCTTGATTTCATGGGAAATAAATAACAACAGAGTATTAAAAATTAAAATACTATTTTTGTTAGGACGCGACGTTTATTGTAAGCTTGAGGTGAGAAAAATAAGTCTTTTAATAATTTAAAAAATACCGAAATATCATTAGGTATCTACTTTGTATGATATTTGGTTCGACCCTACGCGTCAAGTTTGCACATTTGTGAACCGTTTCAATAGATTTATGCACAATTTCGGTATCGTTATTAATATTATTTTGCCTCCCGTTTTGATAAGTGGCCGCTTAAATGGCCCTTTACTGTACACAGTAAGGGACCTTTTATGCGTTTCTACTGTATTCATGATTTAGGGTGTATTTCAAGCGTAAGTATATATTATGTTAAGATTACTTGTAGAAATACTGGCAATGAACATTTTGTGTAATTTATAGCAAATAACATTTTCTCCAAGATTTCGTCAGTGTAGAGCTCGTTTATGATGTTTCCGGAATGTATTTTTTCCGGGATCAAAAAAAATATCATATTATTATTGACTTAATTTCATAAAATCAGTCACTTAACGTCAGGTGAGACTGAGGTCAAACGCAAACCCATTTTTATATAAAAAAAATAAAATAAAAGGAATCTCACATAATTTCAATACTTAAAGTGAATCTGCGTTCAGATATACATATATTCATATCTTGCAAGCCGGCCAAAGTGTGAGGATTAACAAAGTTTTACAGCTCATATAAAAACGCCGCGGTCGCTCTTATAGCTCTTAATGTAGAGCTAATAGTAAAAAGTGTTGGTTGCGAGCCCTCTCAGTGGCCTGTCTGAAGACTCTTATATGTTACGATTACCAGTAAGTTTGCTTATTTATCAAGTAAAAATAATAAAATACGGAAAACTTGTAAATATGGCTTACGTCCAATCCGTGTAAGTTTTCACCATTTTTTTTTTTTTTTCGATTTGGTAGAAATATTTTTAGTTAGGCCTGGTTGCTAGACGAATGTAGGTACATAAGAAAATAGCTTTTTAGTTGTAGTAGACAAATATATACAGTGTATAGCGGCGTGTTGAAAATCGGTAGTGCCTTATGATCCGGAGTTCTCGTACGACTACTTTTTAGCTTTAGTATGCACAAGTTAAGCCAAAGTACGGATGCATTTGGTCGTATAACTGTCGCACGACGTTTATGACGCTTTGAAGAGCGACTGCGGGGCTTAATGTTTAGGAATTTATTTTATTACAGTTTTTTTTTATGAATTATCTTACAAATACAAGTATTTATCAAGATACACTGTGTTTAGAAATCAGAAATGTTATAATATAAACGGGGTTTTTATTTCTAGGTTATTACAGTTTTTTTACGAATTATCTGGCAGACAAATACTGCACTGATAAAAAGTCCTGTTTGTTTCGAAATCAGAGTCTGAAATGTTATATGTTGCAGCAGACTTGTTAGAATCATTTATAAAGCAATACCTCTTTCGGTCACACTAGCATTTTAAGTTCAATTCTTTTTTTACGACCCGGTGAAATCGGAAAACTAAAATCCGGTGTTCCGGTGTAACTTATAAGGTTACTTTGTATGCTGACGGAGTGAGTAAAATAGTGAAACTTGATTTTATCGACAAAAACCAAAGTTCTGTTGTAAAATTCAACTATTCTGTTTTGAAATTCAAGTTCCTTTACAGTTTTGTAAAGAAGTATTACTTGATCCGACCAAGTTAATAATGTTTTCTTTTTAACACACTTATTAGAACTTACAAACAATGTAATCAAATCTTAGAAGTCGATTTTAACCTACTTCTAATTGTCGGATTGACTTGAAATTTGGCATACTTATGTAATTCCGGTGATAATAGAATAAAATGGTACCATCAAGCTGGTATGATGGAGTCAGAAGGCGGCCAGAGGAACTCCTCAATGCCTAACAGTAGATCCGTCAAGTTTGGACTCGTTTTACTTGACTTTTTATCACTTCATATAATAAATGTTAAAGTACAGTCGGCAACATATGTGTGTAAATAAAAATGAAATTTCCATCTGAAGATGACTACAGTCAGTAACGGACTAAAATTAAGAAACGGTTACTTTTCTATTGTGTCACGAAAATTAACTAAAGGCAAATGGTGGTATTGCCGAGAAAACTCCTGTAGCAAGTGCAATCATATTACTAACTAGTAAGGATTGAATCTGCTTCCGTTATTGAATTTGAGATATAATATAATACGCCAATAGGAGGTCCTACTGGCGTATGAGGGCAGTATTTATAAATGAATGACTAATTTTCGTGACGCAATGGAAAAGTTACTGTTTTTTTTTTAATTTTAGTCCTTAACTCTGTTCACTTTTTTTGGAAACCGCCCATCAAAGAGCACAGTCCGTGTATAACTAATAGTTTTTTTCGCTTTTACCCGTGACTCCGTCCGCGTAGAAGACGCTTATCGCTATTCTCCCTAGAACTATCTAATTTTCCCGGTGTAAAAAGTACTCTAAGTCTGTCTCCGGGCTGTAAGTTGAGTTTCAAGAGCAGCCAAAACAGTAATCTATATATTTAAGGACTTTTCAAATAACCACAAGCAAACTCGCGGCGGCTACGCAACTAACATAACCGTTTGTAATCCTCGCATTCGCCATTTACTTGATTTCACTGAACAAGCACTCGGCTGACCTCTGATCCCTTTCATGTTGACATATTAGGAAAGCCACAGCTCAATAGAAAAAAACATTATTCAATAAACTGTGATTAAAATCATAAAATGTCACGTCTCTGTATTGTTGAAACGATACACCGACATCTGTAAGTATTTATGTAACTAAATTGCTTTAATATTGGGTTTGTGTTTATTTATTTTATACGGATCTAATAAGGGGAAATAACCTGAAGACTGATTTGTAACTGACTGATACTTTGACCGAAATGAAAAGATCCAATTAAAGATTTTGGAAGCCCATTTGAGTGTAATTTGGGACGTTGTAAAACGTTCGCGAAACGTCGTTAGCCGGCCCCTTGTCACTTTGACAAAGGCCGGCTTCATTGTTAAGCCGTAAAGATTTTACGGATACGTCGTACTATAAACATCTGGATGGTATTTGAATGTCAAAGATAAACAGATACGTAACATAATTTAAATATATCATTTTACGGATGTACCACTACCGTCTATAACGAAATCTATGGGCAGACATGGCACCTAGCCATTATAATATTAAACCGTATCCATGGGTCGATGGTATGTTTACGGTTTAATGTTAAAATGGCTAGGTAGGTATATTCCGCCGTGACTATTCGAATTTATTTTCATACATTTTTTTAGTAGCCCTGCTCTTTTTAACATCTTTAAATGAATTGAATTTACTAGAGCTTCGGTCTTGTCCGATATCCGTATATTGCGGATTTTGACTGGGTGAAAAAAAATCAAGATCACCTTGTACCCCTTTGCCAAGTGCATTCGCGAAGACAGCCAAGATACACAGTGCATCCGATCTACTGTGACATAAAACCTCCAAGCATTGTGCAAACAGCTACTCGTTTTTTGCCATGCTATACTTAGCAGGATAGTGCTGGGTGCTATCTAAATACCCTGGTTTAGTTTACTAGTCTACTGTAGTCCAGGTATAAATACTTTGCTAGCGACTCGGTGATATACGAAACCGTATGAGAACAATTTCCAAGTAGAATTTCAAAGACCAATCTTACAATCAAATAGTCGTAATGACGAGAAAAGTTTATCTATGTAATGTGAATGTATAAAATGACTGGTCAGACAAACCTTTTACTCTCGTAATTAAAATACATTAGCTAATGATATCTTCACTGAACACGCGTAAATGTATGTTTGTCTAATTGTAGAGCTGCCTGCTGCGATCACAATAACGAGCCGTCTAAAACCATGTTATTATTTCGTGGTGCGGTAGGGTATCTGAATAGTTGAGTTTAACAAACCAGTTATACTTAATGAGAAAAAAAATGAAACAAAGCCATCGAAAAACATGTAGGAAACAACAAGAAACATTTTGATGACACAGCATTGAACAAAGATTTCTTATGTAATTTCTAAGCTTAAATCTGCTTGTATAACAGTAAAATACGCAATTCGCATTTAAAAGTCGGGGAGGTCGTTCCAAATTTTTGATGCGGAGAACTTGAAACTAGCTCTTAAACCAACTGTTCTATGATAGAGGGAATAAGGGCCTTTATTATCTACTTTATATTGTGTTTGCACGCCGCGTTGCTTTGTGCGGTCATAAAATGCGTCCCGTGCGGCTATTCTAGTTTATAAAGATCCGCTTTTCCATTTTGAATATGTGGACGCGTTGTCATAAAATGTAGGTTAAATTACAAATCACGCCCAAGTAAGAAATCCCCTTTAAGATGTTACAGCAATCCACACGCGATATATTACCGAAAATCATCTGTTTCGTACATCGATACAGCTTTTAGGCGACATACATTCCCAGTCGTTTTACGAACTTATCGCCTGTCGAAACGCGAAGCGATTGATTCTGAAGGGGAAATGACTCGGGAATGATGGCACCGTGAGGGGGGGAACGCCCCAGTTTTTACACAATTCGAAAATGTTCAAGTCCTTTATTTTATAAGCGTAGAACCAGTATTACAGCCACAATTAACTATAATATACAAGGATTAGTTGTCTTAGTTTAAGAATTATATCAAATATTAACCTATAGATAAATTTATTCCGTTGTATACTACGCAAAATTGCGATCTGAATTAAATATAGCAATCCTCCTCAATATTTTTGCTCCGTTGTGGGTAAGTTGTGACATATATTTAAGGCCTATGACTACCTAATATCAAAACTTGGTCGGAAGCGCTGCTACTGCTACTGTCACCAGGTACATTTTTTATGACAATTTTCAAGTTTCTGTTTCAAATTGGACATATAAAATGAACTTTTTCTAATCACTATAGGCGCATTTAAGTCCCTTAAAATACTTATAAAGGTTTTTTCATCCTTTATAATATATATGCTTTACCCTGTGCTTGAGGATACATATAAGTATTTCATTCATAAGTTAACATTTTCACCACCTAAGACACTCTTCTTCACTCTTCTTGTTTTGTTTTTATTTCGACTTGCGTGTAGAATCAAGACAGAAATTTCGTTAAGTAGGTATATAAACTGAATTTCAACACGTGATGTACATCTTAAAATGTGGTGAAGCGGACTTGTTAGAATTAATGTTTTGGAGCCTCCCCTTCGCGTTTTACCGTCTCAGACTAGAAGGCCGTAAGTTCATTGGTATTTTAACTGAAATAGATCGTTTTGGTCCGGGTTGATCGTAAATGTGGCGTGGGGCTCATAGTGTCGCGGAAAATGTTGCCTTCAGGCATCGCTCGTGAAATGTGTTATGCTAATCGTTTTAAGACTAAATGCCTGTTTGTTATGCTTCATCAGGTTAATCGGTACTATCAAAAAGTTTCTTATGTCGATAGAAAATTCAGTAGCGCTTTGTTATTAAAATATTGTTGTTTTGAATGTACGGTTACTTACATTATACGTGTCAAAATACCTATCAGTTATACATAGAATAGTGTAGAAGTAAACTTGCAAATTACATGAGTAATGCACTTTAAATCTAATTGGAAAAACACTAGTACGCATACGCAATATTCAATTTCGCAATTATATGTGAAAACAGTTGACGTTCGCTTTTATCCAACGCGAAGTTTCTAGAAATTCTCCCTAACAATTTTGCGATGAAAATAATTTCGCATATATATACCCGTCAACATAGGTTTATTGTTTGAGCGACGAGAGCAATGGATTTGTATGCAGACGGCCACTAGACCTACACGGTTAAATTTAATACAGTAAAAATTACACAGGAATAAAGTGCTACTCAATAATGTACGTGAGTTTCGAGAATAATAAAAATGTTTTTGTACGTGATGAAATATAGATGGAATAGAATCGTGCGCTTAATATACTATGATAATAAGTTGGGTGTGCTTTGAATTTAATTTTGGAACTGGTCTTGTTATATTGAGAATACAACTTGATTGTTGTGGAAACAGCTGTGTCATTGTACTACTGTTTGTACAAAGGCCTTTTTCTAATAGAGATTAAACGAAGTTCTCCATTGACAGGTGATCTTTGGCGTAATCTTCTTTGTGCCACTTTTTGCTTCGTTTTGATCAAGACAAATGTATGCGCTATGTCCCCAAAGAACCTGTTGCGCGACACGAGATATCGCGCTTACTCAGAAACCACTGGCATAATTTCGCGAAACATATCTAACTGATGTGTAGATAGGTATAAAACTTGCAACTTTATGTTAATACTCCAAAAGCTTCATTTTTAGGTTAGATAAGCACCTTATTATAAGATACTAGCGACCCACCCTCGCTTCGCTCCGGGTACTATTATATATGTCGCATGAATATGATGAAAATTGGTATTTGATCAAAACCTTGCGACATGTACATACTCGTTTACCTTCCGTGAAAAATTATCTAACTGATGGTGAGAACCGCATCAAAATCCGTTTCGTGGTTAAGGAGGAGTAAATAGACTGTAGAGCCGTTAGACGTTTGCGATCTCAAGACTGCAAATGCGTTGCCAACAGTGAGGACTAAGATGGAATGCCTCTATGCTATGCTACTCATTTCACCAGTCGTCTTAGCCGAACAACGGAACACAACAATGCGAACACTGCTCCTTGTAAGATGCTGGTAGCGGTCCGGACGGACTCTGCACAAGGTCGTACAACAACCAGCTATCATTACTGATTGTGCATGGTGCTCTTGTATCGTCAGGTTCATTAAACAGCTTTTTACAAAAATGAAAGAGCTCCCTATTTTCCGCATTTTCACAGGTCCTTGAGCAAAACGTGATTGTGTCGTGTGTACTCGTTATACGGCGGTGCACGGGTCTGTTTATGCAGTTGGCGGTCTGCATACACAATACGCTGATGCACTCCCCCTCCGATGCATTTTGCAGCGGGGAACTGTAACGAATTTCTTCTATGCGAATATTAAATGTAACCCCGTTTCGGTCTTGAATATTACACGTCCATTTTCAGTAATATGAAATGAAAAGTCCATTGATTTGATAGCTTCGTTTTTTTTTCCATTCATTAAATTTATTGGATTGATGAATCATTTAACGATATCAGTAAAGTGCGAGCAGGTTTTCGCAGGCATGATTGGACTTTCCGCGCAAAAAGTAAATAAATATCAGAAGGATAAACCAACCAGTAAATGATGCATAGCATTTATAAATGCTAAAAGTATAACCATTAAATATTTCATTAGGCATTAAATCCGCCATTTGTACTTGTTTTTGTGCAATAACGATTAAATTAATAATTACATAAATAATATATAAGTACTTAACATCTGTTTTAAAGCAAAAGGCTTCCTCTTTGCAAAGGATTCTCAAGATCGCCGTGGCCTCGTAATTACCTCGTGGTGGACAGAATTGGAAACGGCATATATAAAGATTATTTATAAACATTATAAACCTTACGATTTATGTTCCTGGCTGACAGTGAGCGCTATTAACATCAAGGTTTCCGTAAAAGATGATAAACAATGACCAGAAAAGTACTGCTGATGCGTAGGCAGGTTTTAATAAAGTTTTACCATAACGTCCGTTCACCATAATGTTTTACGTAGACTTTATTTATCGAGGCAGTTGTAGTGTTCACTTCTCTTGACACTATACGCACATTATACCTCGAATAAAAGTCTGGCTGTTTTTCCATAATGACCGGTGACCAAATCTGACCAAAAGTACACAGACATATTGTGCTGTGTGTTATAAACATACCAAACATTGTGCCAGTTGTAATAAACTCTTCACTTTTTAACCCCCGACGCAAAAAGAGGGGTGTAATAAATAGGCCACAAGTGCACAAAGCCTGCCATATCATGTATTTTTGTGGATATTTGCTGGCCATCGTATATTTTTTTTTGCTTTGACATTGTCCTTATTTTGTAGCAACAAAAATTCTTGCCCGGGGATATGATTGAAATTTTGTACGTCTATAATTTCCTAACTCGTGTCCTAGCCGTTTTTTTTTTCGGGGTCCTGTCTGGTACTTTTTGGACCTTGTATGATTTCAGCCCAGTACCTACACTCCTTACCCTGAAGGGCCGTAGGCTTGCTGGTACCCAACTTGTTTGTCCATTATGCAGATTTGATCTTATTTGCTAGTTTTTTGTCCTGAAATCCTTTTCTCCGATCGGAGCCTGATTTTCTATCAACAGTTAACCACTTTCTGTACATCCGCAGAACCTTACCTACTGTGGATCGGTATAATTTAAATGTTTGGCGACCTGAACTTGACTCCAGCGGGGATTTTCTGAGTACGTGCAGTACGTGTCTATAATTAACTTACGTCGACTAACTTCAGATAACGACATTTGACTTCTTTTAAAATAAAACAAATAATCGCTACCATAAAATATCTTCTAGATATGTTATGTGAAAGACGTCAAACAGACAAATATTTACTTTTTTTTTAATTGATCGAAAATGGAAAAAGGGTCTGGCGAATTTTTTTCTGGACACTTCTTACCTACTTATGGACATTTTGTGAGGGATTTTGCCTCGTATAAAACAATAGGTGCGAATATTTTCCTTATAAGTGACGTAACGGGTAAACACGGGACTTGTGATACATCGCTCGTTTAAAATGGTGTCAGTATTTAATTTATTTTATGGTCATCGTCATCGTTTAATTATGTAGAATTAACAGTGTTTTACATGACTTAAGTATTTGACAGCATAAAGACATTTACTGCTGAATATGATAGGCTTCCCGTAGCTGCCGTGACCTTGTTAAATGTCCTTTACCAAGAGGAAAAGCTGGCTCTTGAAAAATATACGTCACAAGCTCAGACAAAATCATAGTACAATCATTCTTCTAATCAAATTTAAGATATGCAAGATCAATATTTGGCGAACATGGCCAAATGAAAAGCCGCCATTAACTATAAAGTTAACGGTTGCTGCTTCCATTATATTACTTTCAAAGTTAACATTAGCTTTTCACGGCCCGATATGCCCAAAGAATCCTTGGTCGGGTCGTTGATCGTATTATCCTAATTACTCACAAATATACAAATCCATAAAATCGGCCACTAAGGCCAATTAGCGGCGGAATGGTCGCGGGCTGCGCGCGCGCGTGTCAACGGCCGCAGGTGCGCTGTCATTGGTCAGTGGCCGCCATTATTGTGGCAGTGTCGACACGCCCCGCGGAAACAACCCTGCTGTAGGGTTGCCACTTAATTAGTTAAATTCCGCAATTAAATATCGCTAACTGAAGTCTTAATTTTTGTTGTAATGGAAGTGTGGTTAAGGTCTACAAGATGAAGCGATGACCTGGTTAAAGTCGCGGTTTGGGGATCGTTTTTGCAATTTGACTGGAATCCTAATAAGGCAATATATACCAACTATCTAGGAAGGTTTGATTGATCGACTATTTCCTTTTTTATTTTATAAAATCTTTTGCGTATTGACAACTGTATAATTTTTTTTATTTAATTAAAATAACGCTCCTATTATTCTATAGCGATAAGGTTGTTTTATAAACGTAGTAGGGCGTTGTCCAAAAAAAGTACGCATAGTTATGGACTAAAATTAACTACGGTAATTGCTTCCATTTCGTCACGAAAATTTGACATACATTTATATTCAATAACCGAAGCAGATTCAATCCTTGCCCGTTAGTAATATTGTTGCACTTGCTACAGGAGAATTGTCTGAGATACCACCATTTGTCTTGTTTTGTGTTTGTTAATTTTCATGTCGTAATGGAAACAATTACCGTTGTTAATTATAGTCCATAATATTGCGAACTTGTTTTGGAAAACGCCCAATATACTATGTTATAACATAACTTATAATTAAAGGAAGTAACAAACGAAGCTATTATTTGCTTGTCGGCGTACGCTCGGCATTGTGATCGTTATCACTGAGTAGGTATAGTACGTTATTAATGTTATCATCTTACTTTGTAGTTAAATAAGCGTTTTTTACATAATCATTTTGATGAGATTAAAAGAATACGTGATTGTATTAAGAGTATATATGTTAAATGATTTGATTCTGACTGAGGTCAAACGTAAATCCATTTTTGATAACAAAAACTGACTAAAATTACATAAAAGCAAAAAGTGTGTTTGTTTGTTTAACGCCTCGGCCGCACTTAGAGACGTCAATTAACTTTTAAGTTTGATTTAAGTTGTTGCTGTCACTTTCTTTGCTATAGCAATAGAATAAGACGCAGCAACAGTAATCAAACTTGAAAATTAATTCACGTCTCTGAGTGCGGCAGTTAGTTTAGTTTTCGGACGTAAACTGCTTCTGCGGGGACAGAGCCGCGGGCAAAAGCTAATATACAATACAATTTCGACGACGCGTTTAGCCTAGTTAGTAGTGACCCTGCCTACGAAGTCAGCGGTCCCGGGTTCGAATCCCGGTATAGGCAAATATTTGTGTGATGAGCGCGAGTATTTGTTTCTGAGCCATGGATGTTTTTTATGTAGTTAAGTATGTATTTCTCTATATAAGTACGTTTATCATTGTCTAGTACCTACCCATAGTACAAGCCTAGAGCTTAGTTTGGGACTAGGTCAATTTGTGTGAGATTGTCCCTGATATTTATTATTTAATACAATAATTTATTTATAGCTCCATAGTTACAGTATAAAGTAAATTTTCCTAGGGTTTCGCGTGATATCGCAACTGGGTGTCGGCTTAGGCGCAAGTTTCAACGGCATAATCTGACGGTTTAGTCAACTTTAGTCTGTACGCACAACACTGATACTCATGCTTATGCTGCCCTGCTAAGGTAAAAGGCAGTATTTTACACAAAACTACTGTAGCAATTGCAACCTTATTACCCAGTAATGAGGTTGCAATTATTACAGCAGTTTTGTGTAAAATGCTGCCTTTTACCTTAGCAGGGCAGTATGGTATTACAAGGCTTGTAGGGCGGCGCATCTGCGTATCTGTCTGTTAAGATGGAGCACTAACAAAGAAAGATTTACCAAACAAAATGCCATTACAATGATTTTATTAGGAACTTACTTTTTTAATTTAATCTTAAGTTCCTACCAAATACTTATATGAATTACGCTTTATGTTAAACTAACATATAAGACTCGTCAGAGAAAATAATATTTTTTTTAATTTTTTTAATAATATTTTTTTTATTTTTTTAAGGATTTGTATGTATTTATGTATGTATGTATGTACACATTTATATAATATTTAGTTAGGTAGTTACCATTAACAGCAATTTTTACTTTAGACTTATATAAGGGTGTAACTTAACTGGCCATTGTTGCTGAAATATTAATTTTGCTTCGAAAGTTTATCTGCCTGCCATCGCGAATGCTTTTCCGTTCTATTAATAAATATTGTTTGAAATACTACGTAAAGAACTACCTCGTTTGTATAACAATCGTTTATTTACTTTTTAACAAAAAAAATATAATTACAGCTTAAGTAAAGCAAATAAATTCTTAACACAAATGTCATGAACTTTAACCTGCGAGGCTTGCTTATGATGGATCTTTAGCAGGCACCTTACATCTTGAATGTCAAGGGTTATGTATGAGATATTTTTAGATCAAATATCACGAATGATGTTCAGTACTTTAATAGGTAGCTAAATCCGCAGCTTGAAAGGCGCGTGTTAAGTTTATGTATGTATTGTCATTTTAATACAGTGTGTCCCATAAGTCGGACGTCACATTGACAACGGAGGTAGATCAGCCCAAGACTCACCGAACCAGCCTAACATGACCTCGGTAAAAGTCGCATGGTTTTCAAGATATGCCAGTTTAAAAATTAAGTTTTTTGCCGATTTAAACTTTAAACTGAAGATGTTTTGAAAACCATGCGACTTTTACTGAGGTTATGTTAGGCTGGTTCGGTGTGGGGATGATGCGAACGCATTTTCACCCGTCAAAAAAAAATGGCTGGTTTGGTCCGTTTTAGGCCCTCGGTGTCAATGTGACGTACGACTTACGGGACACCTTACAGTTTACTTCTTTATTACCATGGGGTAATTTAATATGATTTTGTTTGAAATATTAAGAGTTTACAAGTACATCGCCTGCCATGCATGGCTGCGTGTATTTTTATCCTTAGCGTACTTAAGGTTGTCTGGAAGAGATCGCTGGTAAGCGGTAAGACTGCCTGTTGTAAAAATATATTTTTAAATTGTACTTTTTAATGTTTTTTTTTTTGTATTCAATTAATAGTGTTGTTTTGTTACCTTTAAGCGATACCTGACTGTCCAAGAAAGTGGGACCTAATGTTTTCTGCCACACTCAGAGACGTCAATTAATTTTTAAGTTTCATTAAAGTTGATGCGTCTTATTCTATTGCTTTATCAGATCGTCATTGATCTTAAGTAGCCCTCAAAGAAAAGTCTAATTGCAGTTTGAGGTGCGTCTTAAACGTTGTAATTATAAAAACTTAGATAACTTAGGTTAGTTTTAAGCGTGTTAAACAATGTCAGTAAAACCAAACGTTTTATAAACTGCGCGGAAAAAGCTAGTAACTCTCCGCTAAGTAAGACGTAAATAAACCGTCCTACATTGCGACTGCAGCGTAAAACTTGTTATTACTTCTGCAACACAATTTTAATTAATTCCCGCTGTATTATACCCCTCTCTATATTTCTAACGGCAAGGTCTCCATTGCTAATAATTTTATTATCGGAGAGTATAACCGCGAATTTAATCGTTGCCAAATGTCGGTTTATTATGAGCGATTGAAATTAGTATTTGAGGTCTAATCTAATGCTATTTGTGTTTAATAGCGGGTTGTATTTAATAAAAAATAGGCGATTTGTACTGTCAACAAATTTAATTGTTGAACCATTTTTAAGTACGAGTACCTACTTTCGTTCTTATGACTTGCTTGACTCTGCCCATAGAGCCCGCCCATACTAGCGTCTTTTGAGCGTCGGCGTCCTTGCCAGCGCACGCGGTAGCGGGTAGCGGGAATTGCATTTTGCACTAGGCGTTGGCAGGACGCCGAAACGCTCAAAAGACGCTAACGTTTGGTTAGCCTTATGATCGGCGGGGTTTTGTTGAGGCTCAACAATTAAAGTCGTATTCTATATTAAACATTGGCTTTCTATTTAAAATAATGAAAAATGAAAGGTTTTCTACGAGGTCTTAAAAGAGAGAGAGAAGTACAAGATGTGTAAGAACACATTACACCTCGTTTCATCAACAGCATTTAAAAAAAATACAATAGTGTATAATTTAAGCTTGAGTTATAACATCTTTGTGTTTTAATTTAGTGTCGACAAGTGTAGTTAATGTCATAACTAGCATAATCGCTTTTGTAACTTAACGCTTTTAGGGTGGTTTTACGAGCGTTTCAACCGCTCTCATTACCTTCCTCGCATTAATGTCGAATTTCCTGAAGATTAGGATAACATTTTCAGTTATTTTTTAGAAGTCAGGGCACTGTACAAGATAACCGAAAATAGCATCCAAAGCCACAAGAATTTCGACATTAATGCAAGGAAGGTAATGAGAGCGGTTGAAACGCTTGTAGAACCACCCTTTATGACTTAATGCCGAGCATACAGAGTCGCCACTCGCCGAGTCCATTTTCTATGAAAATCTGGGACGACAAACGAGTCTCGTTTCTTACAGTTAAGTGGTATTAGCTGCTCCTATGTCGATTTGTTCACTTAGAGAATAAATCTATGAAGACTGAACTTACAGAAGGTTCCCTTTTGTCGCGACTAAGTTAGTAAAATAGAGTTTGAACTCTAGTTTCTGCGGGCTTGGAGTTTTAAACCACTTTAAAATGAAAGTATAGTGCCCTGGTTCTTAGCTTCAGACGATTGTTATACAATTCCCTTATCTTTTTATGTGACTATTGCTTTGCGTTTTAATAACGACATCGCTAGTAACACTGTTTGCTTTGTTGGTATTTTGCACGCTATTTATTCTGCAGATTAAATTTGAAAGGATTTCTCTCTACGGACGCTGTCTAGCGTGTTTTATGACTATCACTATCTTGTTAGATGTGATGGAGTGGTACAGTAATTGAGGATGATATTAGAAAATAGTTTTTATTTACACAAATATCATAAACCCTCTATAATGCGTTCAAAAACCGCAAGTTATGACTTGCATAATGATAAACTGCTTTGTTAGAACAAATTTCTTATCTTTGAAAATTTTATTATTGCTTCATAATAACATCAAATTCGATATCATTATTACATTCAAATTTCGAACATCTTTGAAAACAACAATTTTGCTGATTGACCTCAATTCTAATATCACTCGAGATGACATTTAATTCGAAATGAAATGTCAATTGCATACAATTTTGATAAATTTCGCATGTTACTTGATATCGAACGATATGATAGTAGAGGCCGACTCTAGATTGTCTCTGACTTAAAAAAAAAACTACGGTTGCCGCCATATTTGATGTTCTAATAATTGATCAATGCCGGTCGTAACATGCGGTTCCTGAACACATCATAGAGAGCTTATAATATGTATGTAGATAAAATAGTGTATGTAACTGTACATATTTAGACATTAAAACACTCGTGTGATCTTATTATGAAACTCGTCTGTCAGCTCGTTTCATAAACACATACTCGTATTTTAATGCCTCTCATTATGCACCAGTCACATAAACTACTGTTAATAATCTTCATTTCCTGACGATAGATTCGCTTCTGTTTTTAGCGTTAATATACCATCTTGGAAACCGATATCGTCTAACGTGGTATCCAGCGAGATTACACGCACGTAGTGTTCTCAGCGTTCTCATATAGCTATCCCATCTCGTTAGATCGAGTTTACACCACTAAACAGTTTAAGTGCGGTATTTCAAGTAGTTTGTCACTTTTGGGGAGATGGTTTTGCACAAGTTAATTATTTACGGCCTCTGTACGGAACGCCAAACGTAAGAGACGAGATCAACATTGTAATCTGAGAAATCGACCGCTGACACACTCTTTTCAACTTCACGATCTTTTTCACTTTGACATATTTAGGGAAAATTCATCAAAAATCTTTAAAACTTATCATTGTCTAGTACAAGCCTATAAAGCTTTTTTTGGGAGTAGATGAATTTGTGTGAGATTGTCGTCCAATGTTTTAATTATTTTTACTTCTAAATTTAATATGATCTTATAAACAAAAGCAGAGTCATTCTTCACTGCTCGTCAACTGTTGATTTTAAAATTTGGTAGTTTTATCGACCTCACCGCTTTTGTTTATTTTTAGGGTTCCGTACCATATTTATTTATTGTTTTTAATGCCGTTAAAGGTAAACGAGCAGATGGATCACCTGAAAAAAATGGTCACTGACGCCCATAGACTTCAGCAATGCTCCCTGACAAATACGGCCGGGTCGCTGCCTTTTACTGAAAACTCTACCACTATTATCTTTTACTCTTACTCTAGTTATATCAGGCATTCTGTAATGACTATTTTCTTTAATAATATCAGGACCCTGGTTCTATCCACCACTGTTCTACTGTCTTGAATCTGTGCACCGTCTGCGGTAAGACTAGTAAGCGAATCAGGTAATGTAAAATAGTAATTGACCAATCACACGGGGGAAATTGAGCGTGCCGCGGCGGTTTGCGCTCGAGATCCAATATTACATTCGCCATCCGTGATTTTATTAAAGTTATCGCTAAAAATTGTCGTTCCACTTGATTACGTGTGATACGTCGCGTAGTTGCGTGCAGGACGCGGTTACGGTTGAGTTACGTCGTAATAACTTGACGAATATATAAAAACATTAACTTGACTCACATGTAATTGAAGTCAGGTTTAAAATATATCAAAGACCAGTTCCTTCAAGACTAATCGCTAATCATCGGTTTACTTTTCGGTTTTTACACCGGCTTATTACAAAACATCTCGTACGAGTATTTGATATAATGGCTTTGTTAAACAGTTTACTGTATATATAAAGGGCAAATGCGGCAATACTGCAGTGTTTATAGCGTCTTTCACAACAGATTTCATCTTCGCCTCCCTTCGAGGTGTAAACTTTTAAGCGAATCCCCGACACAATGGATGAAGCTTAATAAAAATTAATAATGTATTCAAAAACCTTTCTATTTCGTTTGCATAAAATACAATAATTCAGCGGCGCGCGCGCGGATCACCGAACAATCTAGGTATCGTAACTTGGACTCCTTTGTCCCGATGGCAATCTCCATAAACCAGCTAAACACCTAGCCGAGATTCCCCTGCTTCCCCGGGGCCTACGGGGAGGCTGGAGCCGCCGCCCAATATGCCCCCCCTCTTTAGATATGCGGGAGTTAAAGTGCTCTATGATTTTGCGACTTCACCTGGTCGCTTGGTGATCTTAGTTTGATTTTTATTAATATTAAAAATACTAATAAATAGGGATGTTGACAGTTGTAAAGATTAATTATTTTTCATTTACCATGAAATAAACTTCCTGCAAATTAAAGATTTTATAATAGAGATTTATATTATATATTGGATAATAGAGATCTTGTGATGTGAAAGTACTGACCCGGTACTTTATATAATTTTCCATACAAGCGGGTCACTCATATTGTAAAATTTGAAGTGGGGCGCGCCGTCGTTGATTGAAAACACAATAGCTGATTTGACCTACATATTAGTCATCACAATTACCATGCAATTTACAAATACTTAAGATAGGTTTAAGTGTTAAACCGGTTGTTTTTAAGAAGCAAGTAAAAAATCGGCTTGGGTTGTTTCATATGGTATTAGTTGTTTCTTCTAGCTAAGAAATTGCTTCACCGTAGGTATAAGACAAACATAAACGAAGTGTGTATCTAAGTTGTAATTAACTAACGCTTAGCAAAAACTAGAGAGACATTAACTTAGTTTTAGTGCGTACTTTGATTTAATTTTAATGTACGCTTTCACTAATGGTTCTGGCCGTGAGGGTTAACAAAGGTCAGACATTCGTTCAAGAGTTCTAGAAAGTTTATTTATTTGGTAACTTGCATGGGTAATAATTAGGTTAATAACACGTTTATGTACTAATGACGGTAGTTTCATAAATTGTACGAAACCCTTTTTTGGCGCTTAATGTTTGTCATTTGTTTTTACCTGGCTTCCCAAGAAGAATAGTAATATTTCAAGTGTATGTTTGTAATGTTTCTTTGTGACCTCCTGCAGGCTAAAAGCTTTGACGGATTTTCAAGTGTGGAGTATCTTTAGGTTGGTATTCACTCAAGGAGTGTCAACGATTATATTAGAATCTCAGTCCTGATGCTGCAGGGGTAGTCGGGTTTTCAAAGCTTGCTATTTGTTAGACTTGTTTTCTCATATGTTTAGATAGGGTTTAGTACGCATAATAATGCGTACCTACGTTTATTGTATATTCTAAGTCTGTATGGCTCAAGGCTTGTTTGTAAAGTGTTTCGCCTCCTTGTCCCCAGGCCCTCCGTCGCGGCGCGAAAGCGAGTTCAAGAAGCCGTCGCATGCGCCGCAAAACGGTCGCGTGCACCACCGCCCCTTCGTACACACCAAGGTAACAAACATCACAAGTTTTGCTGCTGTTAATAAGAACGAGTGGCAGAAAACTGCCAAATGCCTTTGCCCAAGCTATCGGACATCAGATAATTTAAAAATTACACTTGATCTAGTCCCAAACTAATGGGTACGAGTCAAACGATAAACATGGCAATGGCAGAAATAAATACTTAAATACCAAATATTCGGGATTTTCAAAAAAATATTGGTCCTTACAAAGGATGGGGATCGAACTTAGGCCTCAATGAGTACCTATTTGATGACTGTAAACAGTACAGTTGGTAAAAAGAGCTTGTTTAAAAAAATGTTTTTTTTTTAAATTTATTTGTAATGGGATAGCATTGCAAAATTAAGGGAGGTGACGTTATATTTATATAAAATACTCATGGTTTAAGATGAAACTTAATCTAGTAAAAGTAAGGTAATAAAGATTCCACGATCGTCTTAAGTTACGTAATATTATAATCCGTCTCACGTGCGAAGAAAATCTAAACTCGTAAACGTGAACTATCTTAATATGGAGTGCCGACGAGAACTGTATATGTATTTAAAGCCTTTGTTTTGTTAACTATTCATCAAAACTCCCCCATCTATAGAATTGAAAGTTCGCAAACATATCCTGGTTATGAAAATTGTTAGCTGTCCGCAATAAAGAGGTGGAGTTTGTAGCTTCCTCTTTGAAAGCTTTTACTGCAGTCTTTTACTGTGCTACCTGCGAGCATATAATGCGGTGAGATGAGACCGACCTGCGTGGTAACACGTAAAACAACAATGTTCGATTTAAACTCTGCTTTCTAAAGTTAATAAGTAGAGTTACTTTCAAAAGTAATACATAATTACTTGCCCACTATTATCGTAGTATTTATTACACTTGATTTAAATAATTCGCTTTTTATATAATGTGAGATAAAAACAATCTCCTATGCCTTACAAGTTTACAATGTCTAAAATAATATAGTGTTCGAGGTACTGAGTTCTATTCCACTCAATTTTAGCCCGTGTTGCTTCTATGTTGTTATCATATTGTTGACAATATAGCTTTTACGATATTAAAGCAAGATGTGATAAAACTAAGAAATAAGAGGCCCTGGGTATTTTAGAAACCAAATTATTTCAGAGTTTATTAAATATCTAGTATGTACTCTTTATAATAGCTAGTATAAAAATACCTAAAGCTCTGTTATGGCTAAATAAGCTGCGTTCGAAGTAAACCGGCTCTCTGAGTTTGCTCAAGTTTCGGTTTTAAAACTTTAGCACAAAAATAAAATGCGGTAGTCCGCGAAGCTCGGCTTTCGCGGTAATAACTTTGTTTTGTGACTTCTGAATCATCGGGGATTGTTGTTTTAATGATGAATATGATGACGGACAAATCAGGCGTGACGTAACGGAATAAATAAATATCAGGGGACAATCTCACAAAATTTTACCTAGTCATAAACTAAGCTCTAGGCTTGTACTATGGGTAGGTACTAAGCGACGATAAACACATATAGAAATACATACTGTTGATGTATTTAACATAGAAATAACCATGACTCAGGAACGAATACTCGCGCTCATCACACAAATATTTGCCTATACCGGGATTCGAACCCGGGACCGCTAGCTTCGTAGGCAGGCAGTCACTATCAACTAGGCTATAGGTCTAGAAATAACGGCAAAGGCAGACTTTAGGAGGAAACTTGAACGTGGAAGTTTCTAGTAACCTAGAAGGAGGTTTCATTATGTTAATTTACGATTTACTTGAGCGTTGCAACTGACAATTTTAAAAGAGTTTAGTAAGCGTTGAATAGAGTTGATACTGCGCAGCTGTACTGTGATAAACGCATTACCGATCATCATGACCTAAGCTTTTATAGCGGTATTTCCTCGAAGGCAACGCATTAGCGATTCCTCTCCTGGTGTTGCGGGGACGTCCGTGGCCAGCGGTGGATGCTCTCCATCCGGTGACCTGCTGGCTCGATTACTTCCCCTAACAAAAGACAAATAAAGAGCCGTAGCTGTCGGTTGGTCATGGTCATGGTAGCATAGATTGGTAAGCCCATGCCACGGCCCAGATTGCCGGAGCAGATGTAGGTGACATTGATCTAGTTGATATAGGAGATAAGTTATAGCTATTTATGAGGCATTATTTGATGTAACATTTGTTTAATTCCTTATCAATCAATACTTAATAATCACATGTTTACTTAGGCCAATGCCAAAAACTAATGAAATCCTCATTTGAACATAAAAATTAAATTAATTATACTTGTTCATTTTTCTCCAGAGCGATGGTCCTGGGCTGAGCGCGGCGCCCGCGCATCGACCACCTACCTTAAGGATACCCAACGGTGTCCAATCACAAGTGAGTTTGTTACATTGCATATTAACAAATATGATAAGACAATCGGTGAAATTGATAGCATAGAGGCATTCCATCTAAGACCTCGGCGTTGGCAACGCATCAAATTGATATCATAGAGGCATTCCATCTAAGACCTCGGCGTTGGCAACGCATCAAATTGATAGCATAGAGGCATTCCACCTAAGACCTCGGCGTTGGCAACTCATCAAATTGATAGCATAGAGGCATTTCACCTAAGACCTCGGCGTTGGCAACGCATCAAATTGATAGCATAGAGGCATTCCACCTAAGACCTCGGCGTTGGCAACGCATCAAATTTATAGCATAGAGACATTCCATCTAGGACCTCGGCTTTGGCAACGCATCAAATTGATAGCATAGAGGCATTCCATCTAAGACCTCGCCGTTGGCAACGCATCAAATTGATAGCATAGAGGCACACCATCTGAGACCTCGGCGTTGGCAACGCATCATGCCAATTTGATAAATATTATTATAATTAAAAAGACAATTGAAATTTAGTTAATGTAAAAATAAAGCAAATATTTAACCTCTGACTGGCGGTATGGCGGCATGAAAAAATCAAGTAAATCTCACATTGATAATCTAAGATATCCATACCGAAATATCGAACTATTACGTAATACCGTTTTTGTACTCGAAAAAAGTCTTATACGTTTATGAAACATCCTGTATAGGTCAAAGAGGTGTGCTAAAAATAACTTTAGCAAAAATTGTTGTTTGATTGATGTGTTTAGCTTGCGCGACGTGAACAAACGCGGGCCTTTGGAAGATATTGCCAGAATATATCGAAATAATAGATTGTAAAGACCTGTTAACTTAGACCTGTGTTCGACATTGGTTGATAAAACTGGACTAGAACGAGATATTTTAAAGATGTATATATGTGGCTTTTGGACGTCATCTATTCCGAAAACAGTCTTGTGTATCACTTAAATTTTCTGATCCAAAGGTCAACTGGTAGAGAATGTCAGTAGGCGTTTAATTCACCTTTTGTACTCAAATTTGTATTTTTGTGCAATAAAGATTTAATAAATTAATTGCACTTGACCGCCATCCATCCATCCGCGTTGTTCTAAAAAACGCTAAAGCGATAATCACTTTACCTAAAACTACGCAATCTGTTGTAACGCAGACGTACAATAACAATGCTTACTTTTATTGCCGCCAAGTCGTAAATCATACCTACTGCTCGTCGTAAACGGGCCCTAAATCTAATCGCCTCGCTAAGGAGGTATAATATTTGTACATAAAACTAGCTTTGTATTCCTTTAGTTGAGCATAAATTGTATTAACGAGCGTGTATCAAAAAAAGTACGCATTGTTAAGTACTAAAATTAACAACGGTATTTTTTTCCATTACGCCACGGTAATACTTTACTGCTATAAAGACAAATGGTGGTATCTCAAGACAAAACTCTTGTAGCAAGTGCAACCATGAGGGCGGTATATAAACAACTACCGTTGTTAATTTTCACACCACGTCACACCACGGGATTGTTGTGCCACTTGCTAACGTTCTTAATTCGATCGGATTGTCAAATTACAAAAAGAAATGAGGTCCCACAAAAACATTTCATGTATAATTGGCGGCCAAGATTCACAAGCTCATGACGCTTTCGCTGTAAAAAGTTATCAGATCCCAGGAAAAGCCAAGCCGCTAAGCCTTGACTAAAGTCAAGTAAAGCTAGGCTAGTAAAGTAGTAGGGTTAGTAAACTAACCCTACACCTTGGTTTAAAAAGTATGGCTTGGCGGACTAGTAGTTTTAGATTTTGAGGTAAGGTTAGGTTATTAACCTGAAGTGGTTTGAATGCTGAAGACGGATATTAGTCGTCAAGTCCGCCATCTGAACTTGATTTACAATTTTCATACAGTATTTTAAACTAAATCCCAATAAATAATGCGTATTGATTCATATATTTATTCGCGTTTTAAATCACGAAAAACGCCTTGTTTCACAAACGTGTTCCATGAACAATCAACAGCACTCAAAACCGAATATTTAAATTCATAGGTCCTTTGTTCTACTATAAATCTTTTAAAACGTTAACGTGCCCCGTTGCGTTTATTTGCAGTGAACGTTTTGTGTTTTAAATTGTATTTACATAATGTCACGTCTCCATTTCTGTTTTCAGAGTGCAATCGACAGCTGTCAACCTCCCATAGAGAGCATTCTAAAGGTAAGCTAGCTATATTTACGTGGGGCATAAGAAGTGTCAGGGTCCGAAGAAAGCATTATAGGTTTATATCTCTGCCCTCTTTACGAGTATTTCCCCTTTTTCCGTTGCTGGTCTATTTGAGTCGGTTTGGGGTTTCGTTAAAGATGGACTAGGGTTTGCCCGCGAGTTAAAAAAAATGCTTCTCGTATATCCGTTAGAAATTTGTAAATTTTCTGTTGCTGCATTTTTACTTTAAAAAGATGCAGAAGGATGAAAAGTTAATGTAGAAATATTTATTCAGCTAAATATACAAAACTAATAGTTTGTAGTTTAGAACTGGTACGAAAGTTACCGCAAGATCTTTATGTACCGTCCTTTACGCTGTTGCTTTGGTTAGAGCAAATGGGTCACGGAACCAAGGTAAAGGAAATTCTAGTCCACCCCATCAAATGTTACGTTAATTACGTTTTTTTTTGTCAGTTATACCTTTTAACCGATAAACGATAAGAATAAAGCATTTTGCGTTTTATTTTGTTTTGCTGAAATAAAACGTAACAATTGAATCCGGATTCTTCGTCCGCGTTCCCCTTTTACGATAACTTTGGACTATTTACGTTTATTTTATATTTTCGCTGCACGTTCCTTTATTTATTTACTCAGTGGCTCTAAGGAGAAAATAAACGGTTTTCACGGCGCAAAAGTAAACAACGTTTATTGACGTAGGCACTTATTCCATGTCCATTAATTTTGAAGTAAACAATGCGAACAGTTCAAGTTTTTCGCGTATTTCCGCATAAAAATTAAACTTCATAAAAGTACGAGGTGATAGATGATATATTCTATTTTATTCAAACGTTTACATAAGCGCAAACTGTCAAATCATGGATCACACATGTAAGACGAACCTAAATCTCCACATTGCACTATAACCTACTCAAAAACCTTCTTTTCAAACTATACCAAGACGGTATTTATAACCAATTTATTAGTTTTTCTTCAGACCATATAACACCTCTATAACCTTAAGTACCAATTTCACCATACGATGTTAAATGTTAATCGACTGTTAGTTCATACATTTTGACAGCTGTTAGTACTCTAATCGTCTGTTAAGTGGTTGGTGAAATCCGTCATAAGGGTCTCACAGACTAACTAACAGTCCCTAGGTCGATATCGGCCTGTCAGTTCATCGTATTAGAACACGGACTATCAGTTTCTCCTAAAGTTTGATGAATACATTTCTTCATAGATTTTGCAGATGAACTGTTATTCTGTGGGACCCTTTCAAGAAGTTAATAAATGTGGCGTTCTCAGTATAAAGGGACCTTATGGAGGAAGGCTGTTACGCTCTTCTTATTCTTGTAACTATACGAATACTATGGTAACAGTTGTAAAAACGGCGTAACCGCCTGCCCCCATAAGGTCCCTTTATATTGAGAACGTCACAAATTTGTGTATAACAATGTTTTCTTTTTGTCGCAGGAGATGAAGTCTCTGCCGCAGCCCCTCTCCGTGATAGCAGCCACGCCGAGAAAAGAACTTGACAACAAGTTCATTTTTAACCCCTACACCAATAAGGTAAATCACCGGTGTTGTAGGCAAACGCGAAAATGCACCTCTGCGGCGCACTATACAAATTAACTAAATTATATAGCGTTTTGAAATTGAGCTTTGTTTGATTTGCGAAGGATCTAGATTCAATTGACAGTATTTTATACATTTTGATGCAAATTGGCCTGACCAGCGGGCCGATTGTGGTCGTGTTCATCACTGTCACGCCGTCACTTTCTGACATACGTGAGTGCGAGAATGACAAATGCTTTATCCCACATTTATCCACCGTGATAAACGCGACCATAGTACGAGCCCGGGTTAAGATTTGAGTTTAAATAAAGGGTCAAGTCTCTTCTGAGCAAAAATTACACAAAATATTTACATTAAAAAAAACAAATCCTTTTACCGAAATGCCCATTAGCTATGTCCACACCAGTGCGCTTTCATGCTCATCTTGCGCTTTCAATTCGTCTTGCGTCAAGCACATGCAATACGAGGGTGACACTGAATCTTCAATAAAATCCAAAGTTTTTATTTTATCTTCCGCCATTTTATTTGCAAAATGTTGTACGTCAACCCAACGGTGACGGATCAGCGTGAGCTACGGGCATGCGCTGCTGTCAAACCAGTTTGAGCGCATGCGTTATTGCATGTGCTGTGGTTGCAGAGGCATACGTCACAGGAAAACGCAAGATGAACGTGAAAGCGCACTGGTGTAGACATAGCCATTAGGTATTAAACAATATGTAAAGTATCAAAATGTATGATCAATAGCTGTCAAATCATTTAAAAAATATGTTTTACGTGTAAAAATGTGACATTTAAATTATTGAATATGAGTAAGCATTACCCATTCGGGATACTTTTAAGTTCCCAAACTAAGTTCTAGGCTTGTGCTACGGGTGCTAGGTAACGATATACATACTTATATAGAAAAATACATGCTTAAATATTATATAGAAAACATCCATGACTCAGAAACAAATACTCGCGCTCATCACAAAAATATTTGCCCATTCCGGGATTCGAACCTGGGACCGCTTGGTTCGTAGGCGGGGTTACTACTACCAACTGGGCTAACCGCGTCGTAATGTTTAATAACACTGTATATTCTATTGTTACAATAATAATAATAAAATGATACGGAGCTCCCATTACTTTTCCACTTCCTTGACAATCAAAACCTGTTTTATGTAATTTGCTTGAATGCAGACGTAAGAACTATATACTTGTAAACTTTATTAGAGAAAGTGTTAGATTGAAATCTTAATCACCTAAGTAATTTACGCTTTTATGATAGGTAATCATAGTTAATTGTTTTTAAAGTTGTTAAGATTATACTAGTTACCTTATACTCCATTTGTTTGGGCATTTAGCTGAATACCAAACAAGACCACGTGATACAGTTCGGCAGCCAATAGGAGCAGAGCAATGATACTCCAAAGATCGATAACACAGTTTTGATTGCCTGTTATTTAGAGCTACGTGGTTTGGTTTGTTTCTTTCTTTTAAGTACCTAAACAAAAAAGTATAGCAAAATATCATTAATTTTCGGCGCTAATGAATATTTGATCTTGTTAAGTTATTAATTATTACAATATTTTCATATTCTCAGTAGAGTCTGGATGGTAATGCGCCTGCAACAGTCAGGATAACCACAGGAGGGGTCGGTTTGAATCCGATTTATGAAAATTATCTCGTAATTTTACGAGCTGTCTTTGCATACCTAAACAGCCGCGATTGAATACAAGTGTTACTACAAAAACTTGAATAATCGTTGAACACCTATTTATTAAGTGTTGATTCATGAGAAATTGAAATTTTAGGCGAGTTTAAGTTTTTTGTAGTAAGACCGGAAATCTTGAAGAATTGCAATGTTTATAGAACCGCAAAACATACAGCATAATTGAACTAATCAATCCCGAAATCTAGTTTTATACAAATCAAATATGATAGTCATCATAATAAATTGCTTCACGTTTTAAGTCAACGAGCGAAGCGAGCGATGCAAGCATTGCTAACATTGTTTTTATTCGTAGGTGCAAGAAAATCCTCAACTAACCAACAACGATCTCAAAACACCTCTACCTAAACCCGGTAAGTGCATTTTAAAATTACTTATGTATATTTTCATCATTTCATATACAATATTAACACGACACATGACCTAATATTAAAATTCGAAACAATTATAAAATTCTTGTTATACCTAATTATATAAAAACTGTTATATACTAAAGTTTCATCAACTGGGATAACAAAACAAAGGTTATGGAAGCAAGCCAATTAGTGCACCTCCTTTTATAAATGAATCTGAATAAATGAACGAGCTGCAAGTTTATATTGAACTCCACGTGCAAGACATTGATTTTCACTTTCATAATCATATTAATTTGTTTCTCAGTGACCGTAAAGGATCTTTTTATAACAGAAGACAAACATGTTTTTAGATAGGTAAATTGATTTGTGGCAACTGTATTATTTTTATATGGAAATGAAACGGATAAACTTTACAATGTAATTTTTTAATTTCAACAGATGTTATTTGGCAAAAATGCAAGGGTCGCGTATGTATCATCATCATTATGTTTTGGAACAATAATAATATACCTTTTTTCTGTGTTTACTGTCACTAAAAACCCGCTGCGGATCTAAAAAACTTACTTTCCTTAATTACAAAAAGCCTTCATTTGATGGAACTTTTCTAAATTGTCTTTATTTTCGACTAATTGGTCTAAATACACGACGAGCGAGAGAAACGTCATTATATCGTCAAAATATGGCTCCCTGCCCCCTTGACCTAATTTTTGCACCCCGGTTTAAATCCCTAGGACGGACGTATCCCTGTTAGCTCCACTTAAGCCGGTGGACCAACAGTTGGTTAATTAAATACTAGATAAACTTCGCTAAGATTTGCTATTTAATTTAAAAATTGTTTCAAAGTAAGATGAGGATGACTGGATGGATTAAGAAAGTCGGTGGGTTACTGTGGAGAAGGAAAACGAAGGTCAGGTAACCGTGGCACTCTTTAAAGAAAGACGTATTACTATATCTAACATAAAAGTTGTAGACAAGTGAAATCTGTAATGGTTGGAATAATCATTCACCCTGCTCTCATTTTAAAGTTTTTAAATACTTTAACCTAATTTTACAGATAAAATAAAGTGTTACTTCTTTAATTAAAACATTTGGAACTTTTATGATTAGTCAATACATTTTGATACTCATTTGACTCTTTCACCCATCCTTATGTTAGTATTGTAACTTGATAAAGAATTGCATTTGACAAACGAAATGCTGCGATTCAATCGTTGAAGTTTAACCTTTGTCGGTGCCACCGGGCCCGTCACGGCGTAAGCCTCATCAAGGCAACCGTTTAATTGGCAAGATACCACGTGCCGTGTTGCCTGTTGCCTGTCATATATTCATATATAACATAATATACGACAGTGACGATGTTGTGATTTAAAGCCTAAGGCCTCGCGCAGACTGCATTCTATTTATTTGGCCGATTGTGTTTTGTCTCCACAAACTAAGTAAAAATAGTTAAGGACAACCGTATAATCGGTCCGGCAATATGCGGTGAGTGTAATACAATCAATATGAATATCTGTGACGATATTTAATTCTCGCATGATCGGCTGAAAGGATAATCAGTTACTTTACGTCGTGTAGATAAGATATCGTAATACTTTTTCTCGGAATATTTAACTATCCCAGAAAAAAATATAATCGAGTGTATTTAACCGATTAAGGACTGATTTATCCATCTCCAGATAGCGTTATAGACGGATAAATATTAGCCCTATCCTTCTCTTTCATATGAAAGAAAACTTTAACTGACATTTATTTTTATCTGGGGATTAGATAAATCGGGCCTAAATACACTTACTTATAATATCAACACTGAAAACAAAGCATATTTATATCAAACGTTGACCACACAAAACACAATCACCAATTCAGTGACCAAACAAAACATGCAGAATAAAATAAATATGCTCCAAATTGTTCGCACGGCCGAATAGGCGAAAATAAACGGGTTATGAAATATTAAGGGGCAGTTTACACGTATCGCGGCGCGCCACCTGGCGGCGACGGGATGAATATATTGTTTGAAATAACGACGTGAATGCAAGGTGCAAGTTAAAACGCGGACTGTTTTTAATTGGTTGATGGACGTTGCGTAATTTGTGGTATGCTCCAGGTGTACTCGTAAAATGCTAAGCTGTGGATTTAAAGCTGTGATAGGACGGTAATTTTTTGCTTTGGTTGATTCGTATTTCAATCGTTTATACGTATAACTTGCCGTGTGGAGGTCTGGGACAAATCATGAGTTTCATTTCTTACTGGCTTGCGGTTATTTAATCTACTTAAAATGGCATCTAATAAAAATAATCACGACATAATAGCATGTAATATAAATTGAAGTCTGTGTGTACGTTTATGCTAATCTCGTGCGATGAATTTTAATGCGGTTTTCGCCCATTTCTCGAGGAAGGTTAAATACTTATAATGAACTAGCTTTCCGCCCGCGACTTTGTCTGCGGTGAATCAGTACTTTCGTACGTTAAATTATAGCCTATGTTTACCCTGAAAGTCCATTCTAAATGTTGGTGAAAGAATTTTTGAAATCGGTCGGCAAGTACAAATAAGTTACTATCGCAAATAACATTAAATCTCACCCAAGCACAGTGACGTATGTGTTACATTTATGTCCTGAATCATTGTTGTGTTTGCTTCACAACTACATTCGATAACTGCCTCCCTCCAATGATTTACCTGTACGTTTTTCTCTCAAATTCAGTTTGCAGTAGCTGTCTGTTTGTATCACATCCCACCAGGGCCGTGCTCTCTGATTTCCATTCAAAATAGACACTGTAGGTAGTTCTCTCGTTGCGAAGGTCCGGGTGAAACAAACGAAAACGCTATAGGGGGTGTTCGTTAGTTCCGAACGTGATTTGGACCGTGGTGACACGCGCACATGATTCGTAGGGTTGGCAAATTGATTCGTGGAAATCAAGTCAAACATCGACGTAAATTTTCCGATCGGCAACAAGATTTTTAGTATAATTTGAGTTCATATCTCGTGTAGGTAATTGATATTAAAGACCTTTATTGATTTTTGATTATCAACATCTATAAGATTGTTATGTACAAAGAGTTATGTTTCGTTTTGATACTATTCCATTGTATATAATTAGTGTTGTATTTTGTTATTATATCCTGTTAGTTTCTCCAGTCTTATATCAGATACGTAAAATTTAAATGATTGACACACAGACTAACAAAACAACCCTGACCATCTAATCAGCCAAATGAAGCGGGCTAGAAATATTCGCGCCAGCTAACAGAATGATAATGGCCACGCCGGACCGGGTAATTACCGGATTCGCGATAAAGTAAACCACCCGATTGCATTATTGCGGTAAGCTTGAAAGGACTTAACAAAAAACTCCGTACAGCGTCAATTTGTCATGAAAATTACAGATCGCGGCACCGAACAACTTAACGCATCATCAGTGCCAAGAATAGTATTCTAGTGTCCATTTTATAGGAAAATTACTCGGCTTGGCATTGAACGCGTGGCGAAGCAAGATTAAAGTCTTATTGCTAGTAACAATTGTTTATTTGTTCTTAATTAGTGTTGTTTTTCTATGGGTTGCCTTAGGTCTGGGAATTTACGTGACGGTTATGCATGGGGCTTGTACAGATATTGATTAAATTTTCAAATAAATCTCACACCTTATACATAACAATTGTATAACTTGTAATGCAATTCCTATTTTTATGATACGGTGATATCCAATCTGACATTCATATACTATTCATTAAGTACCTACCTAATTCATATTTCATCAAGTAAAACTTAGAATTAAGCTGAAATATTGTACGCCTCTCTGAGGCGTCTATTTATTTGTAACTCATGAAGTCATGACCATGCAATGAATATATTTCATTTTGCCTTTGACTTCAATTAATAAAAGTCTGTTTGCTTCGTATTAACTTTTTAAGCTAATTTTAAAGAGGTTATAGATCGCCCCTATATGTTTTCAGCCAGTTCGGAAGTCGTCGTCATAGTGTCTGTCACCCCCTATTAAATTATTTTAAATAGAAGTGATGAAAATAATGAATTAAAGAAAAGTGCTCATTTACGCTACTATTTCGCAACATTCAGCCACAAATCTCGGTAAACAGAGTCGACACAAGGTTCACCGCAAAAAATCTAGGCTGAAGCAATTTGTATACAGACAAAGAGACGGATTGACTTTACTCTAAGAAGTGTTTTTGCATCTTTTGTTTTCAGTATTTAAAGGATCTTGTAAGGTAATTTTTCCCGTTATTGGATTGGGCTGAAATTTTGAATAAGTACATAATGTCTAACTTCCTAACTTCCTACAGCATAGCAACCTTCATATTAAAAATGTTACTTTCTTAAACAGTTTATACATATACAGCCTATGAGATAGTTAGCTCCATAGCGGACCGCCACTAGCGGCAGACGACCGAAAAGTTCAAAATCACCGACATTATCGAACGAGACGCAACTGCGGCGTCACGAGCGGCCGCGATCGGCTCCCACTAAATCGCATAATAATTTTATTAGCCACCGTAAGGTGATCCCGGCAGGTTTAATTATACCGAACCGAGTGGTTTATTGTGTTTGCGCTGGGAGCTCTCGTTTAATTGGTTCCTGTTCTGTTTCGCTGCTCCTTCGTGTGCGGTACAGTCTGGAGAATATTAAATCAGACGAAAGCCTGTTATTGTTGGATGTGAATGTGGAAGACCCAGTGTAGATAAACAATGCTAATGCAACTTGTATGTGCCTTTAAGGTAGACATTCATTAAAATGTATCGATAAGATTCAATAAATCTGCGACTTTTAAAGTATTAAATGACGTACATGTCATCATCATCATCATCAGCCGCAAGACGTCCACTGCTGGACAAAGGTTTTCCACAACGATCGGTCCTCTGCTGCTGTCATCCAGCGTACATGTATGATTTTGCAATAGTAACCTTCAATAGTCGGAATAGGTAGTGTTTATTTACCTAATTTCATTCAATAATGTATTCCCATCTCACTCACGCATGAATGAAGATGCGTCAAGTTTAGGTAAATGAACACTACCAATTTCGAACTAAGGTAATTTTACTAACTAAAAATAATAATTATTCTTAAAAAGATTGTTTAACAATTACAGATTGCTTATGATTCCGACACTAGGCGAGACCTGTCCTGTGGAATTTAGGGCACATGTTGACCGATCACAATATTATTTAGATATGTGATAATATTCTATTCCTGCTTGTAATCTATAACTTCTTTTGTAATTTAAACTACCTATTTAACTTCGTCTTAACACGTACATGTTTTTAAAAGTAACTGTACCTATCAACCACCTGGCGTCAGGGGTCGCAAATCGAACGACGAGAGAAAAATAAAAAGGCAAAAAGCCCGAATTAAAACCGTACATTTCCTAGACTGCGCTATGATCCGCGCTCTATGCAGACGCCTACACACTCCAGACCAATGAAAACGGATCATGGTACGTGCAAATAAAATAAATAAATATCAGGGACAATCTCACACAAATTGACCTAGTCCCAAACTAAACTCTAGGCTTGTACTATGGGTACTAGGCAACGATATACATACTTATATAGAGAAATACATACTTAAATATATAGAAAACATCCATGACTCAGGAACAAATACTCGCGCTCATCACACAACTATTTGCCCATACCGGGATTCATACCCGGGACCGCTATCTTCGTAGGTAGGGTCACTACCAACTAGGCTAACCGCGTCGTCGAATCTACAAATCTACATACACCGTGTTCTGTTTTCATAGCGCTGGAATGTAGTATCTTATGTAGTATACATATACTATATATCGCGTCGTCTGGGGTTGAAAACCTGCGTCAACATAGCTCTTTTGTGATTTTTCACAATCTGAATCCAGCTAGGTTCTCTCTCCGTTTACGCGAACCTAGCATTTATCCAGTTCAGTGTCCCGGACTATTTTGATTTCATTCATATGTAACGTAACGTGTAATGATCCTTATTAGAGGATTATTTGTTTTTATTTTTATTAGTTGATAGAAGATAAGGTGCTGAGGTGGGCGTAACCAAACTTTCATCGTAAGGGCCTGCTCAAACCGGCGGAGCGCAGCGCAGATCACTTTAAATTTATCAATGTATATTCTTCCCTATTTTAATTACAATAAGGTATAAATTTGAATGCTCTGAGACCGACCTCGGAGCATCACGGAGGAATTCTACTCTGCGGCTGCGGCTCTAAATTTATACCTTATTGTAATTAAAATAGAAAAGAATATACATTGATAAATTTAAAGTGATCTGCGCTGCGCTCCGCCGGTTTGCGCAGACCCTAAACTTGTTTATTTGAGATAAAAACAATATTTTAAATTAATTTTCTTTTTCACTTTAACGATCTAATTTATGGTCGTCAGCACACAACAATATGACGAAATTAAACTGGGTTAACCGTATTCTTGAACGGACTTATTTATCATTATGATTTTCGAATGAAGTTTTGAAAGGAAATTAAAATAACTAATGCGATAAAATTTTGCGTGTAATCGTGCCACGCCACGCAGTTGACGCAGTGGACTCACAAAAGAGGCTGACGTGAGCTCAAATAAATCCTAAATACAGAATGAAAACAGGCGACGCACACCTTAAATTTAATCGGTGCTCCTGCAAAAAGAATTTAAAAAAATACCGACACCGAAAACATCGTTGATTTTTTGTGATCGCCCATAAAATACATTTTCAAAACAATCTGCCTCTATCCACAGATTTATTCCAGTTTTCCGATTTCATTTCCTAAACTTTTTTATTTATTTTCTAATACCGTTTTCAGTTTGATTTATATACTTCAAAAAAACTATTACCGTGTGGTATCGCCGTCTCTCTCCGACGAGGTAGTCAGACGTGAGATGAGACTATTAGAGCCGTTCGATGTTGTTGAATGATTTGGAATTGGCTAGACCTGCCCGTGACAAGGACTGGTATCAGAGAACATTTGTTTTATTTTTACGTCTGTTTCGGCAAATTGCACTGAAAGCTGAAAGACGGTTTTCCTCTTTTCGCCAAAAGAAAAAAAAAAACAATATTTAACTATGATTGGAGACCGGACTAGGAGAGGACGGATGTATGATGCAAACAGAATAGTATCGATATCGCGCGCGCATTAATTTGATTTTTGGTTTGAAGAGGTTTTAAATATAGAATATGTAATTAATAGAATATTTAGGTATTTTGCTTAAGCCATCTATGTACTTATAAAGTAATTTATTCGTGAAAGCTTTAAAAGTGATCGTCATTTGCTTTTTCAATAATTATTTAACTATTCATTCCTTGAACTGTTTAGTGGGCTTCATGAGATTGTAATACAAGTTGGTGGTAATAGAATGAACCAACGCTGTCATTTTCCAAGCATTTTGAGCTCCTTATTAACCAAGATACTATCAGAGTAAGGATCCTATTACAGTTTACAAGTTTTACGCCGGTCGAATCGTAAACGTCTCAGGCTCTCAGGGGTGGAGGGGTGGGGGTGGGAGTATGAGTTATGTATCGGGTTAGAACGGGATACATTTCCGCCCTCCAAAGCTAAAACGCAGTACGATCATACGGACTTCAAACTCTTATACTGCCTTTTTCTTTTGGAGAGCTCATTTCTCAGGACTGTGAAAAAGGTGCTTGCTTTTATTGGCGTATTATGCGCCGCCAGTTTTGGGGACTTTGTATTTTGCCGTGGGTAGTTCAAGTATTGATTTATTTATCGTATTTCTATGGAGTACGAGTATGATGTTGAATTCAATATTGATGTTGCCTCGGTGGCTATGTACTTATATATTCTCTTTACCGTGAAAATATATTTTTTTCAATTATTTTCGATTTATTATATCCTAAATCTCCTATTATGAATTTGTGCTAGACTCGTTTTCATTGTCTAGTTTTCGTAACTTAGTTTTGTAATATGTGCCCATGAATAAATTTTGTCAAAATGACTGTCAGATGTTCCCGTATTTAGGGCATCGTGTTTCACGAGCCATGGAAAACAATACACTATTTGCATTACAAAATGAATTGTTTATGCAAATATGAAACAAACACTATAAATGTGAAAGTTTATGAGGATGTTTCAATATTGGTTCCGAAGGAAAAATTATGCATTCCAAGACGGACAACGGTTAGCAAAAAAATATATTTAAGCTGAAATACTTCACAAACCGGTAAAATATTGACTGTCTCACTCGTTTATTCGAAGCATTATCGCATTCTCAAGGCTGTGCCAGTTGCGGTTCGTTGCGTAATTGTGTTTGTGATGTTCGGATGAACGGGTTTTGATCGCCGCCAAATACTTACTTATTGCTAATTTTAACAAATCAAATTTTAATAAATTTGTAGAAATCGAGTTTTCCAAGTTCGAAGTTACGTTAGCTCTCCGTCCCTTTTCTTCCATTTAGTCATGCATGCATAACGAGTAAAAAGTATGGGGAACTCAACATTTCGAATTTTGTTTTTCGAATAGTAACCATCCAGGTTTCAAACACATTTTTTTGGTTCAAAGGTAATCTTTTCCACTCTAAAACAATTTACCAACCCTGAGCGATTTTATTTGTGGTTGTTTACCGATAACCGCGGAACTGTAAACTGGATTATACCGGTATCCACTGGATAGGCGGGAACCCTAATTCCAGAACCGCTTCGATGACTAGTGTTGATTTAATCGCTGAATAGGGGATGCCTGATGCGTGTAAAATTCGTTTCCTCGCTCAATTCTTCCAGTTAGGGGTTGAATTTATCCTGGTGCACCACTAAGGTAAAGAAGGAATATTCATCTGAATCTGTGCCATTGGTTTAAGCTGTGTTTAGTCGCTCAGTCAGTCGCAAAGGATTTTATATTATGCATAGATTTGTTGAGTTTTCCCATAAGAAAGCTTGGTCTTCTCGGATTTGCAGAACCGTTCTTTGGGTGGAGTTCAAAAAGTTGTCGCACAACGCAACTTTTTTCGCCTTCGTTGTTTGTATGGTTAACTACGCTTAACATTTTTTTTTAATTGGGTCCAACTTTTTGAACCTTACCCCTTTACTCTTTAAATTTTGCTCTGAGATTATTATTTTTTATAATGATAAGAGGCCAGATTTACTGACTCATGTCATACAACAATACTATTATTTATGTCTTTTACGCAAAATCGATATTTTAGTTAAATATCCTTTACAGTCAGGTGGCAAGGTCAAATCACCAACAAAAAGTTTACGATTAATTTTAAAACTGACTTTCCAAACATTCACGTCTCATTTTGAAACACTGTTTTTAGTGTGTTGGTTTCCCTTTGTAAAATTAGCTTTCATCACAGCTGTTAATAGCTGTTGTCTTCAAAACAAAGCGGTGTTTCAGGTGCACTGGAATCAAAGTGGACCATTTCACTGGTTCACATCACAATGCGAGTTACGCTAACTGTCCTGCATTCTGGACCCCAACTGCTATTCTGACGGACGCTCAAATAGGCATGCCTTTTGAATGGGTGCCGTCTGTTGGATCCTGGATAATTTCATACTTCACATAATTTGATAGAGCTTGGACGCCAATTAAAACCTACTTAAATTAGACTTTTTGTAAAGTTATTAAATGAAATTAACATTATTTATGAATTATTGAGTTCTTTGGAAATGAAATGTCTCAAAGCAAATTATATGTTTAAAAAGAGGTTTATACATGAATGAATAAATATAAGTACCTTTACGGTTTTATTTATTTATTCTATACTTGCTTCTGCTCGCGACTTCGTCCGTGTAGAATTAGCAATTTTGCCACGAGAGCAGTGATATTTTTTTTCGGGATAAAAGGTAGCTTATCCGAATCCGTCCAGCCTTTTCAGCGTTTGGGATTAAAAAACATACACACAAACCTTTTCTTTTAGTATATATCTATATGTTAGTGTGATGTGATTTTTAGAAGAATTTGAAATACAACCTTACTATACTAGCAATTATAAAGTGAAAATATGAACCATTATAACGTCACGAGAAAGAAGTTACGTCAAAGTTATTCATTAGGTTTCTGCGACAAGGTTCTATAGTAGATATAGTATTTTTCTAAATATTGTCTTTATATACTATCACATTCTCACCTGAAGGTTACGGTTGGTCAAGATAAGTTCGAAGATAAAGGTATAAACATTGTCATTTATTTAATTATGTCCCTATACAACAATTTCAATACTTTGAATTTACCGTTAAAGCTAATATAGCGATTATAATTGTGTCTATATTCGGACGTTATTAATCGCCTTGATAAGTTGAGTGTTCAAGAACTTTTCGTTTGGATTGGACGAAATCGGCCTAAAAAGAATACCGTTTTCATCCAGTCTGAGGATCTTGTTAACTAATTCTTACTGTAATTCCATCATGGGAACTAAGTTTAAAGAGCAGTTTGTACCTAATACAAGGGTTGGATTTGCTCTCAAGCCCGACCCCGAGGACATAATCTACATAAATTATTCTACACGCTCCACTGAACCTCTACCGCTCCCGCTCCGCTTGTGACTCAGATTTCAAACCTCTGTGGTACTTGTATTCATTTAATAACCATTTCTGTTTTATCTCGAAACTTTTTATTTCGTGTCTCTCTTAAAAGTTACGACTCTGATTAGTTAAGAAAATTAGGTGTTTTTAATGTTGTCAACACATCTAGAACTACTGTCACGCTGTGAATGGGAAAAGGGATGGTTGCGTAAACTCGGAAAAATCAACGTCGGCTCACACCGTTACCCTCGGGGTGTTTCCCATCCGCCTTTTAAATTCCCGCTTCCCTTAGCAACAGTTGTTTCATCAAAATGTCCTGTCACTCTCGTCACGTTCCAACATGTCCGAGTATTTTATTTTTAAAGTCGTCGTCGATAGAAATGGCCATTTACCATTATTACTCCATAATCACATACTTTTGAAGATCAGATGAGGTATTTTTTTAAAGATTTATGTATATACGCTGGTTCAGTACTTTTATATCAAGTTTAAGATTAAATAATTATTAATTTTACGCTTTTTTTATATAAAAACACGCTCGATGAAAATTTGGGGTTATGTGTCAAACAGTAATAATCTTTGGCCATTTCTATTGACGGAAATAAAACCGGGATTTCTCGAAATATGTTTGGTTCCGGTTTTTTGGAAACTTAAAAATTCCCTGACAATAAAGAACCGAAATTTCCCGGGAGCATGCCCTAGCACCAACCACGCGAGGTAAAAACTGTAATGTTTCAATATTTCAATAAACAGTGCGGTATCAAAATAGTTGGTGTCTGCAGAGGATTGAAAAGTAACAACGAAGTGGGATTTCCACCGGCTCGAATCCTTCCTTTTCGCCGCGATCGCCAAGACGCCCGGGAAATTGAAGAATCCATCCGTCTGCTATCTAAAAACGGAATCGCACGATCCCATCATTTTAATACGGTTTGATTCTTTTTTTACAACTCTCTTTTAAACAGCTTTTATGGGCTTTCACTCGAATGTGCGGTTATGTTTCCGACAGTTTGTTGGTTTATCTAATGCGGGCTATTTCTAACTTGTTTCGTTAATGTTACTTGATTATATAAACTTTTATATTGACCTACTTAAAACTATTAAAAACTGCATCTGTAACTTTTTATTGGTAGCTTGTTAGTTTAAATTTATTCGGTAAAAGAGCATGAGATTGTTAACGGTTAAATTTGGAGATTCCCGCCAAATGGCAAAGGATGCTCGGAAGACTTGAGACGAGGTAACGAAACAGTTCTAGAGCGTCTTACGACATTTTTTATAAGTCTCCCCAAAATTATTTTCAGGATTCGCGTCTGTATCTGTCTGATTTTTTCATTAAGATCTTTTATTTTTCAAAAATACGTTTAATTCGATGCGTTCTAAGTTTGAGATCACTTATTATTTTTTAAATTTCCAGTAATCCTTTATTAAGATAAGGGACTTCAAAAACAGTTTTTTTAACTCGACACTTAGATATAATTGAGAGTAGAATATAATTTGTTTCGGGTTATTTTATTGCATCAATACAAAGTTATATAAGATTATCAATAGACATATCATAAATTTAATCACCGCCATTCCACAGAGATCGTACAAGCATTACGGAAATAGTTCCGTTCGCATCACGACTGAATCGCGTCTCAATATGCCAATTTGATCGCTTGGCGCCATCTATCGACCCGCTCACTTACCACTAATACATGGAGGCTCCGCGTTTGACAGCGGGTTGCCATAGGCGCTAGAGTATGGACCGCGGCCACAATTTCAATTTGTTTTAATGCATCTTGCTTCGTTGTAGTAATTATATCGTTGACGTTACGGTAGCTCTTATGGACTAGACAGTAAGTAGGTATATATCGACTGTTAAACAAAATACTGCTCTGTTCGCGGAGGAATTGGCAACTTGGTGTTGCTGCGTACTGTACGCCCACGTTCAGACGGCGATCTTTTTACCCGTATACCGCACGTTGTTTCCATATAAATCTTACCGTATTCGATTACTGTATGGTATGATTTATATGGTAGTGGCGTAGGTTGCCGTTGGTTGTTCTCACTCAAACTCTTTTTTGTCAAAATTTACTTGTCGTACTTTGTATGAAGTGATGTGGGTACGTGTCGACTTAGCAACCGAATTGTCATCTGTCACTTTTAAATGCCAATTGAATAGTGAAATAGGGGCAAGATGCTTCGCTTACTTGTGAGTCGAGTGGGCGGTGTTCATTTAAATGGCAGTAAAATGTTTGGAATAACATTTTCTATGCAATAATGGAAACGTTTGGTTGCTACAACGCTGTTTTTTTATCTTGTTTTCCTTGGCTTGCAAGATTCTGGAGGCTTCTGTCAAAAGAGCCAAGCGACATGATCATCTCTCCGACCACGGCTTATGGTTACCTACTGCTTGAAGAATTTTTTATTCTTTCGATCGTTTTCTATATTGCTATGTTTTGCCTTTTTCCTCCTTTCCGTTTTTGACAAAGCAAGAGTAGGACAAAACATAGTTATATAAAAAATAGTTATATAGAAAACAATAAAAAAAATATTTTGACAGGACGAATATAGGCTCTGGATGGTTACCACGAAACACTCGTTTCGAACGTTCGAATGCACCATCCCTTTCACTCGTCAATTGTGATTAAATCTTGAGAAATTGAAGAAGCTACGTAACTTCTATTGTCAAAGTAGCCTCCGTAATCTGACGCTTGTGTGGCCTCGCCTTCACTCGTGCCGTAGAGCGGGCATAAGGGTGGCCGCCTCGATGCATCCCGTCCCACCCCACCCCCGGGGGGAATCGTAAACCCCCCACCCCTCCTACTACGTACTACAGCGTAGATGCGTCTATTTCGAGATGCTAGTACAACCGACACCTCTACAATCCGCAACTAGTGTATTGGTTTCTGTGCACCGATTTAGTCTAGCCTAGCGGATAGTGCTCAAGGTAGTATGAATATTCAAGAGCCTAATAATGTAAACGCTTCCTTATCACGGTATGGATAATGGGTTTTTTTATTATGTTCCTTGTAACGGAAATGTGTTTTTTTACGCTTCAAACACACTTTGTGTCATTCGAGTTTATGGCGTGTTTTGAAAGGTTTAACTGGATACCTGCTGAATGACGTTTTCGATTTCTTGAAATAAGCCAGAATTTACCAATTTTACGAGTATCCATGTTTTCCTTGCTTATAACAATAAATAAACGATATGTAGCAAACGTATTTGTTTCCCATAAACATCTACTTTTAATAAAAATATTAATATTTAAATAGGTTAACATTTGACACAATGTTACCTGATACAAATACATATATATCTAAGGGCACGCGACGATAAACAGAACTCAAAGGTGTACCGTATGACGCTTAGCTTAATGAACTTGATAGATTCACGTATCTGAGTTTATTTTCTGTAAATGTAGCGTTGTATTTGTAGTAAAATCTAGAGACCCTACTAATATTATAAATATGATATTTTTTACTTTATTATGAAACATATGGTAACTACAGAGGAAATAACACGGTTGATGTAGGAAAACATATCGAAACTCTTTTATGTGGTTACAAGTATAATATGTGTAGATATGTATATATATGTATATATATTTTTTGTAATAATTCTAATATGTTGTCTTGCAGAACTACGCAGATATTTTATATTATTTTTACAGTTTTATATAATATTTATTTATTTATTTATTTATTTTAGGTTTGCCAACAGGTAACATACTATAAATCTTGCGATGTAATAATCATAACAATAATAATGCTAGAATAAGTAGTAGGTATCATTGTCATAATTTAACTATGTTTAAAAAATTACTAACTGTTGATTTTCTTGCGGCGCTTCGTCAGCAGTGGTCTCCTCTTGGGAAGCGCTGGTAGTTTTTAACGTGTAAAAGTGCCCGTGCGGCCTACTTACTGAATAAATATCTTCTATATTGTTTATCTTTTATAAAATAATTTTGCACGGAAAAGCACCTGTTTTGTATATTAAAAAAAAACCGAAGAATCGTCGTAAACAGATGTTAATTAAATTATTTGGGCTTTTTTTTATTTCTATGTACCCTAGTTAGGATTAAAATTAAGAAACGGTAACTTTTCCACTGAGTGACGAAAATTAGTCATACATTTAGTATCGTTAATTTTCGTAACTCAGTGGAAAATTACCGTTTCTTAATTTTAGTCTTAACTAGGTACAAAGAAATAAAAAAATGCCCATTTAACGTTTTATTTTCCGATTGGGGATAACGAGCGGCCGGTAGATGGCGTTATTGCGCATTTTTCGACCAATCCGGGACAAAGGAAAGGGGACGAAACGGAGATCGTCTCCTTGCGAGGTGCGCGGCGTACCGGGAGCGTCGTAAATTCGTTATATTCTTAGTCTGCTGGTTATTCTCAATTAGAATACATTTATCATTTACTTCTATATATATATATAATTATTAGGTAATTATTAGTTAGGGAGATTTGCACTTATTTTCGGATTTTAATCACGTTTTAAATAGAAACGGCGAGACTTAATACTCCAATTCTTACACTTGATAAAAATCTGAACATTTGATTTGTTTTAACGTACGTGTTTAAAGGTATTTTTTTGTACAAAACGAATGTAACGGCATTTTATTTTCAAGTTAGTCACTATTAAGTAGTACGCATTTGTTACTTTTGTTAGTATACTTAATGGTTTTCTGTTCCGTTGCCACACTTCCTTATCTAATAATTATGCGGGTAACGCTATATGTCAACAAAAATTAATAATTACGTACGTAATTTAACTTAACTTGCATACCTACTTGATTATCACTATTTACTAGGGACCTGAGTATTTAATTTTTAATTTAAGAATAATGAACTTAACTGTAATGTATAATTAAATAAAGTGGACCTCAAAATTACATGCTACAAAGGAATAAAGATAAATACGCCAAAAATAAGATATACCTATAAATTATAAAATAAGATAATACACTGTAAATTTCGTTTTTTAACCAAGTTTAGTATTATTGTGAAAAGTATTTTAAAAGAATGACATTTTAATAATTTCTATTGTCATTGTCGTATCTTATTGTATTATAAGCAAAATTCTAACTTTAATTTAATTATTTTTACCCATGACTTTGAGGATGTGTACAATATTTAAAAAATCATATTATTATGAATATACGTGATTGAATGTCAAACTTTCCTGACATCCAGACACACTTGTATATAGTTCTGGTAAAGAACAAAAAGAAAAACTTAAAAAGTCCGAGAATGCGACTGATATAAAGTTGGGTGTGTCACCAGCTTTGTGTTTTACTTTTATAGGTAGGTGAGCCGGTGATAAAACGCGCACCGAGGGTACCGTCTTGTGGATCGCTATGTGGGTGGGGTAGCCAACCATGGGTTTGAGATTACAAGTGGCTATTTATTAAATTTAATTTTTCTTTTTCCGACTATTATAAATACTATAGTATGGTAAGGTCCACGTTGAAGTCGTAAGTTAAAAGTTACTTTGACGAATAGCGTAAATCTAGGGCTTTGGGAAGCCCCAGACGAGGAAAGGTGTCTTAAAGTGATTATGTTTAGCACTCTTCCTGCCAGCCATATATAAAGCGGTTCTACTTCAGCAGGCCTAGGGGTCCGCTGGCGTATCCCAAGTTTTGTGTAACTCCACGCCAAGGTTAAAAGGGCAATTTTTCGAGCGTTTCAACCGCCGTCATTCCCGTGGCCGCATTAATGTCGAAATTCCTGTAGCTTTGGAAGCATTTTCAGTTAAATTTTGTAGAAGTGAGGGCACTCTACAAGATAACCGAAAATACCATCAAAAGCTACAGGAATTTCGACGTTAATGCGGCCACGAGAATGACGGCGGTTGAAACGCTCTAAGAATCACCATAAAGTACCCATGGCCTCCTGATAGAAAACGTTGAATATTAACCTAGGGTGTTGTGCAAGGCCAGCTGGAGGTCGCCGGTGGATCCCATGGTAGGGAGAGTGTTAGTTAATGAATATTATGAAATTGGCTTAAGGTTCACAATTTATTTATATATTTTTTTATGGTAAAGTAAAACAAGTATTGTTTACATAGTCGTTATGGTTATTAACCTCTCGTATGCCCCGTGATGAATCCGTCCTAAATTTTAGAGTACCTACCTTTTTGTATTTTTCTTAATTCCTTTTTTGGTTTTAATCGAAATCTGAAGAGACTAGAACTTGGTGTTTCTTTCGTGTTCGGCATACGAAAGGTCAAGATTGTCAAACACTACTGACTTTAGCATATACATATGCCCTCTTACTCTGGTTAACCTTTATCGACTCGCCGACGCACGCGCGTGGTAGGGCCGCGGGGAGGGCGCATTAAAATGCAGCGCACGCGCCCCCCGCCCGCCGGGTGCCTCGTAACGCTCGCGCGGACGTTTGACTCGCGTGACGACTTGCTCTTACACTTGTTTTTGTGACCGAAGACGTGTAATGAAATCATCCTGATTTGCTTTGTGTGTGAGATCTCAAAAAAAATTACAATGTTATGATAATTAACTGAGTAAGTTAAAACGCAGTAAGTGCCCTACGGCCACCATATCTTGATCTCATACAGATTGTCAGATGTTCAAAGTTGGAGATCAATTTAAGTGGCCGATTTACACTTACTGCGTTTAAAATGTTGCAGGATAGTATAATATAAACTACTCAAGATAGACAGATGAAATAAAGTATATTAAGAAGGGATTAACGGGACTAGGGGAATTGAGAAATTCGCGAGTATCCTCTAGTTAGGTCTATCAGATACCTAATTTATAAAAAAACTGTTCCATTTAACTAATTTAAATGTAACATTTGACAATAGTAAACAAAGGTTTTTGACATTTTCTGCACGTAAATCATAAAATTGTGGCCGGAGTTCCGCTTACCTCATAACATAGCGAATAGCAATCACACATACGTACTTACTTGTATGCACGTATTTAAGTGCAATCTCTCCAAGCTCCAATATGAAAGAAGACTCGCCTCCACAAGGACGCCTATCAACCTCGCAACTCAAACCAGAAAAGTTATAACCGCATACAAACAAACCAAGATCCTATTCCAACGACTTTAAAGTCTCAAAGCCATCGTCAAACATTTCATCCTCCAATCGGGAAATGAAAATGTATTTAAATGTGATGAAAATTCGACCCTAAGCAGTTGTTCTGCGGTTTCGTATCGCGTTACAATAGTGGAAAAATCGACGGGAAAAACCTGAAGTCAATATCGGATGAAATAAATGGCGACTGAAAAGCTGAAAGGCTGTGTTAGTTCTTTAATCCAGAAGTTGGTTGGTTCTTTTCTTTTTTGCTTATTTTTCGGTTGCGGTTTTAGTGACTTTAATAGCTGTTATAAAAGACCGTCTTAAAGAGTTTGGTGAGAATTTTTCATTTCCAGTCATGATTATGCTTTTCGTATAAACGTCAAGGTCACTTTGCATTCTTTACCACTAATTAGAGGCTCTTAAATTGCATACCACAAAAGGACAAAGTAGTTGTATATACCGGAATGACCTTTGTGTGTTTATATACTACTCTGTCAAGAAAGTACCGGGAAAAGATCAATAATACACAAACTGTTTGTTAATCATCCAAATTTATTTTATCACCTTCAAAGTATGCTCCTTCAGAAACGATACACTTACGCCAACGAATAATCCAATCATCAAAACATTTTTTAAACGCTGTTTCCGGAATTGAATTCAGTTCTCGGCGCGAATTCTCCTTTATGTCTTCTACCGATTGAAAACGGGTGCCACGAAGTGGTAATTTGAGTTTAGGAAAAAGAAAGAAGTCGGCAGGAGCCATATCTGGTGAATATGGTGGTTGCTCGATGGTATTTGTTGAGTGTTTGGTCAAAAATTCTTTCACAATGATGGCCTTGTGCGAAGGCGCATTATCGTGGTGCAAAATCCAAGAATTTTCATTCCACAAATCTGGCCTTTTTCGTCGAATTTGCTCTCTTAAATGCCGCATAACGCTCAAATAATATTCTTTATTTACCGTTTGACCTTCCGGCAAGAATTCCGAGTGCACAACACCGCGATAGTCAAAGAAAACAGTCAACATGACTTTGACTTTTGATCGACTTTGGCGTGGTTTCTTCGGTTTCGGTTCAGTTGGAAGGCGCCACTCCGAAGCTTGTTGACTAGTTTGCATGTCAAACTCGTAAACCCACGTCTCGTCACCAGTAACAATGCGTTTCATGAATGTTGGGTCGGAATTGACTCGTTCTAGCATGTCCTCAGCGACTCTCATGCGATTGAGTTTTTGGAGAAAATTCAGGTCTTTTGGGACTAGCCGAGCGGTAACATGTTTCATACCCAAATGATTAGTTAAAATAGTACGGATCGACTCGTGAGATACAGAAAGTTCGGCGGCTATCTCTCTCAAAGTTGAATGAGGATTTTCAGTCACTATTTCCTTCACTTTTGCGATGTTAACTTCAGTTGCAGACGTTGATGGCCTACCAGAGCGAGGCAAATCTTCCATCACATCTCGACCGCTTTTGAACGCTTTGTACCACTCATAAACACGTGTTTTTGATAAAGTCGAATCACCGTAAGCCTTCTGTAACATTTTCAGTGACTCCGAACACGAAATTCCATTGGCGATGCAAAATTTAAGACAAACTCTTTGTTCAATATTTTTGTCCATTATGAAATTCGCAATACACACTAGATATGATATAACTAAAAACAGCACTGTATTTAATATAAATAACAGATGCAACTCAAACTCCGCGCCAAAATAGAAAACAGTTGTGCCAATCTAACAACAACAAAAAAAACAAAAATTTGAATTTGGAACCATAAACAAATCATCCATTCCCGATACTTTGTTGACTGAATGTATGATGTAGCAGTTAGTGGTGTAACTAAAACAACATAGTTAACTTTGTATTTTCAATACATACACTTAGTACCTAATTGTATTACGTTGAATGTCAGCTTAAATAATTATGTCATCTATCCGTACATGCTTTAAAGGTTTAAGCACATCAGCGAATACATCCTCAAAGTAAACTGAATCACTTAGTTCACTTACGGACTATACTGTCTTGTCACCTGCATCTGACACTCTTAACTAAGTGAATAAAATTTTCTTCTCGGTCGCGTCTCCTTGAGACTTTAGCGAGCGAACTTCACTTTTCGAGGGTGTTCGATAAAACTTTAATTGTCTGTAATATATAAAACTGGCCAAGAGCATGTCGGGCTATGCTCAGTGTAGGGTTCCGTTGCCACGACTTACTACAAATACAAAAAACAATCTGGATTTCCAGATATTTATTATGGTATTCACCATAAATATTAGCAAATTTTATGGTCAAAGTTATCTTAGCCGGTTTTCGGTAGGTATAAACATTTTAGTCGTCTGTAACTCAAGAATCAATAAGTCTCCTAGTTTTATTATTTTACCTTATTCGTTATATGTACTTTAATTTAAGGTACATATTTTCCAGATTTTTAGTACTTGTAATTTTGGCTGTAGAGGCGGGGACACGCAAGTCTAGCGAAAATGACACACTTTTTGAGTTAAATACTTCCTAAACTAAAAATTGATAATGACATACACGATAAGAGCTATCTAATGATACCTAATTCGATGGTATAAGGTAAAAAACGTATTATTACCTTTGCTTACATGTATGGGAGGTACCATAAAATATTGTTTTACAAATTTATTATTGATCTTTGTGCGCGGTATAAATTTCTATACGTATACAAAATTTTAACTTTGTGATACTTTTAGTTTCTGAGAAAAAGTGAGTGTTACATGCAGACAGAAAGACATGGCGAAATTATAAGGGCTCCTAGTTTGACTACGGAACCCTAAAAACGACCTGCGTTAGTAGGTACTAAAACTTGATTTATAAATACCCGAGCTATATTTTAATAAGGAAAGTCCATCGGGATCCGAACGGGATCTTGTTTACTGAATGTTAGAGTGATTTATTACTCGTGCCGAAGGTTGCGGACCGCTGTCTCGCATTTTCCAACCGCTTTGTTTTAGTTTTTAACCTAATTTCAGACGTCAACCTTTTTAGAGAATTAGGCTCATTTTATTTTACTTAACGGCTTTTTCTGCCTACATACGTTTGTGTGATATGATGTGTATCAAGTTGTCTTATGCCCTTGAATATTATTTATTTATTATTTATTTAAACTTGCACAATACAATCAAATGTAAAACGTACAAATGGCGGACTTAATGCCTAAAGGCATTCTCTACCAGTCAACCACATGATTAACAGAAAACAATAAATAACAGGTGCATTGGATAAACTAAACAGTAATGAAAACAATTAGTAGTGTCGTCTCATAAGAGTAAAATAATTATGTCGTATCACATCATTTATAAGCATAACATTCCTTTGAGGCAGTAATACAAAAAGCTTTAAATATGTTTACTTTTCTCACAGCAAATAAATAATGATCAATGGATTTTTCATGGCCGCACCTTCCTGCGAACCCTCTTGAATTAACGCACCCCTTTTTCAGAAACGACGCTCTAATACTTATTATGAACGAGATATTGACCGCGATTATCTTTTGGATTTATTTTATTGCACTCAATATTAAATATAATTTAAAAGTTGAAAATATTGTTTATGGTCTGTGATTGGTTTTTAATTTATTTGATACTGAGACGTAAAAAAACCTGTTTCATCAAACTGATATACTTAATTCTTAAATTTCTAATATCCGTTTGAAGACTACGAAGAAATATGGTTCAACACATTTATCAGTTGATCGTATAGGGTAGATTCGCCAGTTCTCGACCGATTAGTGGAGTTGTCAAGTTCAGGAAGAAATTAAAAATGGCTTTAATATAAATCAATGATTTAAAAAAATATGTACATACTCGTTATATAGTCTATTTTCATTAACCATGTTTTATTTTCAAATAAGAGCTAGGGATTATTGTAGAAAAATCAATAAAGCCAAAAATGCCGATTTCACCAGTTCTCGACCGAAATTTCCAGTTTTAGACTATGTGTTCGCCAGTTCTCGACCGTTAATAGAGCTGGCTTGTAAATCAAGAAAAAAATATATAAACATTTATTTTTACTATAAAAAAACGACTGAACGTACTCTTGTATACTCTACTTTAATATGTTTTTTTTTAATATTTTTTATTAAGAGCTAAAACATTAAAACAGTTGTTAATAAAAACAAGCATATAATGACAATAAAATGAAACACAATCACCATATGTCTATCTCTGATTTATTAAAAGGTTTTCATAAATTTTAAAATAACTGACAATTGTTTTAAGCACACAATATCACTTGTCTTTAAATGTGCCTAATATGTATTTGGCAGTACTTGTCAAGAACACAAATATAATAAAACATAATCAAAAACGTCTTCTGGATAGATTATACGTGGGGCATACTGAAAGTTTCTGGAACTGGCCACTTACAATAAATAAATGAATAAAGCAATAACAGAATTTGAAAATGGAACTCTCTATGAACATATTACTTTTCAATTTACGAGACTGTCATTTGTTTTTTCAATTTGGCGGGGTTCAGAGAATTGTGTGTCGCTATTATAATGAAACTCGTGAAAATTTTCACTCAATGATTTTTTACGATTTCCGCTGAGGCTCAAGTCAACAAGAGAGTTGCCAGAGACTTCAACTGGCGTTTAATGATGAAGCCCCATCTCGTAGCTCTGTGTATTCGTGGTTCGAAGAATTTAGACGTGGACGAGATCATCTCCATGACGATGTACGTGAAGGTCGGCCGGTGACTGCAGTTACTGAAACTAATGTCGATACCGTACGACAACTAATTGAGACAGCCAAAAAATACCTGTAAGCAAATTCACACTGTATTAGGCATAGGAATGAGTCAAGTGCAAAACATTTTGTATGAGCAACGGAAGGTTCGGAAGCTTTGCACTCGATGGATACCGCATGATTTAACGGAAGACCAGAAACGACTGCCTGTAGAGTGGTGCCGAAAAATTATACATAAGTTTAACGGAGTAGAGTCATTGGCTGTCTATAATATTGTAACAGGTGACGAAACCTGGGTGTATTGTTTCGAACCGGAAAGAAAAAGCAAGTCGGCAGAATGGGTCTTTCCTTTTGAAGAGTTGCCAATAAAAGTTAAAAAGAGCTGGAGCACTGGCAAAAAAATGGTTGCATCTTTCTTCGGAAAAACTGGACATTATGTAACAGTGTCGCTTGAAAATCAAAGAACAGTCACTGCAAATTGGTATGTAAACAATTGCATGCCCAGTGTCTTAGAAAAGCGTCCTCGCAGTCATGTCATCCTTCATCATGATAACGCGTCCGCACATTCCGCTAAGAGAACGAATGCGTATTTGAAGGCTTCAAATGTGACTCTGATGACGCATCCGCCGTACAGTCCGAACCTCGCACCTTGCGACTTCTTTTTATTCCCAAGAATAAAAGATAAACTTAAGAGGTTTACGATTCTCAAGCTCAGAAGCGAGCGAAAGCAGCCACCATGACAGTACAATTACAGGAACACTCAGACCCCATACCCATAAAGAGAGGAGTATGCCAAGGAGACGTAATCTCGCCAAAATTGTTTACGAATGCCCTTGAGGACGTGTTCAAAACGACAAACTGGTATGGGAAAGGCACAAATGTAGATGGTGTATATCTAAACCACCTGCGGTACACGGACGACATCGTCATCATTGCAGAAAACGTACTGGACCTGCAACTAATGCTGCAAGAGTTGCAGATCTCTAAAGATTGGGTTGCAAATGAACATGGAGAAAACTAAGGTGATAGCCACAGCCGACTTATCCCGAAACCCTGTCGCGCTGAATACCCAATCTGCAAGTGACTGAGTATGTGTACTTGGGGCAGAAGATCAGTCTCGGACACGACTCTATGTTGTCGGAGATTCAGAGAAGAATACAACTGGGGTGGGCTGCTTTTGGAAAACGGCGGAATGTGTTCCAGTCAGATACCCCAGTCACTGAAGACGAAAGTGTATAACCAGTACGTGCTACCAGCCATGACATATGCGTGCGAAACATGGCCACCCACAGTACAGCTGATAAACAAACTCAAGATCGCACAAAGGGCCATGGAGCGCATCATGCTCGGTATATCTCTTCACGACAAAGTTCGAAACGGAACTATTCGCTAACGCACCAGAGTGATGGATATTGGCCAGCGCGTTGCCAAATTAAAATGGGCCTGGGCAGGACATATGTGTCGCCGAAATGATGGGATATGGAGCAAGCGCATCTTGGAGTGGCGACCTCGCTCAAAGAGAGGAGTCGGCCGGCCCCCGGCAAGATGGTCAGATGACATCAGCTCAACCGCTGGCCCAGTTTGGGGGAGATCCATTGCAAATCGGGCCCAATGGAGGAAAATTGGAGAGGCGTATGCCCAACGGTGCGCGCAGATGCGCTGAGGAAGAAGAAGAAGCTCAGAAGCGGTAGTGAATGCATTCCAAGAAGCCGTTGATATATTATATTTTTTAGTATTTGGACTAGTATCCGTCTAAAGAGTAGGCTTTGAGGTATTTGTTGCAATTTCAGGTTAATAAGCGCTTTTACTAATATTCAATCCTACGGTCGAAAACAAGCACATCTTTATGACGTGAGCCATTTTTCGACTGCAAATTATTATTTTTTTAAAAATTAGGGACCTTGTTAGAATAATAATTACAGCAAAAATACAATGTGAAATGCATTTTAAACTATTTTTGCAAGAAAATAATAATTTAGATAAACTTTCGTTAGTGCATTTTTTATATAAATAGGGCAGTCGAAAACTGGCACACTCTGATTGCATGTACCGTTTTCGACCAAGAGGGGTTTTATCACGTGGTATTTTTTTTAAACGTTTGAAATAATCCGGTCGAGAATTGGCTGTGTCAATACTAGTGTCCATAAGATTCAAATTCATAAATTAGATTCAGTGGTATCTCTAATATTATGACAAAAAAGATTCATCCTTATTGAACATGACCACGCTAGTTTTCGACCGCACGGTCGAGAAATGGATTTTCTAAGAAAACGACATACCAGTTCGCGACCTCTTAATTTTATTTGGTTTCCATGAAAAAAATAAGTATTAATTGTTTTCATAAAATGCTATGGTTTATAATTTAACTAAACAAATAAAAAACAAACCATAAAACACAAAATTTCAATTAAAAACTTACCCTGAACTCTGCGGCTCCTCACTATTTTTTTTTTATAAATCACACGTTATGACGCGTTCCTTACGAAGCACAGACTACTGTATTTTTTTGGTCAGTAACCTGTTACACACAGGCTTTTTGTCTTTGTGTGCGTACTTCCGAACTATTTGGGGTTGCCACAGTAATTTTTTGGTGTTTGTAATTCGGTCAGTATAGCTATTTTATATCGATTTTCAAGAACAGTCCGTCAAAAAGTCGAGAACTGGCGTCGGTCGGCGAACTGGCGAATCTACCCTAGGTATGGACGAGAAAAATATAATAATAATAATAAATAATAAGAAAAATATATCCTAACATAATTTAGCCTTACCCTTTAAAATTATTGTCATTAATTAGTAAGGATAGATTCCTATTTGGACTTATCCTTTTTTTTATGACTTTGTTTTGTGTTTTTGTTGGTACGATCAACGACTTTACTTGTTGAGCCACCATATAATCCCATCATAATGACAGTGAACAAGTTGCATCGAGGAAGTTACGTCAAAATGAATCATTATTGGCTTTCTGTGACAGGGTTCTATAGTGGTTCAACATTTCGTTCAAAGTTGTTGACTGTACTTACATGATGAGATATTTACACAACATATCTCAAAATGTTCATATTTATTTATTTAAATCCTTCGCTTGAGAAGAAAGGAAAATGCTGACTTTACCTCGCAATCGACTATAAAGGCATTCCAGTCTACACGTGCCGTTTTAAAACTGGGTTTATCGATTAGCCCTAGTAGGTACCCGTTTCTCACGCTTACCCTCAACTACCTGTACATTATGGGGGCACTTCACTTGGCTATTATTTGTCAAACATCGTTCCATCACTTTCACTCGGTGTATCAAATGAGAGAGATGTAAGATCAATGTTTGGCAAATACTGCCAAGTGTAGTGCCACCATTATGTTTCAATACGCCAAGTTTCTATTGGCCTTGTCATCCCCTCGAGGGTAGGGAGCGCAAGGTGGATTTTGCATAAAGGTATCAATACCTTGAGATTGGTTTAGGTGCCCGGCATCTGATTTTACATTTAAAATTGGCCCGTAAATGTGTAGTTAGCACTGAATTTGTAGCAAGGAAAACAGCTATTTTAATTACATTAATCATTATATCGGGCAAAAGATGTCTGCCGCTTGATTACACGGTCGGTTATGTGCTACTCGCATCCATCGGCTGCCCGCGATCCTCACCAGGTCTTCGGCCGGTCCACCTTGTGGGAGGTCTACCAACACTTTGCTATTGTCATTTTAGAATCTTTCCGCCCCAACAGCCATCATTATTTTAATCAGTTTGTTTTAAGTACTAATATCCAAGCAGTTCCAATAGTGAAATCAAATTACCCGCTTATTATTTTTAATCAATATAAACATCTAACTTAACTACCGAAATTGATTTTGACTTAAGTCATACAAAGTATTGATCCACCTCACAGTTCGGTGATGAGCAAACAATTTAAAATCTTCCGTAAACGCACGCTAACACAACAAGGGGAACATGTTACCCGGCTAAATAAAACACACGTCGGAGCCATCAACTAACTACCGACCTTCTGACTATGGAAACTAGCAGCGTTCTAATGCAAGGGCAGCTATAGTCGTGGTAATTTTAGATGTGCAATTGTATTTAAGCGCGGCTGTCGCAAATTCTGCCCGTTTAATTTTGTAGTATGATGTTAAATTTTAGGGTGGCGATTTGCCACGCTGACTGAGCGCCCCTCCCCTCCTTGCTTGATAGTGTTGATAATAACGTGGATAATTAAATAATTCTATTTTTTTCTTTTAAAATAAATCGGAGTTTCATAAAGGTGATCAAAAAAGGGACTAAAGTTATAATTGTACATACACGTACTTGATATTGCATTACGATATCATTATGAATTATTAAATTTTATCTAAAGGTTAAAAATTCCTGAGTTAATGTCAAGTGCCTAAAGTATAATTTTAATTAACTTTTTTATTATTTTTAATGCTTATCGCATACAAAACAGTTTAAAACTGTTAACTCTCGGACTTATGGAATAACTCGTAAATAAAGTCGTTTAATTTGATAAGGTGTTTTATCGGCCCGAACAACACTTAAAGCGTAATCAACGTTCGCGTAGTTTGAGTCGCAATTAACATTAGTTATTCTGATAACCGTGATAACATTCTGTTAAAAGTTTATTCTTGACATTAACTTTGTAGAAGTAACGATAAAATTCAGTTTTCAGATTCAACTCCGATGGTAATAGGTACTGAAAGCGTCGTTTCGTGGGAAATTTTATTATAAGTTGCCAAAACACTATTACTATAATGTATCCTTCTAATCGTAATATTATTATTAATCTGATAGTTTGTATGAATGTTTGTGTTTCAATCGCGCCTAAACGGCTGACCGGATTTGGATGAAGTTTGGCACATAGGTAGTCCTTACCCTGGATTGACACAGTGTTCATTATTCTTCCGGAAAAATTTATATTTCCCGAGGGAAAAGCGATAAACAGCTTCTAAGCGGACGGAGTCGAGGGCAAAAGCTAGTATTTCCATAGGATAGCCCTAAAGCGAGCACACGTTAGTATGCTCAGACTAATCAGTATACTTACGTATAAGGTAAGTTTATAAACCTAATTGGTTTCTAACTAGACCAGCCAGTATCCTATTCGAAGTTGAAAATACCTCTTTACCACAGTATTTGCTCCCCGTAGTTACTTAGCACCCAGTACTCGTGTGCGAGTAACTGAACAGGCGAAGTAGATTTGTTACTCACATACTTTGTTAATTAAAATTAAACGGAGATTCTGTTTATTTGTAAATGGAAAGGTCGGATTCATTTGACATTTATTTGTTGAGACCTGGAGGGGAATGTAATTGAAAACAAAGTCTATGTGTGTCTACATATCTACTTATTATGTTTGTCTCTTGTTTTATTATGATATTTTTTTCGTAAAAAAAAACTTAATTAAAGATTGGCCCTTTTACGAGAACAAAAATTGTAAATTATCCTAATGAAATAAACAAGGTATTTAAATAATTACCAAACACATGATTGAATACTAAAAACAAAATGTTTATTAACCACGTTAAACATTTTAAGAACAAAGCAATACGTTTCCGCTGGAAAATCCACGAACCGATAGCTCGCGGTTAGTAAAAATGAACGGCGCAATTAATTTAATATAGAACACCGATGGCTTTTAGCTATTTCCTCGAGTTTCCGAGCGGGCGGTCTCCATACTTTGTTGCGTGAAATTAGCACGTTTAATCGATTCCGGCCGAAACGTGTTTACTGCGGAAAACTTCGTAGCCATTAACGGATGAAAACTTTGGTACAAACAGAAGCCTGAGAAGTTGTCTTGTTTTTTTTTTGACAATTCGTAAATTTATGTTTGCGTTCGGCTTCGCTTGGAACTCTTATTTCCTCGGGAACTACCAAATTTTGGACATGGGCAGAAAGCAGATAGTGTGCCAAATGTCATTAAAATCCGTTCAGTTATTTATTTGTGATCGAAAGGAAAACATGCTCACAAACTTACACATTTACAATAGAGCGGGACTTTATCGATAACTACTCAAACGGTTCACTAATGTTTCACAAAATTATCATTTGGCAAACTTGTCGTTTTACAAATTTTCATTTCGCAAATAGGTACTTCCTACTGCAGGATTTTATTTTTTCAAGTAAATAAATAAATAATTATCAGGGACAATATCACACAAATTGATCTTGTCCCAAACTAAGTTCTAGGCTTGTACTATGGGTACTAGACAACGATAAACATACTTGTATAGAGAAATACATACTTAAATACATAGAAAACATCCATGACTCGGGAACAAAATACTCGCGCTCATCACACAAATATTTGCCAAGTGGTCACAACCTAACCTAACCTTACATACCTAAGCCTATTGTAACTTATTTTATATGTAGCGGTTTAAGCATAAATAAAATGGAAATTTGTGAAATGAAACATTTGTCAAACGTACTTTTGGCCAAATAAACGAATACGTAGGTATTAAACAATGTCAACGATTATAAGAAATTAAATAAACTAATAATAATTGTGAGTACTGCCTAAAAAATCATTGTTTGATGTTGTGAAAACACCCGGTTTATGAAATTGTAATCTAACATCTTCCTTAAAACAGTCCGGAACCATCCCCAGGAATGAAAGAAATAATTTACGGCTTATTATTACCCATTTGAAAGGCAGAGCAGTCGTTAACGTTATATTGTTAGCTTTTTAACAGCACTTTCAATGGCTCGCCATTTTTATATTTGCTTTAGCTTGAATCTACTTTGACTTTATCTTATTCAATTTCTCTATCTTTTTCGTTCCGGACTAATTAAATAGAAATGGATTGATAGAACAACAAGTACATATATGTATATGTTTGTTCATGGCATATACCTCATATATTTCCCCGTCAAATTCAATCAGCTACCAGCACCATGGGAGAAACCCGGTACCGTTCCGAGAACATAAATAAGGGTGGCTTCGGTAGCTTCGGTGACAAATAGGGTCGGTGTTGCTGTAACATATTACTATAATAAACGCTTGAAACTAGAAAAAATAATTTCAGTTTTTTTTTTTTTGGGGTTGTTAACAAATAATTCTGTTACTTATACAGAAACTGAATATCTTGTCAAAATTTTGCTGTTAGTCCGTGTGTTAGTTAGATATTCGACATTGAGTAGATTTCGTAAATTATAATGGTACGATATCGTAGCTTTTATTAATTTGATTGTTTTTAATGATACAACCGCCTGCATAGGCCACCTGCATACTATCCTTACACAAAGTACCTACGAACCTAAAAATCTAATGTTAAAAAAATCCGTAATAGGCGGGCAGAGTTGCTGAATGTAGTAAAATGGTCGTTAGCCGTTTCATCTGCTCCAAACCTGTTAAAAAAGGATAGATGTATAAAACGTACTAATGAAAGTGAAATACCTCACCCTTGCGACTTGATGGATCTCCCTGAAATTAAAAAGGAGGCCTATAATCTTAAACCAATTAACGTCATCAATATTCGGGCGGTAAAAATCGTTCTGACTTGTTGTTAATTGATGTCATTAATGATTTGAGCAGTTAATGTCTCTGGGTTAAGTAGAATTTAGTTATTGTACGGGTGTCAGTTTTGTTTAATTTTTATGTTCTTTGACATGAGACTATACCGTTCGATCTATTACCACCAAGACCAATGGTGAATTTACACCGAGTTAAATTGTCTATAGCACAATTGCAATCGTTTTTTTTTTCTTATTTATCATATTTTTTTACATATAAGATATCAGTATACTTAAACAGTAGTTTTATGTATAGTGGTATTAAAGTATGAAAGCAAAGCACGAAAACATTTCCAATAACAATTTAAGAGGGAGTAATCTACCGTAATGTCACCAAAAGGAAAGAGGGAGATTAAATATAAAAAAAAAAACCTCACGTTTTTAATAGACTCCTACATACATAGTCATATTTGTAAGCGCCCAGTCTCAATCCCATTGTAATTCATTTAAAACTAAAACTACGGAGAATTGGCCGGTCCACGAGCTTCGCTGAATGGGCCGTACAAATATTGGCTTATTTGATTTGTAATGAGTGCTTGAAATAGATCCGGAGTCGAGTTCGTGGAATCTGTTCGTAATTTACTCAACCGGTGATTCGTCGACGAGTTCTATAACCTACTAATACAGCTAGACCCCTGGTTTTGTAGTCCAACCGTTGTAGTCAAGAAAAAGAGTTACGCCTTCGCCTTACCTAGTAGATGAGATACTATTTTGTAAACTTAACTTTTTAGAGGAGTATGAATGTTTTAATCCGTTTAGTCGATATATTACCGAGGTCTGAGGTTAATATACAGTCTATTAGTTGAGTGATAGAGAAACAGCAAGGGATCATTCTCATCATCATCATCATCCCAGTCTTCAGCAGTCCACTGCTGCGCATAGGTCTATTGATTTCCAGCTGGAACGATCCATTGCGGCCTGCATCCAACTGCAAGGCAAGGGATACTGTTTGTGTAAACAAGCGGGTAATATTCTACCAATAGCATATATTCGGCAACATTTCAACGATTCTTTTGATATTTCTCCTAAATCTTTTTATCAAATAGTTCTAATAAAACCTCGATAATGTTAAATATTACACGATGTAACTATGTAAATGCATTAGTAGGGTGCATTGGGGTTATTCCGTGTGCGGGCAATTCCGTAAAACAGGCGTTTATGCCCATTCATAATGGCGTCAAGCCACCATTCCTTTTAAAAACAGAACTAAAAAGTTCCCCTGCTTTATCGACACTTTAACGGCGTGCCGTTCTAGAATGGGCATAAACGCCCGTTTTACGGAATTGCCCCGCACACGGAATAACCCCAATGCACTATTCATAAAGTGACCAGTTTTTATTGCTCTAGTGTTTTTATTTTCGGAAATACGTGATGAGTACGTCTCCACCGGAAGCGTGTCTTGTAATAAGCATTTACATCATACATATTAACAACATTATTTGATTTTAGCTTACGAGAAGATTCATTCTCGTTTTTTTATTCAATTTAAAACTTGTATTACTTTGGATTTCGACTACCAGGTAGGTACCTACCTTTATTTAAAAGTCACTTCAATATGTTACTCCGTGATGTGATGACGAGAAAATTAATTTGTCAATCTAGCACCACCGTGTTGTTCCATTAATTGAAATTAATCAAGCAAATTGACGGTCGGGATATAGGAAAGTTGACGCAAAGGAAAAATAACCTAACCTAACCGACTTCTAAGTCCTGCGTCCCCTTTCCTATACCCTAACCAAATTGACAGTAGGTAATTTATCTCTCTAGCCTTCATTGTTCTATCAGATTAAATAAAAAATGCGAATTTTCCAAATTGTAACTATAGAATATTTCCAATCGGGCCGTGTCCTCCCTATCCTAGCGGTGCACGTTGCACTCGGTGACGCCGCCACGCACGCCGGTCAGTATCCCCGCGTCGGCCGCCGCGTCGCGACGTCATCGCCCACGTGTTACAACAAAAACAATAACAATAACAGTGGTATTACAACAGCCAGTGATCAATATAACCTAACCATCTAGTGGTATATGAGTTGTTTTGAAACGGCAAGGTTGTGCGGAATTGAAGTTATTTATGTTATGGTCGCGCGTCCGCCCGCGTCTCGCCGAAATCGATGCAATGTTGATGCGTGCATAATCGAACCCCGAATCAACCCCTTCGTCTGTATGTAGTCTGTACCTACGGTTATAGCCCTGTCCTCTAATATTCAGTGCCAGCGTCCTTAATTTCCATATAAAAATGGTATTCAATTAGAGTTCTTGGGTTAGTTTTATTAACTAACAGTGTTTAATTTTTACTTCTTATGTAATAATATAATAGCCATTTATTAATAAGATAAATGAGCATTTCAGTTGTAAAAAGGTCGCAGTTGCCAAATTTATCTTGAGTTGTAACTTTATTAACTTTGTTCCTAATCACTTTGTTTACTAATGAGTTTAATGAAATGACACTATTATAAAACTCAATAAAGCTAGTATCGTCGCTAAAATAGATATGGCTCTATTTACTTTATATCTAATTAAATTTTCTTTTAATAGATATGTCTAATCGGTTTAAGAAGAGAGTCGAATGAAATAATAGGCACCCTTCTAGAAATGTATACGTGACTGCCGCATACACTTTGCACCCGACCGATCGGCCAACTAGTCGGCCAACCCGCATTGAAGGGGCACGGAAGAACTCCATGTCACCACCTGTCCATGGTAATAGCTTTCGGAAGACGCCGTCGCACGCGCACGCATCTGCTGCTCGTTTCGCGCCAAAAACGGAACATGTGAACATCGGGGCATGTTCTAAATACAAAATGGGTGGCTCAGTGTATCGATAGAGCCAGTGTTGCGCGGACGTTTGTGTGTGATCTGTGTGTTTATAATGTGAAACAATGTTGGGATTGCTCACATCGGATTTCGGTTATCAAAACCGATTAACACTGTTGCAACAGCTGATCGAGTGCGGCGATGTGTTGTTGGGACCCGAATTTGTCTATGGTACGTTTTTAACTAAGTATAACAGGATATTGATGAGATTAAATAAAATATGCAACGGGAAACACACGTGACTAAGTAATGAGTCAACGCGTAAAACCATTATAAATGCATCACGTATTCTCCAGAAATAGTTATAATATCTAGTCGTGATCGAGATTGATCAAAGACGGGCCGAAAGAAACGCAGTCGGTTTGATTTTACGACCGAAAGAAGATTTTACAAATTTAGAAGGCGTAGGTATTTATAGATGAAACAACTGATGGTAAACGATTTCTTGAGATACCAGATAGGTAGGAGGCAACTGTTCCTCAAAAGCGTGAAGCGTTTTTATCATGTGTATTTACTTCTTCTACTTATTTATTACCTGCGTTGTTGGTTACGAGGACGCTCCCCAATTAAATAAGAACTTCTGAAATGTATTGCCATCGCGCTTAAATGCGTTAATCTTGCTATGATAGGTGCGCGAAAGGGACAACTGCACGTTCCGAGTATATTTGATCTTTCGTATCCACGTGTTTCCTTCGAAGCGACATATAATTTACTTGGTCCACTGTATCATATCAGTCTGCATTATTATCTTAATAACCCATCCAGTGTTGATGTATTGATTAAACATTACCGAGTAAAGTAACACAACATGTAACCGCGTGTTTCAATCGCCGGATATAAGTAATGCACCTGTTATAAAAACGCACGCGAGTTGCTAGTACCTAAGTCCCACTTGTACTTGAAATCCATGGTACGTACTGCTGTACAATTTGGCCGTTACTTTACTAACAGTAAAATACAGCCAGAACGTAAAGAAAACTTTAAAAGGGCGTTGCTTTCAGAAATATTGCCCTACGATAAACCTTGCAAAAGTTTCCATAACTACTCTTTCTCTTTCATAAAAGATCTTATTTTTCAAATGTAAAACTTGTAGAGTTTAGGTGCTTAGTTAGTAGATATTTAAGTAATCTATGAGATATTTAAGTATATATTTTAAGTTAGTTTTCATTGAGCGTGATCTCGTCAACAAACTGTTCTGTCACTTTGGCGGGTTAATTAATTGTCAGTATTTTATGAACTCTTTTAATAAATATATTAATAAAAACTTACTTTGAGATGAAAGTCAGTCAAATCATATTTCCCGAACTATAACATTACCTATAAGCGCGATTTAAAATTTCTGATCCATATCGACATGAAACTTTTCAGTTTTGTTAGTAAACAAAACAACCCTATCCATCAAAGCTAAGATATCTCTTTTCACTGCCAAAGTTTAATTTGCTACGAAGATTAGATGGATTGGGTGGATGCATGTTAATTCTATTTGTTTACGTTTAAAGGCAAACTACTATATTGCTACTCCGAATGGTATCCTTTCATTTTACCAAAAAACGTTTCCCAATTAATTCCACAAACATATAATTTGGCAAACCGCTTTTTTTCCAAAACTGTAAATGTTTCAGGATTTATTTCAAGACCATCGTGTAGAACCCAAGGATTTTTATAAAACTGACCTAACCTAACCTATAGAGGTTAGGTTAGGTCAGTTTTATAAAAATCCTATAATATTTACAGTTTCGGAAAAAAAGCGGTTTGCCAAATGATATGAATCAGGGAAACGTTGTTTGGTAAAACATTAGTGAACCTACTCCGAATATGTGGTTAATTTAATATTAATTGTACTACCAGGACAAAGCTTTTGTACTGTTGATTGTTGACAGATAAGCCAAAATCTATAAACAATCGCCAGAGAATATGTATAGAGAGATAGTCTGTGTTCGATACGATGAACTGACTGATTAAATGATAATTTCATCATTAATCATACCTATTCCAAAAGTCTCTACCTGCACCAATGCTCAGCTTTTATGTCATCTACCAGATGTCTTGACAGCCCTTTTATCTAGACTGACTGTCAACTTCCAACTGTCTGAAGTGTAACGAATAAAGAATGCCACTAGTTAACCCAAGACTGAATTCCTCATTCGCTTTGGTGCCTTTGTCGTAACTCTGTCATCGCATTGCATTTGGATCGTTGTTTTATAACATCAACAGACAGTTGGAGCGCATATTTGTATCAAGTAAGAGTAGTTAGAGGAGTAAATGTGTTCGTATTTTCCTAAATTGTTAACTGATTCTGATGAAGCAGATGGATGGAGGTTCGTTTCGGAGGTGTCGAAAAAGGAAACTGATCTTGGAAACTACACAGACTTGACTTGTTTACGGTCCGATTAGCTAAACTGATTTCTCAATAGATTTATCATAAGAACAACAACGATAAGGACAAAGAGAAGGATAAGGATAGGGGTAAAATATTGTTTCAAAAGACGTCAAAGTAAATATTTGACTATTTCTCTGACGCGTCTTAAAACGGGCATCTTACTCAATATCAGTTTAGTGATAGGGTTCTTAGTTGACCAAGATAACGTAGTTACTGTAGAATGAGACCTGTGTATGTAATATCAGTGCAATAATTTTCAAAATCGGATTACCGCCTACAAACAAGCTTACAGTTTTACCTCTATAATATTAGTGTAGGTCTGTAACAAAACAAAATACGGAAATGGCTGCCGACCGACGTGCGCACGTATCAATGCTCGTATCAGCTTTATTTGTTTTATTAACGTATTTGGGAGGTTTGTTATTGGGAACGCGTTCCACCTTTTCGTCTAAGTAGTTATGTTCGAATATGATTTAGGACCGTGTTTGAAGGAAATGAAAGGAGTGTGTCCTTTAAATGCACTGGTTCATTCTTGCACACAAATTAGAACAATGTTCTCTACAATGCAGACGTGCAAAATGTGACATATTATAAAATAAAAGATATCGCTTCTTTAGCTCGCTGTGAAGTACATCACTCATTTAGTTCACTAGTTTCAGTTTATTGAAGTAAACTGAAACTAGTGAACTAAATGAGTTTCATTTCAGGATTTTGCGTATGACGTTCGCTTTTTATTGAACGAGTGATGTAGTACAGTATTCAGGTAATTCGGGTGTCTAAACTACAAGACTAAAATACATATTTGAAGCAAATGAAACGCAACTAAACTAAAGATTGGAAGAGTGAAATGAACATACTTCATTTTAACAATTCCGCCGTTCAGAAAAAGGCAGTATAAGATTATGAATTCCATATGCGCATACTACCTTTTTGCTTTGGTAAACGGTTACACATATCTAATACTATGCGTCTGTGATGCTAAAACCGGTTTAGATTGTCCTCCATGCGTGTTTACGTGTGCAGTATTAATTACTCGCGCATGATATAACCGTCGCGCCTTACAATTTCTGTTATACAATTCTGGTGTAGGTAAAACACCATTGTTCTCCACATTTTTTTTCTCCGAATGCCTCTTTTATTTTTGCCTGCATTCAGTAAGACTTCCGCTTACAACATCTGTTTATACCCTCTTTATTGTGTGCATACCAAAAAATACCACATCCGTTGCAATCAAGCCAGGTTGTTATTTTATTGTATTTATAAATAGTTATAGTACGATGTATATTATATTTATAATAGTGACTAATGTAATAAAGTTGCTATTTCTACTTATTAAACGAGAAACATTTGTATATATTGTTGTTGTTGTATTGTTGTACCTTCTCGATAACTGCTCTAACGATTTCGATGAAAATTGCGACATGGTGGTTTACGGGGGCAAAAATTCGATCTAGTTATGTCTCATATCTGGGAAAATTCGTTTTCTCCGTGTTCTCACGCAAAAAGATTTCCCGCGCAATATGGTTCGTAATTTCGGGGCGGCTGCCGCCGTCTGAATAGACTGATGGTTAGAGCGTTGGTATGAATAGACTGCACAAAATCCACACAACAAAAAAAATCGGTTTCGACCCGAGCGATGACGCTCGGTCTCCCAGGTACTGTGCAAATAATAACTCTAGAATGTCCTTTTGATTACACAGAGTCCAGACGGTCGTTTTTTTTCCACAGAATCGTCTGCATTTATAAATAACCCGCGGGTTCAAATAACTGACTAGAAACAAGTTCAATGTCACCTTTATTTACGCCTCTCACAAAATGAACGTTTTCCTCGAAATTATTATGTCTTGTCCGTCAGCTTAATTTTTATAAAGCAAACAAAGAAACTGGAATAAAGCGCAGCCAACTTTCAACCCTTTCGCACAACACGGTACCTACTATTTCTAAGAACGACATTCTTTTTGTGTTCAATAGAAGATAAAAGGGCTTAAATGTTTAGTACAAAGGAAAGCAAATGCTTGACCGGTTGTTATTGTGAGCGTCTGCCCTCACGTCCGTCAAGATTGTACGTAACGTTCCCACAAATTGCCTTCGAATAGGGCTACCATATCGGGAAATTACGTATCCTATCCTAAAACACTCCTGATATCTGCTGATTCATCGATTCGCGCATCGCGGGCTCGTAGACGGCCCAACTACCCGCTCCTGTGCGGCCAGCACATGTTTTATTTTCTCGCTTGTCGCTCAGTGCGACTCTATCGTTACAGACAAATTGGAAAGGGAGGTCCGAGCGACAAACAAGTCGCGGGCCACTTGTGCTAGCCGTCCTGGGTTTAATTATTGCTTATATTATACTAGCGACCTGCCCTCGCTTTGTCTGTACTATAATATACATAAACCTTCCGTGAAAACTTATCTAACTGATGGTGAAAACCGCATTAAAATCCGTTGCGTAGGTTTTAAATGTTTACCTAAAATCTGCTGCTTAACGGTTGCCACTTGTAATATTGTATTTCCACCTGATATCACGTCAAACTCGTTTCTACCAAGTTATAGCAATACATAATCCGACCTTTTCTAAAAGCTAAAGCAATGTCTCAAAAGTGTGTTAAAGTCTTGACTTGTTATGAAAAAAAATGTTTTTGGTGCGACAACCCTATCGAGTCGCACGGAGGCCGATGACGATGGCCCTACACTCAATGACCCTTTAAACGCCATCGTCGAATGTCGAATAGCCTAACCTTCCAATTCCAATGCAACACACTGTACAGTGTACATCTGTATTGGCTTATTAGTAACGGTACAAATAACGTCACGGAAATAAATAAAGTAAACATTAAAATTTATGATGGTACGCGCATTTTATTTTTATCTATAGAGTTTCACAGGCAAAGGTCTCTTTCTAAAGTGTATTTTACGATTTCAAACACCGAAACAAAGTAACTGTGATTTATAGTTTTGCTTAAGTGCTCTTTGCACTAGCCTGTTAATTGGAATCTACTTTAATTGTTTAACGATCATTTTTGTATGTAAAAAATACGAATACTCAAATCAAATTAAAATTGATTTTCCAACCTGGTTTGATTTCCCGTCGATCTTCATCACAATGGGTCGATATGACGGATCGATGCAGCATGATTGACACGTGTCAATACCCAGTAACACATGTGCCAGCAAATGTGTCGATTCGGGTTGTGGATACAAACAATGATATGGTTTCTATATGCTTGAGACTTGTCCAGTACTTAGTGGACGTCTTTCGATGACTTTATGATGATGAATACGAATGTGTAACTACCTACTATTTGTATGTCGCAATTTTAAGCGAGTCAAAGCTTAAGCTGTATTACCTGTACCTGTAGCTTAAGCTGTATGTATTATGTAACCTTTTGACCATTGAGACTACGGCTGATATATAACTGCCGCACTCAGAGATGTCAATTATTTTTAAAGTTTCATTAAAGTTGCTGCGTCTTATTCTATTGCTATAGCAAAGAAAGTGTCAGCAGCAACTTTAATGAATCTTAAAAGTTAATTGACGTCTCTGAGTGCGACCGTAAGACACTACACCATAGCTAATGTCAACCTTCTTCAAATACAATTAGGTCTATTTTGAGCTGTCAACCATGACGTTCAAAAAATTAGAATTATGATTGGATTTAGTTATTATTAGTTATGTTAATAGGGTGTAATCTTTAAATAGTACACTTTGTTTTCTTATTCCACGCTCGAGACGCTCTCAAAAGACGCGGAACGTTGACTAATGATGATTATAATGAGTTCATGTAACATGTAGCACGTCTTCTTTTCGATTTTGTTACCATATTATTTGACCTTTGATGACCTACAATGTGCGTTTTAATTTAATCTTGAGTATTACTTAGTACTCTTGTTCATTATGTGTAGTTGAATGGAATGAGCTGGTTCTAAACAGGGTGCTAGAGAAGGTATTTTTGGGAGTGGACAATTTAGTAATAATCGCCAACGTTCATTAGTAGTTTGCACGAATAGGCCTAGGTAACTTAGGGTTGTTATCTAAAATTTACCGAAATCTAATAAAAATGTTATGAAAATTTTACTTCTAACTTAAGTAAGTACTTACCAATACTATTATGATTAGGATTGTCGATATTTTTTTAAATAACGTTGCGTAAATTCTTTCTTGAATAACTGGCCAGAGACAACTCAAAATCGGGAAACATGGAAATAATTAAATTAAGTCTTGAGAAATTGATGTAAATTTAATCATCTTTAATATAAAGAATGTAAGACTCAAGTCATCTTACTTCAGGCCTGTCTTGATTGATCACCATGCAAAATGAACATTTGCCCACAACACATCAGGCTTTACACAACACTTCGTAAACCTCAACTAGATGAAACAATACGTCCGTGACTAATTATCCATTACCATTAGCAGTAATCGAACTAGTCCATGTAAACAAAGCCTTTAGGGCTACAGCCGATGGCCGACCGCTGACCGTCACCCGGGGTCACTGACCCCCACCAACCGACGGTCAAACACCTCACTCGGTTCACTACGTGATGACTGTAAAAAAACCTGCGGATCCCTGAAACTTTTTTAATTCTAAGTGTTCGGGAATTGGTTTCAGTTTGAAAGGGTTTCTTCATTATGTTTACTAGAGTGTTGAAAGCTTATCGGGTTCTTATTGATGTTAAATCGCTTATTTTTGTTGAGTAAAACGGTATTCTAAAGTGATTTTGTTTTTTTTTTATATATATAATGGATCAAAGCACCTTAGTTGTGTTTTGTTTTTTATATAAATTAAATCCTGAAAATGTACAATTTGCAACAGCCGTATGTCTCTTCTTTACATACTTATACTTATTAATCTTATTAGTTATATTATTTAAACGAAGTTACTAGAGTCTGCCCCCATATTCATAAATGCACAACAAACCTATTTTAGTAAAAGTATGCTTTGTCACTTTCTGTTAGATTCGAATGTCACAATGAAAGATAAGGACAAACCATACTTCAAGCATACTTTAGTTATTATGCGATGATGAATAAGATGGTGAATCTCTATTTAATTTATAACGTCGCCCTTTACTTATAATATGGTGCTTATGATTTTTCAAGGTGTTATATTACAGTATCACTTTACACAATAAATGCCAGACTACCTAATGTCCATACAAACTAACCTCCATATAGAGTTTTTGGCCCTGAATGCTATAAAAAAAGCTTCCAGGGCCGTAACCTCCGGCGCACCGAGCCGCTGTAGCCTCCGCAAACACGGCCCTTTCCCAAGCACCTATAAATTAACTACTAATACGTTGTGTACACTGCGTTATAGGATGGTACACACGAGTTTGTACTACTAATAAGAAATCTACGTTAATTAAAGCGGAATTCCCACTGACTCATCAAGTCAAGTCAGGTTTCTAAAGGAAATCTCTGAAACTGTATGACCCTAGGTTGAAATTTGACTTTAGAAGCCTGCTAAGGAACGAGTTTCGGAGGTTTTCGGTATTCAGATATATTTTTAGCCTAACGTTACGTACATAATAATCGTAATTTTTGTTTATACATAAAACAAAATAGTTTAATGCTGCGTTGAATTACTTAAAATAATTAAATCGTGGCAACTAGACCTAAACATAAGTATATTTGCTCGTTGTTATACTTCGCCTAATTTGCTGCGCTGTTTACAAAAGTTACTATTTTTGGGGTTTATTTATAAAATAATTTCAAACGTCCTGTATGCACGCAGCCTAAGTTAAAATAATACTTATACGGTGTGTGTACTCAGCTTTATTATTCATGGAGTTCAATGTGTAGCAACCAACTGAATGCGGACTAGGCACGTAACAAATGACTCGTTTATTTATTTTATTTGACACTTGTGAACTTTTTATATGGTTCTCGACATGTTTTTTTAAAGTATAGAGAGCTTTATAAGAAATAAGCTTGTTGAATATAGCGAGTTAAGTGTCAATGGAGATTGAGAGGGAGAAGTAACTGTGTACTAGTTAGTGATAAAAATATTTGATACGAATCTGTGCTCAAAATTGTGCGTCCAGTTTATGAAATCTTAAGGACTTTGTCACACAATTGAACACGTGGGGTGCATAGACGCTTCAAAAGCGCGCGATGTGTGTTAATGCCTTTATTGTACAACGAATTAAATATTAAAAATAAGTTACACGAGCCAACTCTATTAAATCATATGTACAGTATAACGGATGTCAGATAAGATAAGGTTATTTTGTCAAAACTGAATAATCAATCCGAGTACAGTCAGTTGCGGTCCACTGGCAGTTATGTTCCCTCGATGTTTAGCACTTGTCTAGCAATTCATGAATTCCGCCGATTGGTGTACAGTAAGACACACATTAATATGGCGCGCGGATTAAGCAATAATACACTCTTGGTCAACGGCGTAAGTGCTTTGACGCGCGCCGTATTAATTGTGTCCTGCTATGAGTAAAAAACGCCGATAAAGGTGGTAGGTAATGAAACATTTATGAAACCAGCGTCACGCTAGCTTTGTTAGACAAACTAATATGTAACGAGTGCAATGTTAACGATTGGATTAAATTTCATACATTTTTTTTATTGTAAAATGGAAGAAGGAAGTAATCGATAGATTTGTAAAGTATAAGAAATGTAAATTAATTTTTGGCTTTGTTAGGGCCTGCGCAAACCGGCGGAGCGCAGCGCAGATCACTTTAAATTTATCAATGTATATTCTTTTCTATTTTAATTACAATAAGGTATAAATTTAGAGCCGCAGCCGCAGAGCAGAAATCCCCTGTGATGCTCCGAGGTCGGTCTCAGAGCATTATTGTAATTAAAATAGGAAAGAATATACATTGATAAATTTAAAGTGATCTGCGCTGCGCTCCGCCGGTTTGCGCAGGCCCTTATTGTACGTGATGTATTTTAGTCACTGGAAATACTAGAAAGTAATTGTAACAGTCAAATGGTGAAGATACCCGACGCTCGGATAAACAATAAACATAACGAGAATTTTATACTTCGGGTTTGAACGTTTCTATTGTTTTCTTTCCTTTCTAATGCGGATTTCTTAGATGGCTCCTTTAAAGTACTTAAACACTCTTTAAACACACCGATTGGCACCCTGTTCAGGTTACACAAATATTTTAATGAAAAAGTTGCAATTAATTTTAAAAACTCACAAATCCCTATTTTTTGCGTGAAACATAATAGCTATCGAACTTGAATAATGTCCCAACGATAAATAATATCTTTTGACGCCCACGATTTATGCCAATACATACATTGTACGTCCCCTGTTTGTACACCCAGCGACACAAGTATAGCCTACAAACAGATCAAACGTTTTCAATATACGACTCTATTCTCAAGACCATAAGAACAGTTTAACTTACAACTGTTTACCTACTTGTGCTGTTCACTTTATACAGTCCGAAAACCAAATATCTACCCCGTAGGGTTGTAAAACCTCTGGTATTTTTAATCAAGGTTATGAATTTACAATGCAATTTATATAACCCAATTTTACGATAAGAAGTAAATTTAACCCTGTTTTATTATAAAACACTGTTTTAATGTGATTTCTTTTGTTCCAGGTTTAGACAACCGGATATCAAACTCAAGAAGCGTAACGCCACCGTGAGTGTTATTTAACTTTTTAATTTGTTTACGTCGAATTTCACCAACAACTTACCCGTACCATGAGGATTACCAAAATCTGCTAAGTTCCAGGCAGTTGCTCACTAGCTTAATACGAGTAGGTACATTAAATGCAGTGAAGTTAACAGGTGTAAATTACTTGACTATAGTCTGTGTTCAATTTAAATATAACATCAACAAACCGATTTGATCATGATTGTAACATGTTACTCTAAAAGGAATTTAAAACACTTTATCTGTATTTATCTGTACTTGATATGTCATCACATGACTTTTTCCAAGAATATTTCAATTGATGTATTTACTTAATGATTACTAATACTTAAAAATCGAAGTTGCAGTTGGTTATTTGTTTAATGAAAGACATTTTAAATCAACAGTCATGTTAAACGCGCCTCATCGCGATCGATGTGAACAGATTTTAACAGCCGCATAGTATCGTATCTGGTGAAATCAGATTAAGCTTCTGTAGTAAGTGGAATACACACGGATTGTCACAGATGTTAGATTTGGGTGTCAAGATCTGCATTATAGATACTACTTACCTTTGTATACATTTGGAGGTATCGTAGGCGTAGCAGACAATCGATTAGTTCGATTGGTTCGTCTTATGCCTCTTCTCCATGATCGCCGATCATGAGGGACGAAGTTATGCGTTAGAGTGAGAAACAAAACAATCTTGCTCGCTCTAACGCATAACGTCGTCCATCGCCCATGATCAGCGATCGTGAAGAAGAGGCATTAGACCTCGGCTTTGCTACGTGACCACAGACAATGAAAATGGCCACACAGAGCGTTAACGGCGCAGTGCGGCATTATAATTCGAATGTCAAGGCTGCTTCTTTGTATTTGTTCCTATAACTAATCATGTAAAGTTATAACCAGTGGTCGGAATAGGTAGAGCTAATTTACCTAAACTTGACGCAGGTTCATTCATGCGTGAGTGAGATGGGAAATCAAGTTTAGGTAAATTGGTAAACGTAAAGGTTTACAATGTAATGCTGGGGCCACACTAACGAGAAACTCCGTTAAAAATCAACGTTCATCGCCTTATGCGTAGTATGCATAAGGGCGATAGACGTTGATTTTTATCGGCGTTTCCCGTTAGTGTGGCCCCAGCATAAGAATCAAACAACTTAGTAGAAAATTCTGTAAAATAATGCAGCTTACAGAAATTACAAAACAAAATTTAGGAATTCTCTTGCTCAAGATTTCGAAAAAGCCAATTTTGAGGTTAGAATCTTATAAACAAGGTCACACGTAAACGTACGGCCTCTTGACCGCGCTGCTACCGCCTGAAACATAGCGGTTTAATATACAACTCGATAAACTCAATCTGGCATGTAATACGTAAACATTGCACGCAGTATCATTGTCTCCACTTGTGTTTATTACCTTTGTTGAGTTCTGAAAACGCGTCAATTCTTAGGAACGATTTCAAGTAGGTGCTTCCAGAAAAGAGTATTGCGCCGAAGACTTTCTGCCGCCCAGGCCACGAGTCAGACAAAGTACCGTCCTGCCTTGCTAAAAAGAAAAAGCAGTAAAATTATTATTATTGTCATTAACTACGAGATGTGGATGTAGGAAATAAACGTTGAATATCGAATTTTGTCCTTTTGTCTTAGTCGTCCGGTTTTTATCCGGGATTGAACTCTCCTTACAATTTGTGATCGCAAAAAGTAAAGAGTCACACACACGTGAAAGAATTTCAAAACAGTAGTTAAACAACCTATCAGGGTAGTTCTAGACTAGACGTATATTGTCACATAAATTACTATTTTTATCTTGCATTCTGAGCTTCAGTTGCCTAACTAAAAAGCAAATCGATGGCCCCTACGTAAATAATTGAAAGTCAATCAAGGTACCGTTCAGTACAGCGTTTTAAAGCTTAGTTACGACTTTATTCTTAAATTGTAAGGAATACACAAATGCTGCATAATATGGCAGTATTAAAACACTGTACTGAAAGGTACCTTGATTTACGTAGGGGCCATCGAAATACGAAATTATCTGCCAAAATTCGATGTTCAATTATTCACTACATCTGCTTATCAGAAAACGGAATTCAATTTTCATAGTATGGTTGCTTAAGGCTTTTGCAATTGTCATGTCTGATCCGATAAAAGAGAAAATGTTTCTAATGAAGTCTATATGAGGTGTTTGTATTTTTTCAGTGACGCGGTGAACAAAGACCTCGGTCTCTCGGAGAGCGACGACGAGGTCGCGGCCACCAGCACGAGGCTAGAACCGTGAGCTGCCTTGTTGTCTCTCTAGTCCTCTTTTAACTTTAAGCCATATTGATCGAAAAGGTCGGTAGATGTAAAATCTGGGAACACTGAAAACTGTGACAGACAGAATTAATGTCCAGTGTTAACGTTGCTGTGCCCCACATGCGCCGATTAGTGAATTTCTCGCCCTAGGAGGCAACAAAACGTTGAATGACCTGAAATTTAGCATACAAGTCGGACGACAATGCAATAATATGGTGTTAAAGAGCTGATCTGAAGATGGAGTCGTAAGGTGACAACAGGATCTCCGCTGTTCTAAACGTAGACCCATTGAGTTTGCACTTGCCATCTGGCCTGTGGAACGCGTGAGATTGGTCTTGAAGAACATAGCTATGCAGAAGTCTGAAAACAAAGCGTAATTGTTAAAAAAAACGCTTAACTTCTTAAAAATCTTTTCTAATCGAACGTTTTCAAATTCCAGCATCATCTCCCCACTCGGCTCCGGCGGCAGCCCGTCTTCAGGCAGCGAGTCTTCCGACTCTGAATCTGAGTCCTCCTCGGCTGAGTCGGCGTGCGCGGCGCCTGCGCCGCCTGCGCCGCCGCCGGCGCAGCAGCGGCCATCTTGGTCCCTGTCCAACTTCGCGCCGCCGTCCGCACAGCTGCCTGAACCATTCGATACGGGGAAAGAGCTGAGGCATGCGCTCGCCGATGTCAAGGGGAAACCGGTGAGTTGGTCTTGTCACTTCATAATTTAAGTGCTACGGTCTTCTGGGCGGGCCGCCATTCTTCTGTATTCTTCTTTATCGTTCACTTGATCAAAGTAACATTGTCTGGGTCGCCATCTGCCTCTTTTTACTCTTCAACTTTCCATTCTCCTTTGAAGTGCTTTGATATCCTTTACTATGACAAAAATAAAATATAGTTTTTATATGCACAGATTTGAGCCTTTTCAGTTTTGAAATACTACCGCGTTTAATTCGAAAAAAAAACCATGCATACAGAAATATTATTCTTACATACATTTTAGATCTAACAACAATGCAAGTCTTGATTGATCGTGCTCCTACCATATTTTGCGGAATATTTTCCCAGGTGTCAGCTTGCAGATAAACATTTCTCCGTACAAGGGTGCTGACTAAGAAAGGTCTTGTCTATATCCCAGAACCAACTTACGATTCTTAGTTACATTTAGTTACCCTTCAAGAGTGTCGTGTTCATTTAAAAGGTTGTACTTAAATTATTGCTCATGGAAGACAATTCGTTACATCTCCTTTTTCAACGTTTCAACCATATTATTAACGAGAAAGTCAGTGTTCAACAAAGATGGATAAATCTTGCAATATTAAAGTGCACATTACGTCGTTGTCTTTACAATTTCGAACGGAATCTGGCTTTGCAAATGCCTCGGGAGGAGCGACAGAGGATTCTGACCAGGTTCTTAACATTGAAGGATATGTTGTGGAGGGCGATTGGGGCCCTTCACGGGAAAGTTTCCACTGATGTTCAGGTAGACTCAAGGTTATTAAGTACCTAAATCAAATGTGGTCGTATACCTAGTCTAGCCATAAATTCTGTTACAAATAAAAATAGTCATAACTTTTATGAATATGATGTAATATTTTTCAAACAACTATGTATATTTAAGGGGTCATGTCAGGAATAGACTATAAAATACTTTCACTCAAAATGTCCACCCTTTGCTTTAACACAGGCCTGCAATCGTTCAGGCCACGCGTCTATAGATTTACGCACTGTAGTCATTAGAAACTTGGCCACTGCTTCCGTCAAAGATTTTTTTAGAGATTCCAAATTGTTATGGCGTTTAGAACTGGACATTTCCTCTAACACAGACCACAGTTGGTAATCCAGGGGATTAAGATTGGGCTAGCCGAGGGCCAATCATCAGCCTTGATGAAGTCCGGAAAATTGGTCGCAAGCCACGCCTGGGTGGTGCGTGCCTTATGACCGGGTGCTGAGTCTTGTTGGAAAGCCCACTGTATATTTTAAAACATGGTGGTGTTAAGAGGCTTCACTACGGTTTCTAAGACGGTGTCTTGATAGACCTTGGCCGATGTTTTTATTCCTTTCTCACAGAAATGAAGCTGTGTCACTCCATGATAGGACACCCCCCACCAAACCATCACATATGCAGGGTGATGACCACGCTGCACTCTATTAACCACTGGAGAGGCTTCCTTGGAGCTATGAGCATACACTCGATCATTTTGTTTATTATTTAATGCTCTTCGATCGTGAAAATTTTCTCATGTGTAAAAAGAATATTTCTGTGTTTTTTATCGGCGTAACGAACAAGCAAACGTATTGATCTTTCCACTCTCATCGAGTTTAGGGAATGGTTTAAGGTGTGTCCCGTATATCGTCGATAAGCACCAAGTTTTAGATCTTGTTTGATGATACGCGACAGAGTTCTAACTGGTATCTTCATTTCACGGGAAAGGATTTTCTGTTTCCTTATGGGATTTCTATGAATTCTGGCTCTGACAGCATTTACAGCCTGTGCAGTCCTCGAAGAACGAGGCCGGCCTGATCTTTTATAGTCATCGATAGAGGAGGTGTTGTTGTATCCGTCGATGGTACGATACACAAACATTCGACTGATATCCAGCTTCTGCAGCGTCTTGAAAATGCCAGTAGCTTCCATTCCCACCTTGTGCAGAACAATCACGGCAATTCTGTTTTCTTTGACACCCCACTCTATCTTATATTATTTCAGCAGATAGCAAAAGAATATGTCAAAATGAGGTTAAACTATCCTTGATTCTAATAATTAAACGTCGTTTTAAATTTTAATTAAAAAAGAAAAAATAATCACTTTTTAAATTGTAACAGAATTTATGGCCAGACTAGGTATAGTTAAGACCTCACTCAGGCTAGTGGTTTTCTGTCATCTGGTATATGCTATTCTGCTATTGCCAGTATTCGGACCATAAAAACACGGAGAAGGCGTGGCAACTGTTGTTTCCCTCCCTGCTACCCAGCCTACCCCCGCTAACGTCTGTCATAAGTATTTTACGTTGTCTTATTGTTGAACAGAGCCCCATCTCGGAGCTGTCGGACTCTGAGGCGTCATCGCCGTCGCCGGGGCGGCGGCGGCGCTCGCTCGCCAAGCGCACCCCGGCCGTGTCGAGCGACGACGAGCGACCGCAGAATACGGTGAGACAAGCAACTAACTCGTTACTAGGTACTTTATACGCAACAAACTTCGCCGAGGAATGTTCTGTCCGACAGTGGCAGACTGTCGGATATTTCTTTAGAATTGAGGCTCTAGGTGAAATTAGATAAGAGCTCCTAGCCTCCTGATACTCACCATATTACTAGAAAAATATATTTTCACTAGGTACTAGAATTGGAAGAAAAAGAAGGAATACAATATATGTCATGCAATAAAGTTCAATTTCTCTTTTTTTAAATAGAAAAAGAAACTTTGTACACGTAGTCACAGGAGGCTAGATATTGATCTTTTTAAACATCTTTGTTTTCATCCACGATTCATCATCATCATCAGCCGCAAGACGTCCACTGCTGGACAAAGGCCTTCCCCACGGTTTTCCACAACGACCGGTCCTCTTCTGCTGTCATCCAGCGGTTTCCCGCGACCTTTATCAGATCGTCGGTCCACCTTGTGGAAGGCCTGCCGACGCTTCGTCTCCCGGTTTGCGGTCGCCACGATTACTTACTCCATATTCCTTCCAGCCTTCACCGCGCGTGGCGGCAGGGGTCAAGCGCGGGCGGCCGCCCAAAGCCCGCGCCGACGAGCGGCCAGCCAAGAAGAAACGCGGGCGGCCGCCCAAGGCGCGCCCGTCGCCGGCGCCCCGCGCCGAGCCCGACAGCGAGCCCGAGCCCGCGCCCGCGCCGCACGCGCTGCAGGACACCAAGACGCATATCTTCAGGAAGGTAAGCGACGAGACATGTCCGAAGATGGGTCCTGGTGGAACTGATAAAAATAGGGTTTTATTTTCATCTGTTTCCTTTTTGTTTAGATTTCAGTGGATTTAAACTGACGTCATGATGCAAAAAGACGGTTATCTTAAAAATAAAGAAAACACATGTGCAAAATGCAAAAAATAAATGTATTAAGAAATGTATATATTAAACTTAAGCTGATTATGTACAGTCAAGATCATAAATATGTATACATTTCTACAACTGTAATCACGCGTTTCAGGTATTTACTCCCAAGAAAGGCGACGAATGTGGAGGCAAGGGAGGCAAAGGCGGCAAGGGAAAGGGTGGCAAAGGCAAAGGCCAAGTCACTATCATCGAGGTCGCTGCAGAATCTGCGGACGACGAGGAGCGACGACACCGCGAGCGGTCCGCCGAGCGCCGCCGCGAGGAGGCCTTGGCTCGCGTCTCACCTCCGCAGGAGCCTGAACCGATCAGAAAACGAGAAGCAGAAAGGGTCACCAATGAACGGATACAAGAAAGAGTGTTTTCAGAGCGACCAGATAGAGCTGACCGCACCGACCGACCTCCCACAGAACGCACCTCCAACGACCGGATACCGGAGCGACCCGACAGAGTCCCCGACAGAATACCGGACCGGACGACCGATAGAACTAGTGACCGGTTATCCTCCGACCGCCTTCTAGATCGGTATGTCCCGGATCGACGCTCCACCGATCGCCTCACTCCCTCCCGACATTCAAGAGAGAGGATATCATCGGAGCGTTCGGACAAAATGAGTGAGAAGAATTCCCTCGACCGTCTGTCGGTGGATAAGTCGTCAGATCGGCTGTCCACGACGGCGGTCGCTGAGAAGTTGGAAAGATTATCGACGGATAAGTTGGAGAGAGTGTCGGGTGATAAGCTGGATAGATTGTCCGGCGACAAATTGGATAGACTGTCGGGAGATAAGTTGGATAGACTGTCAGGGGATAAATTGGGGGTGGAGAGGTTGGAAAGGATCCCAGAGCGATACGTGCGTGCCGAGGCTGATGTCGGTTCTGGTGTCAAGGGCCGTGGCTCTGAACGCGCAGAGGACGCTTCGTCAAATGGTAAGTGTTTTATATTCGTTATGTCTACAACTCGACATTGGCATAATACACCTTGCGAACTCAGCAAGGAGTGAAAGCCATTAAAAAAAAAAAACTTATATTGTTCGAAATTATATTTTTCAAATTTGCTTGATTCAATAAATTATCCTCCTCATTGATTTTAAGGTCACTGACTTTGTAATAGTTCTCGAGGCAATCATCATAACGTTAAAAATGCAAGCGGGCTTTGTGAGCCACAAGTCTGAGTGTACTAGCGCTTCTCAAGCGACAACCACTGTCCACTGTGAAGAAGAAGCGCCGCAAGAATAGAGACGTGCCGTCCGCAAGAATTTTCATGGACCACGCGTCAGATGTACGGAGTTTTTTTTTCATCTTGAGTATGATCCATTTGTTCCCGAGAAAGTGAACAGTTTGTTTTGATAGTACTTGGGTCCTGGTAGTGTTGTAACGCCTGTGTGCCCGCAGGCCGCGCGCGCGCGCGGCTGGTAGTGCGCGTGCCCCTGTCGCGGCTGCGCGCGGGCGCGCTGGGCGCGCTGGCCGCGGGCTCGCTGGCGGCGGGCTCGCTGGGCGCGCTGGCGGCGGGCTCGCTGGCCGCGCTGGCCGCGCTGCCCGCGCCGCGCCGCGCCGCCAAGCGCCAGCCCACGCCGCCGCCGCACCGGGTAACCACCATATCTATTATATGTGCCTTCAATTGACGACATTTCATTTTTCTCAACCTTGTATTTTACGTGACCTTCGGAAAGAGCATTAAAAATAACAAAACGCGTTTTTTTTATTTTCCAAAAATATTATGGTTTCTTATAAAAAAATGCATTTGAAGTAAAAGTCATTCTTAAAGAGCATATGTGACATGATATGCCTGAATCGAGTGTTTCTTTGCCTATGTTTTGAACCTGCGATTTAAAAAAACGTTTTGACAGAACCAATAAGAGTAATATTGCCAAATTACGGATATTTTCACTTGAAGTCCGTCTTGTGCTTAATTCCCATAAACCAAGAGAATTGAACAACAATTATGGGTCAACAAGGGGCTTTACTTATTTATTGTATGATATTTACTTTATTTTTATTATTTTATTAGGCGTTTAACTGAAACACCTAAAAATATGTATTTGAATAAAAATATATCCATACGTTAAATCAAATTTTAATATGCAATTCGGACTTCAAGGCAGTTATGATTTGCAAGGAGCATACAGGCATCAGTGACGTCATTCTTCCCGTCTGCACATATTCCCTAATATTTACTGAACTACTGTTGATTTAAAAAAAAATTTGGAATCCTGACCCTTAATTAACTCAAATGGTTTTGGATTTAGTATCAGTTGCTGTTTTGAAATGTTGTCAATTGAGGTTTTCAACTAAAAAAAAAAAGTCTTTATTCTGTAAGTAGGCACTGTAGGCACTTTAACATGTCTGAGTCTACCAGCGCTTCCCTTCCCCAAGGAAGCGGTACCATCAAATGACAGCTGTAATATAGTAACGATGAATAATACCACTAAAAACGCCTAATTCCAATTTTAGAAATAATTAATTCCAGTGGTTTTTGAAAACGTACATAGGCACGAGGAAAGTAGCACAACCAATTGTGATTTACAATATATGATGTTTTGTCGCTCATATGTTTTCAGATTAACAAATCAAAACGTATACTATGTCTAAAGCAAATAAAGATATTACATTTCAAAAATGATTACCGAAAGAGCCAAAAAATTATATGCATATTTTAGACAAAAAAAAGCCGTTTTATTAAAAAGCCGTGGTAGCCTAATGGTTTGACCTGTCGATTAAGTAGAGGGTCGTGGGTTCGAACCCGGGCTCGCACCTCTAAGTTTTTCGGAATTTATGTGCGAAATATAATTTGTAAATGTACCATGAGCTTTTCGGTGAAGGAAAACATCGTGAGGAAACCTGCACACACCTGCAAAGCAATTTGACGGTGTGTGCGAAGTTCCCAATCCGCACTGGGCCCGCGTGAGAACTATAGCCCGAACCCTATCATTGTGAGTGGAGGCCTGTGCCCAGCAGTGGGACGTATATAGGCTGGATTATTATTATATTTTAGACATACCTCATTCCATTTGCAAGTTAATCGTTGGTTTGTCAGGCGGGAGAGGTGGCCGCGACCAACCACGAGCGGACGGAGGGACAGACTCCCATCTACTACTCGTACTTCGAGCGGCTGCCGGCCGACGTGCTGTCCGACGAGGAGCGAGACCACAAGTGAGTGAACAGAGCCCGGCGTCCGCCCCTTCTCTTCCACTCCTCGTTCACGGCTAGTACTAGTTGTCCGCGACTTGTTTGTCGCTCGGATATCTCTTTCTAGTTAGTCTGTAGTCTGTAACTATAGAGACGCACTGAGCGACAAACGACAAATTACAAGAGGGCCACGTGGGGCCCTTTCAAATCACCAACCGATAACAAATAAAATAAAAATAGTCCTCTGCCATCGTAGTTGAAGTGCCCATTATCCTAAGTGGCCCGGGACTCGGATAGATTAGGGATGGCCCAAATCATCATCGCCATCAACACATTCCCAACTGTACAATAGAGTTCAACCTGTACTACTTTTCATATTGAGGTTCTAAGGAACTGTACAGTAGAGTTCAAAAATATGTAAATATGTATGTATGTATGTAAAATTGTGTACATTTTTTTGAACCCACCGTACAGTCAGTCACCCAATAAAAATGTTAACCTGATCAAACTGTTGTAATTTTATGTTTACTTTGAAGTGCAAAAGCACTTTTAAGTGCTCAACATTTTCTCTGGGAATATTCTACATAGTGATACTATAATGAAAGTCGGGTCTTAAAAATGCACACGCTACAAACGGTGCCGTTATTATTAACGACGTTTCTGCGTTAAGACCAGATTTTTTAAACCTTATTTATCTACATGGGTGCTTTTTCTTGTTTAGATATTACCTCGGCGAAGCGCAGCGCCTCCGAACGGCCGCGGAGCGTGAACAGGAGCCGCTTCCCCGCGTCATGCTTTACCTAGAGTCCGTACTGTGCTTCGTTCTCACGGGCCGAGTGCTGGAGCTAGAGCTCGACACCAAACACGCGTTCAACATATACAGGGAGACCATAGAGTACATCAAGAGCATTCACTCTATGCCGCAGCGGTTCCGCGCTTCGCCGCACTCGACGTTTAACAAGCTCGATATACTGAGGTGAGTTTTACAGATTATTATTCATTTCGTTTTGCATTCCAACTTGGTCCTCAGGGTTGACAATGCATTTGTTATTTTAGATTGTGGCGATGACATGTGTTCTAATCTTCCAATTCGCTCGCGTGCTATGCTATGTATGGATAGTTCAACTCATTCTTGCTGTAAATATGCTTTGCTTTGTAATCATATTTACAGCAAGAATGAGTGGAACTATACCTGAAAACACAACTCAAGGCTGTATATCACAGTATCGCGGGCATAAATGAGCTTTAATTTCTATATTAAATTGCCCTAACTGCCGCACTCAGAGACGTCAATTAATTTTCAAGTTTGATTAAAGTTGCTGCGTCTTATTCTATTGCTATAGCAAAGAAAGTGACTGCAGCAACTTTAATCAAACTTAAAAGTTAATTGACGTCTCTGAGTGCGGCAGTTAGTGTCCTTTCACTACACATTAGCAAAAATATGAGTGGACCAATCATTTTTCTATACAAAAAAATATGACAAAGTTAAATCCAAATATGACAAAGGAAAAAAAAAAAAAAAAAAAAAACGCATCTTAATAAATATTTTTTTTACCTAGAAAATTAAATAAGTGTACATTATAATTTATAAAACCTGTACACTTTGTACTTATACTCAGTACTTTTTGAACAGTATGTTCTTCTCCCTTCTAACCTTCTTTGTTTTTTTGTTCACAGCCTGCGTGTACAAGCCCTACTGTACCTGCGCATGTTCAAGATGTACAACCGCGAAGTAAAAGAGTACGATAAGATAGTCCAGGAGTACCAGCAGAAGGTACACGCCACGCATGTAAATTACACTTTTATTTTACCTATTTTAGTATTATTTTATTTTACGTAATTTTGTATTTATAATTCATTTCTGTAAGGCCCAGTGTCACGGTTTTTGTATTGAGAAGTAATGTAAATCTTTTATGATCTTTAAATTTTAAATGTAACTTAATACGTAAAGTGCTTTGTGAAGTAAGTTTAAATATGACCGTCACACGTTGTACGTTGGGCACTATAGGAATATATAATATTTGCAGGGTCTCTATTATATAGTCGTAAAGGCCATCAATTCTTAACTTGACAGTAAAGGCGTCCAAGTTGTTAACAATATCATAACGATATGGTTTAAGGCAAGTAGAATAGAGGCCCTGGGCAATCTGCAGGGTCGCTTTGATGATTGATTGATGATAATAATTAACATTTAAAACAATTAAAAGATTAAGTTTTACTTGGAAGCTGAATTTTTAAGAATTTGACATCATTTTCTGTTAACAAAATGTTTGTGAGGAAACCTGTACAATCGGTAGTTTTTTAACAATAATTAGTGTGTTCCGAGCGGCTAAATATTGCTAAATATTGATACCAACAGCATTTATTTTACCAACTGCTTTATGATTCGGTTAGCTTAGTGAGTAGTGACCCTGCCTACGAATAGTTTTGATTCCCGATAAGGGTTTGATTTCCGGTAAGGATAAATATTTTTGCGATGAGCGCGGGTATATGTTTCTGTCTCTTATTTAAGTATGTATTTTTCGGGGCGAAACCGAATTTTCTTCGATTTCTATACAAAAACAAAAAAACAATAACCCAAAAAAAGAACAAAAAGAAAACAAAAAAAAACCGGTCCGTAGCTGGGGTTCGAACCCGCAGTCTTGGCGTAGTAGGCTAACGCTCTATTCACATGGTGGCAGCCGCACCGAAATTACGAACCATACTGCGAGGGATTTTTTTGCGTGAAAATACGGGGAAAATGAATTTTCCCAGATATGAGCCCTAGCTATATCGATTTTTTGCAAATTTCATCGAAATCGTTTCCGAGAATGTTTCTCGTTTGATAAGTAATCCTAACAAGCCAAGAGCTTAGTTTGAGACTAGGTCAAAATGTGCATGATCCCCTGATATTAAAAAAAATACAATGTAAGTCCACAGATTGCAGTCTAGAGATACTATGGTTTAGCACGTATATTTGTATCCGTCAGCCGGCATGCGCAGAGTCCGTGTCCCCGCTGTCCCCGACGCCGTCGCCCGGCGGCTCGGTGGGCTCGGGCTCGGGCTCGTCCGGCTACTGCAGCCTGGCGCACGCGGTGCCGGCGCACGCGCACCACGCGCTGCTGCAGCTGACCAAGTACTACACGTTCCTGTACGTCGCCCACAACCTGTGGGAGCAGGCCGACGCCTTGTGCCGGCTTAGACCTAATCAAGGTATAGTTTTTAATTTTTAGCTCATATTTTACGACGCGGCGAATATCTTGACAAAGCGTTTAGCCTTGTTTTTATTTTGGTAGTGACCCTGTCTACGATGCTAGCGGTCCCAGGTTTAATCCCTGATAGAACAAACATGTGTGTTGATTCCTGAGTCTTGGATGTTTTCTATGTATCTATTCTAATTATAGTTATCTATATAATTGTTTAGTGTTATCATATATAGTTGTTTCCGGTACAAACTTAGTTTCGGACTAAGTATTTATGTAAAATTGTTCTCTTATATTTATTAAAACCGAGCCTTTTGGATCTTACACCAATCTCTCAGAATAAATGATATCTTGTCAAACCTTCAAATAAAAACGTTTTTAACAACGTCAGTCAATCTAGAAACTATTGCACGTTGGTGCAGAACTAGAAGTGGATTCTCCATAGATACACCAGAATCATATGGGTTCAGATTGGCAACCACTATTAATGTCTTCGTTTGAGCGCAATGTACATAAATGATAGTTTTTAAGCGAGCGACAAACCAATGATATTTGGCATATAAAAATTGGTTGCTAGAAATTATTAGGTTGGCTAAAACCTAACCTAAAGCATTGTCGTATTAATATAAAAATTACCACAAGTATTAGCTAATTACTTCTTTATTTTCCACAGAGTAGAAGGAGAATATAATTAGGTTTAAAATTTGTTTTAATACTCATAAAATGTTTGTTTACAGACTTGTTCATAGCAGTAGACCGCAAGTGCGGCCCGCTAACACTCTTCTCAACGTTCCGCCACCTGGTCCAGTACGTGAGACACGCCATCTCTCTCCTGAAGCACGCGCCGCAGGAGTGACCGCGCGCCGCCTGGCCACACTACACCCAGGATCACACGCGTCAGCAGGCAAAGGGTTTATATAACCTGATGGAAATTCTCTTGTTACCATAAAGGTAATACTTTTACACAAAATATAAGTCGCTTCGGACCCTTTATTTGGCAAAAATAAAAAAGTCGGGTGTTCAAATGTCTTTAGATTTTAAAACAGCATAAAAAATAGCAGCAAAAAAAAAAAGTAAGTGTAACGGTATGTATATTGTGATATACATTGCCAAATAAAGGGTAGGATGATAGTGCGGAAATTTTGATGTATTCATTGCAGTGTTGCGGAAATTAGATCTATGAATGCATAATAAGCTATTCCTCCAAAGAAAGTTCAATATGTACATGTTCAAGTAATACAGGTGAAAAAGGAACAGACATATTTTGGTTAAAAGTGTACTCAAGAAGGTTTTCATGCTCAGCTAATCGCTCGTCGCCCGCGTTAGTCTAACTAGCGACAGTTTATTTGTATAAAGGTTGTACAAACAAATATTAAATCAAATGTCAGTCACGTCTTATAATTTCCTATGGCATTTTAATTAAAACTAAAAGAACATATTTGTAATATGTTGTTTAAATCTATGTATTAGGCAAGACGCGACTGCAACTGAAATATGTGACGTAAGAAAGAGAAATTATCAATTTAATAGTGATATTTAGTGTAACTATGTATATCTATCGATAAGCTAATCGCATGTGATTTCTGGCAAGTTATCGATTTGTTCGATCAATAGAAACTGCATTTAATGGCTGTTGAAGATGTTTAAAGTTCACTGAACATACCTATTGCACTACGAACACATTCGGTTACAAATTTATTTTTAATTTAATTAAAACATTACTAATAAATAAATTTATTTAGTTTAATATTTTTAGCCTATCGGCAATATCACTTTGGATACAAGAGGAAATAGATAGAACGAACTTATATCAACCCATATTATCATAAAGTTCCGTTTTTCAGAGAATTCTTTTCTAAAAGCATTTTCGGCACTAGACAAACCTCTTAAAACAATGAATAACTAAGATAATATATAGCGGGCTTTTAATCGACTTAACTAATTATTTATTTAAATTTATAGTTAATTAATTATTTATTTTAAATTATTATTATTTATGTCAAAGCTAAATCAATCGTTTAAATTAAACAATAAATTATGACGTCTATTGAAATTGCTTGTAGATAGGATACAACGGAAAATAGAACTTTTATTTGATGTTAATACCTACTCAGGATTAATCAGATATTTTGAAAGTAAGTTGAAGCAATAGGGTGGTGAATACTGGCTTCGCACGACCACTAAAGATGACCAAAACTTGAACCCAAGCGGTTGGCATCTCCCGAAACGATGACCAAAAATGTGACGGAATGTACAGATCGGCGGTTGCCTAGCAACAAGTCCTGGTTCCAAAACCGAATAAACTTAAGTGATAGACTAATCATATCGTAAGTGTTTTTCGTTGTAGTACCTTCTATCAGAACGACGTCATGAAGACATAAGAATTCGCATAGTTCGGGACTTGAACGAACATATTTCGAGTGTGGGCCAATTGAGTATATTCTAATTATGCATGGGATCACTTCTCTTGTAGAGTTTCGCAATAATTTTACTGGTTTGTATTCTACTTATACTTTGCCTGTTACTGTGGATGTGTTAGAATGAGAGCTTTAAACTAATTTGTAATTTAAGCGGTTCTGTTACGGTTCGTGTGGAGCGGACGGCGCGTTGTTTTATAATCAGATGATGTGATTTATTTGGTCACTTTATGACATAAATCATTTTAATTCCTGATAAGAAACGGCAACATGCTATCAGTTTCATATGAAACAACTCCCAACTAAAACTTGTGTCTTTTCCATAACAACGTTGAGCATTATACCAAGAAACGTTCCTAAAACTTCTTCCAGATTTCTTATCAGGACCGATGAGATTCCGCCAGCTCAGCCAACAATGTTACAAATACTTGAAAATGTTCCTATATTTCGAGTAGCTTCTGAACAATGTTTGAGCAAAACTGACTTCACGTGTTATTATCACGTGTCATATTTTCGTATATACATATCAAGTAGATCGGTGACATTCAGGCGGGTAGACGGTTTTAGAGGTTACAGATGATTCGTGATTCATAGACAAGCATGATTGGGACGACAATAATACTCTTGTAAGGGAGATAGAGAGTAGATTCCGAAACTATGATCCTACCGACGCAGCGACACGCAGGGCCCTGCCAATCAACTGTAGAACAAAACGATTCGATTCATAATAAAAAAAGTGCAAAATATTTTTTTAAACTTGAACTTTTGAATGGTACAATCGGAGACGAGAAAATTACTTTGGAAACTGACGAAAAATAGTAATAAGGTGATCGATCGATTGTGTATTCGAACTAGAATAGATACTGAATGTAAAATAGTTAATATTACTTTGAAACAAAAAAACTGTAACACCAATGATTATATTTCTCTCGGTTGTTCATCAAATTTATGTTGTGATTGTACATACATAATAATTATTATATTATACATTTTGTAATGAATATACATGTTAGTGCCAGATAGGATTTTGTATGGAGGTTTACAGCGTGCGGCGCTCGGGACAAAACGTTGTGTTGTATGTAATTAGCGAAGGACGAGACGATGCCTTGTACATAGTTTATTGTAAGAAATGTGTAGTTTTCATTTATGTTTTAATTTATATGTACACTATATTTACATTTAAGCGGACAAGGAGATATAACATAATAAAGTTTGGATAGGGGACTATATGAGCGTTCGGATGCGTGCATGAATGTGCCAGGCGTGGATTTTTAATAAGACAGTTTGTATATTTTTAAAAAGTGGATATTGTAAATGTATGTAGAGGAGCTTGCAGCGATCGGTGAGTAGTCGATAGTTAGGCTAAGTTACCGGCGCAGTTACCGCCCGCGCGGCTCCCGACTATTGGTACTTACTACCCGCACAAATTATAAATTTTAGTTGATTATTATTTATTGTGGCATTGTATAGTTAATTGCATACTAAGCGAAGTTTACTTAATTGTAATGATGAGGCAATATTAGCAGTCTGGAGCGTTCAAGTGCCTTTAGCAACAGCGGCTTTTCTTCGCGACCTGTGCAGACACGGCGAGGCGCTCGCTCCGCTCGGCGTCATTCGCCGTTTAGCAAATAACGGAGCCTCGATCAATACCTTGCAGAATCAAAATCACAAATGCATCTCGATCGGAAACTCGCATCTATGTACTTGGTTTTTTTTTTTGTTATCGTTCCTAGTTCTTAAATTTTGCGTTAACGCGGTGTATATTTTTTTTTATATTGTTTTTTTATGTTGCTTATTTAATTCTAGGTCCCCTCTCTTCGCAAATAAGTTGACAAAATGTGCTTTGTTGAAGCTCTGACTTGCATTTTCTGACAAAGCTAGTGCCGTTTCAATTTTTGATTAAATAAATATATATTTTATTAAGAAAAAATCGTATGTGTTAGATGAACATAAACGTGTCATCAATGAATTGAATCATCACATATAGTTTAAAATGTAACTATAACTGACGACTTTATACTGAGCACCGAATCAAAGGTCGACCAAACCAACATGTTTCAGACGACGCCCTCAACAAATGTAATCGAATTTTGTTGAAAATCACAGTGAACCCTAAAATTAAAGCCAAATTCTATTGTCATTTTTTTATTTTGTAAGTTAAAGAACAAGTGAGACGCTACCCAAGCGTCAGGCGATTGTTTTTAGAAAATTGTAAAATACTGTTTTTTCTTATTGTCGTAGCAATCTTGTGTTGATAGCATGTATAGTTTGTTTTTTATATTCGCGTTAAGAATATGTATAAATTTGTTTTCTCTTAATTTTATTATTTGTGTAACTGTACCTTATGTTATTGATGATAGAATACATTAATTTTTATGTATGAATTTTTTGTTTTTGTTTATTTTGCCTTTCCTTTTGTTTTCGCTTTTTGTGTATTTGTCTCTGGAAATTTTGCATTTGATTGCTTTTTTTCGACGATATTTAATTATTTTGAGTATGAGGGAGATAAAACTGCGATGGTTCCATCTGTCTCTTCACTCGCATCTCCCTCACCATCGACGAGATTGCATGAGCACCACAGGTCGATAATAAAGTAGAATACACTTATACAATCCGGTAAAAATAGTTAAATATTCAGTTTTTAATAATTATTAAAACGCTGCTAAATATATGGATCCTTTTCACATTATACTCGCGGTTTTATTTAAATAATAGTAATATGGCACTTTATCTCTTTTACTAATAATTGCGTATAATAAATGCCTTCGAAAATATTCACCTCTAGTGACACCCCCAACGCCCATCTGTGCCAAGGCATAATGAGCAATAAGCTATCGTAATAAGGTATATATGCACAGATGTGGTTATCAATTGCCTTATAGCAAGTGTCTTTACAGCTGCCATTTTAGATTTATATTTAGGAAAAGGAGTTGTGGGTTGTGTGCTGGTTTAAATCTAATAACAATTATTATTCAAATAACAATTATTAATATTAAATATTTATTAATAGTTTACGTCCATTACAATCGTGGATGATAAATACGGTGACATTTAATGATGCAGTCTTGCTAGTAACGCATGTAACGGTTTTCCTGGCTTTCCTCCAGTGCCTTGGACGTGTATGTACGTTTTTACAGTATGACTATCTCGTTAACAAACAAAACATGCAGCACCGAAACTTGGAGATCGCATCGAATGCGTTAACTAAAACATATTAACTTTGACGTACACAAAATAAATTTATAACAAACATGTTTAACAAAAAACCTGACAACATCTGCTGTATCAGGACTGAGGTGGTCCTAATATAGCCTATGACACTCCTTGGGTCCAACTATAGACATGCTACCTTAAAATCCGTCAACGCGTTTAGCCTACAGGTCACAAAGAAACATGGATACATACATGCACCCGAAAAACCTTAGCCTCCTTTTTTGGTTAGTCTGGTTTGGTAATAAACAATATTGTAGTCATGGTTACAATGGTTCCGATACAATATGAACGTCAACATGGTACCTTCAAACTAAACTGCCTTTAGTAAATTACCACTAAGGGCTGATTTGTCAGTTAAATGTTATTGCAAGAATATAAAATAGGGAAAACAAAGATTTGTTCAAAGCTACGTTTAATTAAAAAAACATTCCAAGTCCAAAATATCGGATAGTGAAAGCACTTAAAGCATAACTTTAAATTAGCCTTAAATAGTCACTGCCAATTACTGTAAAATCGGCACAAAATCCACAATCTTCGTACACCAGAATGCAATTTATATCAATTAATCGTATATACATTTTACAAGTCGTCGCGTCGTCGTGTCGTAGAAACGCTGCAAGCTCGTTAGGCTTCACGCACACTCGATTGTACAACTCGTGTGAACCAGCCTTTATCATAGTCATGCGCTTTTTGTATACGATTAGTAGTGTCGGCGTTGATTTGAGGAAGTATATAAAAAAAAATATATAAAAAGGATCAGAAAGTTTGGTAACATTGGACGCGGGTTTATTTAGATCGACGGTTTGTTTAGATTTTAACGACTGTGCCTGAATTATCTTCAGAAAAACACCAGATAGCAATGGAAAAATAGTACTTTAATTAAATAATATAATAATCGGGTAGGTGCGAAACTATGGTTTTCGTAACAGTACGGAATAATTTATATGCGCTTCGGCTATAATCCCAACCAAACATTGCTCTTTGAAATAAGACCTTAGTGACGCTACTTACGGTTAAATTTAGTTTATATTGCCGAACAGAGGTAAAGATGGCGGAGGAGATAAATTTACTTCGTTAACATAAGTAATTATTTATGAAATTTTATAATGTGATACTTCACTTGCAATTAATTGTAGCAATAACTTAACACCAAGAAACAACATTCAATTATCTTACATTTTGATTTATTATACTATTTGTTGTCGAATCGTTTCAAAACGGTTAGCAATAAGTAATAACAATGATCAATAGAAAATGTGTCACTACCGCCGAATTTGAAAAACACTTCCCATTCCCATTAAAACAAGGAACAATTCCAAATAAATAGGGTGTACATAACATAATAAAACGAAATTCTAAATACGTCGCAATTGAAATTCTAAATAGATGTCGCTTTCATAATGAACAATAGAGTAAATACATCGCAATAAGTTAATGTTTGTGTGACGCTTGTTAGTATCCCTTACCTACGTCTTGGCATATCTCAAAAGTCACGAAGTAACACCATTCTATGTAAAACATTAAAAACAAATCTACCGATGTCTGGAAATAGAAGTTATCACCATACCACTGAACGCGTTCCATACAACAGCAGTTATATAGCCGATTGCTTTGCCACTTGTGTTTTATTAAATAAATTAATAATGCGTCCAATTCCGAAATAGTGTTTTTTTTCGTTTGTAAAGGTGCGATATCTCACCATGGGAAGCCATTTTGACTATGAAAAAATAAGCTAAATAAAATTAATTTAACGACTTATTCGATCGCAAACACTATTTTCCGAAATTAAGGCTTCAACCATTTGCACACGATCGGGCGGTTGGGTCAACCGAGAGGGACGCAGCTATCCGTCAGAATGAGATAGTAATATATAAGTCTCGTTCTTATAGATAGCTGCGTCCCTCTCGGTTGGCCCAACCGCCCGATCGTGTACCTTTTCAACGCCATGTCAAATAAAAACTACAGCTAATGTCAACCTTAATTAATACGTACTCAGGTTTATTTTGCATTGTCAACCATGACGGATATTTCCGTCAAGTGCGCTGCGTCCAAGCCGGATCCGAGAATATAGCGTCCGTGATTTTTTAAAGCGATGATGTACAAATAGTGCTACGGCTATTTCAGACCGTGTAAGGCTGGGCGTATGCTGAGACGCACGCGACGCAGCGCAGGGCAGAGCAGATTTTGTAATGCATGAACTTCCTTGAAGCTGCGTACGCTGCGGCGCAGGCACATGCAACGCAGATATCTCTCTGTCCTGCTTTGCGCCTCGTAGAAAGGGGACAGATTTCTGCTCTGCCCTGCGCTGCGTGGAACAGCGTCGCCTGCGTCTCAGCATACGCCCAGCCTTAACATCGGATGCAGTGCGTAACTATATGAAAAGTGCTTTCTCATGGAGCCTAATTTTAAACTCGACCCCGCACAGACCTTTGGGCCTTAGGGAAAATTTAACAGGCAAATTAATAGTGACAAAGCAATAGCATATGCTGCAGATGCTGTCCAAAAGAAAAAGACAGTACAATATGAAGCTCATGTGCGCATACTGCCTTTTTGCTCTGGAATGGACAACTTCAGTTGTACCATCGGCAAAATGGAACCCTGACCCGCCATAGAACTGTGTCACAGTGACGTTATAAATCAAATCGTTAGAAATATCAAACAAATTGTTTTATGCCACTGTGACACAGTTCTATGATGGCTAGGGAAATCGGTGGTAGTGACTTTTGAGTATTGCCTACTGTAGCCATTTCAGTGTGTTACTGCCGCACTGAGAGAGGTCAACTAATTTTTAAGTATCGTTAAAGTTGCTGCTGTCACTTTCTTTGTTATATCAATAGAATAAGACGCAGCAACTTTAATGACACTTCAAAATTAATTGACGTCTCTGAGTGCGGCAGTTAGTTGTTAGTGTGTATGCGTTGCGGCTGGTTTAACGTCACGTAGCCGTTAAGAATGGGGGTCGTATCTGTTTGTTTTAGAATTAAATAAAGTTCAAAGAGAATAGTCAAATCGTGCCTTAGCCTCCAATTCCGTTTGGACTCGAACAAAATGTCGCTGCTGTTTGAAAATTCGATTGCGAATTTAATAAAGTTAGTGTAGGAAGTAAACGAAGCTTTGACGTGTAATACAGTATCAAAGCATCTTTGTGTTGTGAGGACTTTTGGTGTGTTTATTTTAAATGTAATTTTTAAAAGTTTCTTTCGACGCAATCGAACCTTCATTCGTTGTGTATTGAAGGTCAAGTGGACAAAGGTTATATTTTCTAAAGATTCTGAAAAACTTCTTTTTTAATAATTTTACTTAACATATTTGTGCACTTGGCTTACGATTATTTGTTTAAAAAGGTTTGGACTCCATGTTAGCGCACTGTACACTACGCACTAAAGATATTATACAATTGTTTGAACCCCTCTGAGTTGATAGATGAACTAACGCAATAATGTTATCGAAGTTTCTTTCTATTTGATGTTGTAATTGATTATATTTACATTTATGTAAGGAACGTAGATCAGTATATGTCGTAGCAATAATTTAAGTATGGCAATAAGATAGAGCGTGCTTGATACTATACGACCCGACCCGGCTGTACCTACACTGCTTCCTTGTAAGTACCTACAATAAGTTTATCTGTACTTCGACGTTTCCCAAATATATATTTTGTATCGCACGTGGTTAGAACTAGTGATGTAAGCCTGCTTTGCTCCCGTGAGGCGAGCAGTTCGTCTATCCACATTCGTTTCTCCGAGCTTTACCAACTAATGAATTTCTGACCAATATTATTTTGACTTCTCGAGTCAAAAGAGTAAATTATTAGTGTAAGATGAAGTGCCAAGAGTCGCGAATTCTTCTTTCCTAAGTGCAATTCCTTCTCAATTATACCTATGTATTGTATTGTATTTATATGTATTCGCCCGTCACCACTTCAGGCTACACCAGCCTATCTCGCTTAAGTTATTTTGTCCGAGATATTTTTATTTATTTTACTTGAGTTTAAACACTTTCTTAGTCTAAATAAAACAATAACAAAGTTAAAGTCAGAATAAATAAAAATATCTCATTAGGAAGCGAAAAAATGTATAAAACGAACGAAAATCGCGTAAAATTAAATAACAATAACGGCTATCGTTAAATAATATTCTAAATTTATGTTTTGTAGTGGATGTTTTATTATATAAATAGCGTCAAACATGGCGCCCGACTTTTGTGTCATTCGTGTAACAGTAGAGGCGGTCGAAGCTGATAGGAAACACCGAGTAATAGCTACTAGGTCGTTTTCTGTTAGGCCCTTACCGTTTTTTCATCGTCAAGTAGACGCATTAAATTAAGGGACAAACAAATTATAGTATAAAATTGTTTACCAAGCGCCTACCTGGCGTTAGACGGAAATATTATTTTTCTTAGATCATTATATTGTAAAGTGGTAAAGTATAGAATATGCGCGAGCGGGCGCAGCGGCGCGGGGGGGGGAGAAGTTATTTTTTTACGAGCCGCGGCCGGCGCGCACGCATCCTCATATTTGTTATGTTTAAGAGGAAATATCTATTGTCTATTCCAAGGGTTGAATAACCACCAACACTTTTTTATATTATAATAATTATAGAAATTATTATTGAGCTCGTTGTTTCTTTTAAATATACCCGTCGTCCTCTTAACCGGAAGACAATCGCTGTTCCCGTGGGATGGTAAAACTACTAATTGTAAGCGGCAAAGTCGCGGGAAGCTAGTTCTAGTTGGTAATCAAATAAGAAGACTGGGTGTTCTTAACGCAGTTTATTTACACGTCTCTCCGATTGTGTTTCTTCTTCTTCTTTTTGCCGCCGTCCCGGGCCTCGATCAGCGCGTCTAGTTCCTTACTGTCGTCGCCGAGCCGCTTCTCGCCGCTGTAAGTGGAATTTTTAGGTTAAAATAGTAGCAGGTACAGTCAAGGTCATAAATATGTATACACTTTAGTACCTTGTCTATTTAATGTCGTGTTTAAACTGCCCTATATGAATGTCAGCGATTAAAGTGACAAGGCACTAAAGTGTATACATATTCAGCTCAGGGCCCAAAACCACTGTTTCATGTATGTATGTGTTTATATGAAATAAATATTTTCATTTTCATTTTCATTTATGACCTTGACTGTACAGTCGCGGAAGGAAGATTCGTCACTTTACAAACTATTTTAAACCATTTATTTGGCAAAAATAAAAAAGTCGGGTGTTCAAACCTCTTTAGATTTTAAAACAGCATAAAAATAAAATATACAAAAGTGAATGTTATGGTATGTATATTGTGATATACATTGCCAAATAAAGGGTTTAAGGTCAAAAAGTGACGAACCTATTAACACCGCGTGCCCTGGATTACCTGGGAGCCAGAGGGTGAAAACGAGTTCTTTCCAAGGTGATTTCTGGATATCGCAATTTGGTTATATTTATTATTTCTAATCGTTAGTCGGTTCTATATACGAATAATTTATTTACTGTATCCAAAAAGGCACACCTGTACACAAGACACGGTTACCTACCTTTTGACGGACACTAAAGCCTTGGCCTTCGTGCTAGAGAGCGCTTGCCCCCAGTCCATGTCGGACCCTTTGATGCGGTACTGCGCCAGGTCCTCGCCCATCAACTTGGACAGCTCTTTACGCTGCTTGCGCTCCAACTCCTGGAAACAGCCAGGGTTTCATCAGTCTTTGACCCAGTTCCACAAATATTCCCATTTGGTCAACCGTCACGTTATATATACGTAATATTCGAAGGTAGAAAGAGTTAACGCGACCTAAGGCGACATTAAATTTTATGAACGTTCGGGAATTAGGCATATGCTGACAGTAAAAGGTGACATGTGAGATTTTGGTATACATTGCAAAGTCGATAATGTACACCAAATTGTCAGTGTGACTTAGCATTCGAAATTCTTTGTTTAATGGCCACGATGACTCTTCCATTCGCATAATTTCCTTAAGTTTTCGTCGACTATAATCATACCAGTAGCTATTTTTACATTAAAAGTCCCATACTTTTCAAATATTTACTAAAAAAATTAATTGGATATCCTTGCGATAGAGCTTTAATTTCCGGGTGATTTTAGCCCTTCAGGTCAACTTTGCAAGTAATCGTTACCTTAAAATAAATTATTAATTCGAAAATAATTAATCCATCACGTCTAAACAACAAAATTAATTTCGGGCTTGAACAAATTGTTCAATAACATTTTGGCTAAATTCAGTTTGGATAATATTACTTTTGGACCAACTTCAATTTAGTAATTTTATCTGGATTTCATTAAGTTCATGCACTGACGGGCACAAACTGTACATTCGACAAGTTTCATAAAATATAGGCCAAAATAAAACGAAAAAAAAAAAAAACTTAATAAAAACGTCATTTATTCCTCAACCACCAGCCCACTAACACAGCCGCGCCAAATACCATCATTACCTTAGCGGCCTTCGTCAGTTCTTCATTTAAACTCTGTTTGACCGGTCCGTTGCCTTCGACCTCTGCCGTCATGCCGTCGATACCGATCTCCTTGGCCATAGAATCTTCTAGAACGGAGTTAATACTGGCATTGATCTTTTTACACGCCTCGTAGAACTTGGCCAGGATCTGGGAGCCGGGGAGGCCGAGCTCGTCCGCTATATCATCGGGCTCTTTCATTTGGAAGCCCATTGCTACAAAAATAACCTGGAATAAATAAATAATCCTTAGTAATACTATAAATGCGAAAGTGAGTTTGTTTGTTACGCTTTTACGGCTAAACCGCTGAATCGATTTTGATGAAATTTAGTATGGAGATAGTTTGAGACCCGGGGAAGGACATAGGATACTTTTTATCTCGGAAATTTGGATAGTCCCCGAGGGAGCAGCAATAAACGATTTTTATGCGGACGAAGTCGCGGGCAAAATCTAGTAATAAATATAATCATGATCTCCTGAAAATTGTTTCAAGTTTAATAAAAAAACTTTATAAATAATTACGTCTATGTTACAAATCAAGTTATTTCGACTGTATTTTGGGAACCGAGCTGTATCCTGGACCCGCCTGGATCGCTTGAATGTTCAAAAGGGATCCGACGCTAAAAGCTCGTTACGAACCTGTTGCACCGCGTCGAGCTTGGCAGTCTTGGCGTGGAACACAAGGTGCGCCAGGGGCGCCAGCAGGTCCGTGATGAGCCTGTAGTCGGCCTGCTGCCGGCAGTAGGACTCCAACCGCGCCAGGTCGTGGTTGCTTAGTTGCTGGCTTATCATCTCTTTGGTTATCGCTAGGGAGGAAGGGTATACACATAATGTTCTGTGGGGATTTTTTTAATTTTTTTTATCTCCGTCAGATACACAACAACATTACAACAAAAATTCTAACAAACAAATCGGTCCATCTGTTTAGGAGCTTCGATGGCTCAGACACACCCGTCTCTTTAGGTGTCATGTTGTTCAGCAAGTTACCAGGCGAGGTGGCGTCGTCCCGGCGCAGCGCGGCGAGCGCGAGCGCGGCGGGCAGCGCGCGCAGGGCGCGGGGCAGCAGGCGCGCGAGGCGGCGCGCGAAGTCCGCGGCGTACGCGCGCAGCCACGCGCCGCCGCGCAGCGCGCGCACCATGATGCACGAGTGCTCGCCTGTCAGCTCGTTCACTTTTTGACTGCGACACGAGTAACTTGTTTAACATACTGTTCCGAAATATTTACTAGTTGAATAAAAAGCACTAATAATAATCCAGCCTATATACGTCCCCCTGCTGGGCACAAACCTCCACTCACAATGAGAGGGTTTGGGCTATAGTTCCCACGCGGGCCCAGTGCGGATTGGGAACTTCGCACACACTGTCAAATTTCTTTACAGGTGTGTGCAGGTTTCCTCACGATGTTTTCCTTCACCGAGAAACTCATGGTAAACTTACAAATTGTATTTCGCACATAAATTCCGAAAAACTTACAGATGCGAGCCCGGATTCGAACCCACGACCCTCTGCTTAAAAGTCGGCAGATCAAACCATTAGGCTACCACGGCTTTTTTTCCAAAGCACTTTCAAAAGCACTGCATATTTTGATATCGTCCACAAGTAGCCCACAAGCTGTATAAGAACTTATACAGCCATTATAACTCTAGTTTCAGCATTTTAAGGGCTGTATAAGCTCTTGTACAGCTTTTGTGCTACTTGGGTCTTTATTGTGTTAAAACCACTCGAATCCATTTTTAAATTAAAGTAGCCAGTGCCACTCGCGATGCTAACACGAATCTAACGACACATTGTCGAAACCAAGCCATCCGTTCAGCCTCTATAAGAAACATGTATGTCTGTCTATATGTATGTCTGTATAAGATACTAGCGCGCGTCGCTGCCAATAACCTTCGCGGAAGTACAAGCATGAAGTTGACAAAGTTTTATTGCAATCGGATGAACGGTATGGCGGCGCATTAAATACGAACGAACAAACAAACAATGATTTTTATTTATACAAGGTGAATTTGTAATAGTATACAAACAAAGTTTTCTTACTTCCTGGACAAAATTAAGTCTAACTATGCGTATGTCTCGTCGCGTATGCGCGTATGCGCGTGTCTCCTCAAAACTGGGTGTCAATATTGATGAGCGTGATGTGGTTCATGCTGGTCGGGTTGGGCCCATGCACACAAGTGACGGGGCAGAAGGCACGCATCGAACCCGCTCACGTCCTATCGTCGTGCGCCTAGCGCGGCGTTCCGCCCGTGACCTGGTTATAAAAAACTCACGGGTTCGACGTGGAACCACCTGTGCTGACCTTGGTCTACCTGACCATGAGCCGCGCCCGTTTTATATCAATGAACGATTAACGAGAACCAATCGTGCTCTGTTTGGCAAGGCTCGAGATCTGAAACGAGTCCATAACTGGAAGTTTGTATGGACCAAAGAGGGGAGAGTTTTCGCAAGAAAGTCAGAAACCACTAAAGTACAATATATACGAACGGAAGCGGACTTAGGTCGTGTTTTTGACCCGGAAACTCCAGCTCCAAAAAATGCATAACGATAGAAGTTTATTTTGCCTTTTCTCCAAGTTGATTTTTGCCACTAGCTATTTCGATGTGTTTTTCCAAGTAATTCAATTTATATTCAAACGCTGTAATGTCTACTTATTTTGCTGTTATAAGAGTTATGTGAAATGTATTATAAAATCTAAGGTACCTACTGCCAAAGTCCTCCGGGAAGTGTTGACTCTGGTTGTTGATAAGCATAGTTTAAATAATCTGTTATCGCATCTTTGGGCCATCTGTTTTATTCATTTATCATATCTATATATAACTGTACACTTCGTGTATTCATGGTCTTATAACTATTATTTTTCAGGATTGTCTTTGTTATGCCTCGTTCATTTTATGTTGTATATGTCGTCTAATTACCGTTTAACATAAGTAAAAAATATCTAAAGTTTGGACTCTTCAACGCAGGGTCGCTCTGTAGTCGCCGTAAACACAATGAATTTATTGTGGCAGCTGAACGACACCAAGCTGATGTTTTTGCTATAAATGAAACTTGGTTAAAGGCGGGAGAGGAAGGTCGTATACCAACTTTATCAGGCTACAAATTTAAACATATTCCTCGAACTATCGGCACTCGTAAATGTGGTGGTGGAGTAGCCTTTTACATTAGGAGATGTCTAAATGCACAGGTATGTGCCCATCCTATAGTAAAAGATGTCGAACAAATGTGGTTAAAAATTACGATCAACTCGTTGGTACTTATTATAGGTAATGCGTACCGGCCACCTTGGCTTAACACTGAAACTTTCTTGGACGCACTTAGTGAAACAATTTCTACATTTTCCAAATATGACCGCCTGATTATCTGCGGAGACTTTAATATTGACCTATTGGATACAAATGATCAAAAGTATAAAGTTTTGCATAGTTTCCTTATTTGCAACAATCTTCAGAATAATATTTCTGGTCCCACTCATTTCACTGATTATAGTTCCACTCTTATTGATCTTATTTTGACTGATTGTAAAGTCCAGAACTCTGAGATTGATCATGTAGTGGAGCTTGGAGGTCATGCCATGGTCTTTGTGGAACTTTCCATTAAAAAAACCAAATCCCCGCCCAAGACTATAGTATACAGACCTTTAAAAAACATTGATATACAAAATTTTAATAACGATCTGAATAATATTCCTTGGCAGAAGATTGACGATTTGGTTACGGTCGATGAAAGGGTAGATGTTTTTAATTTTAATGTAATAAATATCTTTGATACTCACGCCCCCGTCTGTAAGCGAACCATAAAGGAATCCTCCAAACCCTGGCTGACAAGTAACGTTCGGTTTATGATGAATATTCGTAATGGCGCTCATAGTAAATATGTTAAATCTAGATCAGAAGCAGATAGGTCAAATTATAAAATTATGAAACATTTAGTTAATTCCAGTCTTTATTATGAACAAAAGGCATTCTTTGAACAAAATATAAATTGTCATTTAAAAAATCCAAAAGTTCTATGGAAGAACTTAAAACACCATGTCACTAACGTATTGAAACCTAAACCAGACTTGCCCTTACAATTTAACTGCCCAGCGGCTATGAACTTGCACTTTTTGAATGTACCCGGTAGTGATACAGTTGATCTAGCCACTCTGACGTTCTTTGAGTCTCATGAATTTTGTTCTTCTACTTTCAAGTTGAGTCCTGTGGATGAATCTGTGATTGCGAAACACCTATTAGGGACAAGATCGAATGCTTTGGGCTATGACGGGATCACTTATGATATGATCTTAATGACTCTGCCTAATACTTTAACCGTAATCACAAATCTAATAAACTTCTCTATTCAAAATTCATCAGTCCCCATAGTTTGGAAAACAGCCGTGGTCTGCCCGATCCCCAAAGTTTCTGATCCCGTTAATATCAAGGATCTTCGACCTATAAGCATTTTGCCTTATATGTCCAAAATATTGGAAAAAGTAGTCTATGATCAGGTCTCTGCTTACCTGGAATCGAATGGGATTCTGCCCGATGTGCAGTCGGGTTTCAGGAAAAAACGTAGTACTACCACTGCCCTGCATGATGTCATTGGGGAAGTTTTAGAGGCTCAGGATGATGGACAGGGCACCATTATGGTTTTACTCGATTTTTCGCGGGCCTTTGACTGCATAAATGTGGCTCTACTTCTTTCTAAGTTGCATTACTACGGTTTCGAACACGCTACCATTCAGTGGTTCAATAGCTACTTCGAAAACCGCCGACAGTTAGTTAAGATCTCGCGCAGCGATGGTAGCAGTTTTTTATCGGAGCCTAGTACTATTGCTAGAGGAGTTCCTCAGGGTTCAATTTTGGGACCACTTTTATTTATTCTTTACAGCGCAGACATTACCCAGTGTATTCGACATTGCAATTTTCATCTATATGCTGACGATCTTCAAATTTATTTATCATTCGATCCCGCAAATACAGACGTGGCAGTTTCTAAAGTAAACGAAGATTTAGAACGTATAAATAATTGGGCCACTAAAAATTGTTTGGTTCTTAACCCTCTTAAATCCAAATATATAATACTGGGATCTAAAAAACAAATTGAGAGGATTGTAGGTTCTGATCCGAAGGTTGTGATTGACAGTGTTCGTGTTGAATGTGTCACCGAAGCACGTAATCTTGGTTTACTTGTCGACAGTAATCTGCGTTTTGAACGTCACGTTGCTGAGCTAACCCGAAACTGTTTTTACCGTTTAAGGGTTCTCTACAATGTGCGAGATTTTCTTAGCGTTGATCTTAGAGTAAGACTATGTGAGGCACTTGTTCTGTCCAAGTTAAACTACTGCCTTACCACGTATTGGCCGTGCCTCCTGGAGCGATCCCGTCGTCTCCTTCAAAAGGTACAAAATGCTTGCGCTAGGTTTTGTTTTAAAATACCGCCGCGCACACATGTCACTTCTTTTTTAAATAACGCAGACATTTTAAAAATATCATCGCGCTACGATCTATTACTATCATGTTTGTTATTTGACATCATAAAATCGGAAACCCCTAGTTACCTACACAAAAAACTCGTTTGGTCAAAACATAACGTCAGAATGACTCGTGCAGTCGTGCTCCTTGTACCGGCTCACAGGACTTGCGCTTTCAGGGGGAGTTTTAAGTACCAAGCGACAAAGTGCTGGAATAACATCCCTCCACCTATACGTAATACCAACTCAAAGCCCATTTTCAGGATTAAATACAAGCTTTATTTATTATCCTTACAAAAAATATTATCTTGATTCTTTCCCATTACTACTGCGTGATATTTCTGAAATTTTAAATACGTTATAATATTTTTTCTCCCAATAAAATAAAATTTGACCCAAATAAATGTATCAATATTAATGTTACTTTGAAATTAGTTGATAAAGTAATAAAATAATGTAATGAATAGAGGTATAAAATCAACTACATTTGTTGTACTACAGTTTAAGTTTTAAATGAAAAGACCTAATTTAAATTTACCCCGCCACTATAAAGGTATAATTTTTCCTGTTAAATATTACTAGCGTCACTACCTTAAGGGTTCTGGCAGAATACCAGTGCTGTGGTTTTCCGCAGTTTTATGCTGAGCCAGCGCCTATTCTTCGCATCATCACATGACTCTTCTTTCTAATCTCCAAATTTCAAATTTTAATTTATCTATAGTTTTAAGTTCTAATATAGTTAGTTATACTGTTTAAATTGCATGAACCTGTTCATATTCTTTTGTAAATCGTGTTGGCCTTAAAGGTCATGTATGTTTGTGAAGAATAAAGATGTTTATCTATCTATCTATCTATCTATCTATGTAATGTAATATAGTAATTACATTATTACTTAATTATTTTAACCTCATCGTCACCCTACACTTGAGGTGCATACGTCAGTTACATATTTAACAAGTTATCATAGAATAAGAATTCGTAATAAGGTTGTGAATATTAATTTTAGGAAACAGTGGTTTTAAAGAGGTCTTATTACTAAACTAACCTCTTAGGTTAACCAGGCATAGGGTGACAATAATTTCGGTTGAAAATTAAATCCTAAATTAAAATAGAAATCATGTTTATTTTATGTACAGTCGAACTCATAAGTAGCTTTACATTTTAGTACCATGTCGCAGTTACGTATTATAAGTTATACGTGTCAATAGTTTGAATTTAGTATGTCAATAATGCGACAAGGTACTAAAATGTACAGCTACTTATGAGTACGACTGTACCTCCGATGCAAATGTAATCCGATTCCTGTATACTTATACAAATTAATCCTGTATAGATACATACATACAAGTTAAAAACATTACCAACCTCAGCAGTCGGATAAAAATTGAGTTGCAACTACAAAGCAGACGTTAGACGTTAGCACATGTTTGAATAAAACTCACCTTATGTAAACTGGCACGAATTTCTGAGATTTCCAAAACTTCAGGAGGTCCGCGGTGAGGCCGAAGCTGGTGCCGATGTAGTCCAAATGCTCGGCCGGCGCCTCGGGGAGCCGCTTCAGGAGGGTTGGCGGCTTTGCTCTGAGACCAACGGAAAAATGTAGGTTAATGCTGCCGTCCAAAATAAAAGATAAAAAAGATAAAAGATATTTATTTAGTAAGTAGGCCGCACGGGCAGTTTTACACGGACACGTCAAAATCTACCAGCGCTTCCCAAGAGGAGACCACTGCAAGAAAATCATCAGTTAGTCATTTTTTAAACATAGTTAACTTATGATATGACAATGATACTACTTATTCTAGCATTATAAGTATTAGCATTTTAAGTATAAAACTGTAAAAATAATATAAAATATCTGTCTTCAGTCTTCCTACATAAATTATTTATATTATTATTTTTGTCCATTAGATAGTCCTCGACCCTATAGTACGCTTTAGCCTTAATATATTGACATTATAAAACCCATATGCATACTGCCCTTTGCCTTGGTCGGCAGTGCAAGACAATTTTTAACCACTTTCTGTGGGCTAAAATTTCCAATACATAGACCTGTAAACCTGAAGGCAATGTCAAATTATTGTCCGAGCTGATCTGATGACGGAGTCAGAAGGTGGCGACAGTATCTCTACAGTACTTAACGAAGATCCGCCCAACTCGTTAGTTTGGTTTTGATAAACAGATGACTTTACAAAAAAAAAACAGTACAGTTTACAACAAAAGCTTGTCCGATTTTATTTTTTTGTCAGAAACCTATTTTATTACCTGGGCACGATGGTTTCGGTATGTAACGAACCCGGCCGGCTCTCGGCCTCCTCCCCGTCAGAGGGCGGCTCGTCGAGGCAGGGGATCTCGCCGGTGTAGTACGCTGCCAGCTGTTGCAGCGCGCGTTTGCCGTATCCCATCTGTGCGGGCAATCAATGTTAACCGCCGGGGCTGACTCGGTAACTTGCGATTTGGGCCCTTAGCCAAGATGGATTACGCTAACTAGCGTTTCCATTAGTTTCGTTTTTAAACCAATCGCGTCACTGGTAGATCACGTGACTCTCCGTATGACGTGATCTAACAATGACGCGATTGTTTTAAAAACTAAACGAATAGAAACGCTAGTTAGCGATGGGCATCTTGGCTGAGGGCTCTGATACGGCGTGTTACATTATCACGTATCTTTTCGCGCCCAAACTAACGATCATGATAACGTCGGTGCTACCTATGCGACGAAGATACGATACGCTGAAATGAGTGAAGATCCGGCTTAATGCCGTAAACGCGTCACTGGTAGATCACGTGATACGAAGATTCACGTGATCTACCAAATTAAAAACGAAACGATTAGAAACGCTAGTTAGCGTAATGCATCTTGGCTAAGGGCCCAGGAGTCGACACCTCAGGCCACCTAATCTAATCTAGAGATATTGGCTATTGACGTTTAAATACTGAAAAATACTTGATAACTTTCGGTTTTATGCTGTGTTGCCGGTGTTCATGGACGGTGGTGATTACTTCCCATCACATAACCCTGCTCGTTTGCCTCTTATAAAAAATAAAATGAAAATTGACGACTTGGTTAGCCTAGTTGGTAGTGACCCTGCCTACGAAGCTAGCAGTCCCGGGTTCGAGTCCCGGTATGGGCAAATATTTGCGTGATGAGCGCGAGTATTTGTTCCTGAGTCATGGATGTTTTCTATATATTTAAGTATGTATATCGTTGCCTAGTACCCATAGTACAAGCCTAGAGCTTAGTTTGGGACTAGGTCAATTTGTGTGAGATTGTCCCCTGAATGCCCCTGATATTTATTATTTATTTATTTATTATTAAAATTAATTTGCACGAGATACATACACCCAGTGGCCCTGTCAAGCACTGGATCAGAATGTATGGCAGCCTGAGGAGGCTATGTGGGTTAAACAATTGTTATGTGACATTGGTGAATTTAACCAAAAATCTGTGCGCTTAAATTTAGATAATCAAAGTGCTATAAGTGTAATTAGAAACATAAACTTTCACAAACGGTGCAAACATATAGACATTAAGTTTTATTTTATTAAAGAAAAGTATTAAGGGAGTGATGTAATAAAAATTTGCGCCTTCTAATCCGTGCTCGTCCTTATTAATACATGATATATATTTTTTTACAACGCACTCTACTCTGTGATCATTACTAGCAGAAAGTATTGTATTTCGTCTTCAATTAACATTTCATTCAATTATTCAGAAAAGAATAATATTTTCATTTAATAATACCAGAATCAAACTTGGTTGTATAATAAAGCAAAGCTACCGATCTAACACAGGTTTTTTGTTAGACCTGACTCCGTTCAAAAGTGGCCATGTTCCTTTAAACCTTACCCGCTGGTACGAGGGGTGGGTGGCTATCCTCACGATCCTGGCCCCGGAGAGCTTGGGGAAGTCCTTGTCCCCGAACTGCTCGCAGATGTTCCAGGGGATCAGGTCACCGGCCGCCTTGCGCCCGCGGCCTAGGTTGTCGCGGACCGATCTAGGGATACATAATCAGCTAAGTACAACAGCGTCACGAATTAAAAACAGATAAAGTTCAGGTCAGAGCGTCGGTGGCCTAGTGGCTAGCGGTGTCGACGCGGGTTTGTGAGGTACCAAGTTCGAACCCACAAGCGGTCGCCATGTACCAATGAGTTTTTCTAACTTATGTACATTATCTGCATGGTAACCGATGCTCTTACGGTGAGGGAAAACATCGTAAGGAAACCTGCATAATTAGGTGGCAAAAATGTGTAACCATGATTCAATTGTTTTGGTTCCCCTGTCACAAGGGTTACGGAGGTCAGATGGCAGTCGCTCCACTGTAATAACCAGACTGGCCGAATCTGGATCATGGTGAAGCGTACCCCGACGAAGAACGGGAAAAAGCGTTAGGAGGATAAAAGTTCTGATTTAAAATCCGTTCCGAATTCAAATGCAACAAAAAATCATTTAGATTTGTGTCGCTTTTTTATTTAAGCAACGTACAATGCTGGACTTCTAATGGCTTTGAAACTGTTGATATTTATTTGACATACACAGAAATAGCGTTCGGTTGGCTATCGCAGTCACACGCGCACTCGCACCTGTACGGTTAACTTTTGACCGCTGTAGTCTGATATACACCACACCATAGCTAATGTCAACCTTACTCAAATACACTTCGGTCTATTTTACGCTGTCAACCATGACGACTATAGCCGTCAATGGCGTTCAAAAGGTTAACACAAGCTGTCCGCGACTTGTTTGTCGCGCGGATCTTCCTTTCTAACTAGTCTCTAACGATAGAGACGCACTGAGTGACGAGCAACAAAATACAACTCGTACTAGCCGCCGTGACAATATATTTGTCACTAGTGTGTTATAGAAATACGAAGATCGCCGTTTACCTTCTATTAAAACTAGTAAGTAGTACTGTAACTTGTAACAGATATCAACTGTCAGATAGAGATATAATAACGTTAACGGTACAGTAACAATAGAGGCAAATATAATCTAGGATATTGAGTGTTACTTGTCCGAGATGTTTCCTTCCAAGCACATCTGCACCACGCAGAGCACTTCAGGCATGGCGGTGGCGTTGGGCGGCGTGGGCGCAAGCAGCACGAACAGGCAGTGCGCCGGCGCGTCCGCCAGCAGCTGCAGGTCGTTGGGGCTGTTCTGGGGGACAGGAGCAAAATCAGAGTATTAATAGTACTCGGCTGTCTATCGCTGTCACACTCTGGCATAACATATACAGGGTGACTCAGACCAAAGCCCCCTGGAGGAGAGGTACCCGAGAAATGGAAGATAGCACCAAGGTTTTCCTGGACCTGGCATTTGACACCGTCTCATTAAAAATTCTTCTATAGAAACAAGAATGTATCGGTGTCAGAGGTCTTGCCCTTGAATGGTTCAGGAGTTACCTCTCAGACAAGAAACAATTAGCAAAGGTCGGTTCCTGCGTGAGCGATGCGGTACCGGTTAACTTTGGTGTTCCCCAGGGGAGTATTTTGGGCCCCATCCTCTTTATAATATACATGAACAAATTTACAAGATGCTCAAATTTTATGCTATGCTGACGACGTGATAGCATTATGCGTGCGCACCTTGGCATCATTTTGGACGATAAACTTAGTTTCCGACAACACATTATATCACTCTAAAAAGAATACGTAGAAACATAGCTGTCTTCAAAGGTCTCAGGAATTCGGCTAGAAGGGATGTTCTAAGAATGGTGTTCTTGGCCGTTTGCCAATCTGTAGCTGGTTATTGCGTTACAGTCTGGGGTAGCGCCACAAAAACCACCCTTATTACCACGGAAAAAGCTCAGAGATCGTTCCTTAAAGTTATGTTGAAAAGACATCCAACTTCAGACCTGTACAAGGAAGCGCGCGTTTTATCTATTCAGCAACTTTTCATCCTCAAAAGAAGAGTCTAGACTCCACATTCATAAACAACTTCTTGGCTCCAATCTTCATAATTCAATGTTACAAAAAAGAGTATACAGATTGCAACTTATCTCAGTCAACTTAAACTTTGCAAAAAGATTTGGTAATTTTGTTAGAGCAGTTTATAATGCAGTATTAAACTTATGTAAAATCAAAGACTAGTAAAATTCACAAAGCTAAAAAGCTACTAGCAAACTGGTGCTTACTTTGGACTATCAAGTTTCTGAAGATGTCTTTAAGAAATACATTTATTAATAGCTGTCGAATTATGTTCTAGCCGCTCTTAAAAGCAAAAACGTTTGTAAATGGTACTTAAGTAGTTCCTAAAACTTTAAATATATATGTTAATCTGTTTCGGTCTCCCAAGATACAGGCTTCGCCTAGTTTGGGGGCCTCTGTTAGTAATGCGTGTGTATTTATACTTTTTATTATTTTTTATTTTAATTTATTTATTTCAAAAATATCTTAGGTTGTAGGTAAACAAAAAATTTCGCCAAACTGGGGGCAGTTTGTTGGCGACCGGTGACTTGACACTGTCTTACTAATTTTGCACCAACCTTATAATGACTGGCGACGTATATAGCGACCAGCCTATGTAGGAACGCCTCGGCGGCCTTGTGGTAGCAGAACAAGGCGTCCCTGTTGACGCGGAAGAGGTCACACGAGGCTGGCGACGGCGCGCCCACGCCGATGGACGGCGCGGGCGACTCCAGGCAAAGCAAGGAGTTGAGCCAGGCTTCCACCGGGTCGCCTGAGCGGTAGCGGATTGGCTCTTCTAGTTTTATCTGAAAATAATGACACACATCGTTCCATATAATTGTATTTTCACCACAAAAACACCGCAAGAATTACTCTTATCAGTGTTTCTATTCTATCCGCTCTGGTGTCCATCCACTTGGGCGAAATACGTTTCGCAAACTGTTTCATTTCGCAACTGTTTCATTTGGCCAAGCGCTTTTTTTTTTTCCGAAACTGTAAATATTTCAGGATTTATTTCAGGACCATCGTGTAGAACCCTATAGGTTAGGTTAGTTTTATACAAATCCTGAATTATTTAGTTTTAGAAAAAAAAGCGTTAGGCAAATGAAATGGTTGCGAAATGAAACAGTTTACGAAACGTGCGGTTGGTAATCATTAGTGACCCATGCGCTCCGTATATATCCGTACATTCTGTCCGCTCCGTATCGCGAATTTCACCCTATCGTAAATTTTTCCATTTGTAATTAAGTCGGAATAGGTAGGTATATTTGCCGGTCTTGTTCTGCTTATCGTATGAAGGTGATCCAAGTTCCTATACTATCTTTTCCCAATGTTTTGCCACTACTACTCCGCGGGGAGCTCTAACGAGACTACCCGCATCATGTCATCATGTGCTGCCTCGTTTGGTGTGCTCCGCAGACACATTTTTTTTTTTAATGGTTATGGCCTGGATGCAAAGTCCTTTAAGCCATCGCAGACACATTCGGACCTTGAGAACTTAGATAGGAAATCCCATTTGAGGAGATTGTCCGTGGACCGACCAACTCTAGCTCGTAGACGGTTGAGGGCCCGCCAGGTGACCAATGGTTCAGTTGTTCCTGGGGCAGGTGCTTGGAGCCATAAATTGGGAATATGTATGAAATTTTTTTTATGCATTTCTTAACAAAAGTATGAAAATACCGTAAAAGTGAAATTAAAATCGGCCAAAAACACGGATAATAATTATAAGCATTTAAAACTACTAATTAGAGAGAGAGATCCGACATGTACTGTGAAGTCAGCGGGCACTACGGCCATATAAACTCCACGTTCAATTCTGTTTTGCTAGAAAGAGATAGAAAAAAAATTCTGAAATGGCTTATATCTTGGTTATTTTTAGTTACTCGAAAAAAACTTTTCTCTACTGTTCGTTACGTGAATGACTTTTTAATAAAGCAAAAAAAAAACATGCATATTCCTAATCGTACTGTCCCGTCGAGACATTTGTCCCAGGTAGTAACTTTTGCCTCGTGTTGCGTTCGACTTTCGAGAGGAAGAGTAATACCGAAGCTTCTCCCGTCTTTTAAGGGGCGCACACCTGGCTATATTTTTCGGTCGCACTACAGCTGTTGAAGCTGGTATAGTTAAAGGGCCTAGCAGTGAAGTGAGTGTCTAAGTGGGGTATAATACCCCTACACGATCGGGCGGTTGGGCCAACCGAGAGGGACGCAGCTAACTGTAAAAACGAGACGTATATATTACTATCTCATTCTGACAGATAGCTGCGTCCCTCTCGGTTGGCCCAACCGCCCGACCGTGGTGAAGTGTTTGAGGGTCACCGGGGCGGGCGCGTCGTGCTTGGTCTGCAGCACGGCGAACAGCTTGAGCGCGAGCGCGCGGCCCGTGCCCTCGTAGCCGGCCACGGTGGAGGACAGCAGCGCGAGCGGCGCGCGCGCGGCCGCCGCCGACACGTGCCGCACGGGGATGGCCGCCGCCTCGTCCACCAGCACCAGGTCGGCCGCGCTCAGCAGCGAGTGGTCGTCGGGGGTGATGTACTGATAAACGTCAAATTACTACATTACATTTTGATGCAAGTGCGAAAAGTATGTAATTTTACACGAGTCCCGAGGTGTCCTCGCCCGAGCTCGGGACGAGTGAAAATCACAGTCCCGCACGTGTATCGAACGACGTTTTTTAATACATTTGCGAAAAAAATACAAAAATAAAACAGTAAGTAACTATATGTATAGTTCCAATGATAAATTACATAATCCAAAAAATGAATAAAGTAGTTGAACATACCAACTTTTTCGTTGGATATGGCTTGGAACAACAGTAAATTTCAAGGAAATGGAAAAGTAAAAAGCACTAGTGCGAAGAATCCACACGATGTACAAAAAATACCACTTTTTGGGCAACTTATTAATGATGATGATGAGTCTCTTTTTATTTATATACATAGATAACAACCAATTTAATTTTGAAAGGGCCGTATTTATAAATTGATCTCGAGTTAGATGCACTACTTAAGTGTCCTCAGAAATTAGTCTTTAGCTTTATTAGCTTCCTACTGAACAACGTGCATATCGACTTGTCAACGTATTAGTAGAATGCGGACACCGATTTACATAAAATAAAATTAGCTTCTAGTTGTTCTTGCCGACTATACGTTAAATACTATGAATGGCAATTGAAACCATTCCAGTACAGCTTGACACAATTAATATGGCGCCCGTCGAAGCGCTTACACCGTTGACCGAAAGTCTATTATTGCTTAATCCGCGCGCCATATTAAATTGTCCTGCTGTGCCTACCCTTATTGTCCCATTTCGACTCTTTAAAAAAAAAGATAAAATATATTTATTCAGTAAGTAGGCCGCACGGGCACTTTTACACGTCAAAATCTACCAGCGCTTTCCAAGAGGAGACCACTGCTGAGAAGAAGCGCCGCAAGAAACTCAACAGTTAGTCATTTTTTAAATAAAAAAAATGATACTACTTATTCTAGCATTATATAAAACTGTAAAAATAATATAAAATATTTGCGTAGTTTTGCAGGAAAACATGTCAGAACGATTACGAGAAAACAAAAATACACGAGTATATATATATACCCCACAAACCAGTTTCGACATGTCTTCCTACATAAACCGTGTCCCCTAGACAAGATACAGCGCATGAACCATTTACGCATTACCAATTACGCATTTACACTGCATGAATCCCGCTCCTCACCTGAACAGTCTGCCGCGAGCTCCTGGACACGTTGACCCGCACGACCGCCTTCTTGAAGTCCGGGTTGGTGGAGCGCAGCACGCTGTAGTCGACGTGCTCCTGGTAGAGGCAGGCGTCGAGGCCCTTGAGCGCGAACTCGAACAGCGTGCCGAGGTTCTCGGGGTGCGGTGACGTCACGTAGATGTTGACGTAGCCCAGCGCCACGGCGGCCGCCACGGCCAGCCCGAGGCAGGCCGACTTGCCGCGCCCGCGCGCCGCCGTCAGGCAGTGCGGGGGTCTGCGCACGCAAACGTACGTATAAAGTTTGTTTAAATATTCCAAAAAAAATCGACCCTCCCATACATTTTGGCTAGTCGGCTGACGATGTTTTGTATGGGAGGGTCGATTTTTTCGCGATTTCGGGGTTGGTCCCTTAGAGAAAGTTGGTCAGTATGACTTACTGAGTTAATCTCCAAAATTTGCGCACTGACTAAAATAACCCTATATACTGGAAATATCTAGAAACTATTTTTTTTTTCCTTTTATGTTGGAAATGGTTGATTTTTTGACACCAACTATACATGATGAACACATCGGTATAGTTGGTGTCAAAAATCAAAGCATTCGATATGGTCAAATATGTTCATAATTAATTCATAATTTTGCTTACTTTTTTCACGATAACTGTAACTACTAGTAATTTATTTATAAACAGGTCTTAACCATGATTAGCTGAACCAGGAAAGCGATCAAGCGGCAAGTTTTATTTTTAAGGAACCTATGAGAAAAAAATAACACAATGATTCATGAGATTTGAATGTCATTAAATAGTAAATACAATACTTGGAGGTTCTTGAAGCTAGCGTGTCTATGATAGCTATAAGTGCCGTCGCCTGGTCATAGGTGCGACAGAGAGCGACGAGCGGACCGGCGGGCGGCGAGTCAGAAAGGGACGACACTAGTCCTGTCAGCTTTGGGTTTACGCGCTGCAAAGAAAAAAAATATGATAATATATAAAAAAAATTGATGCGCGAAGCATTCTTTTCACTAGCAAGGTTAACTCTCAACGTAAATTAGATTGCTTTAAAAAAAATAGAGTATTGTTAATAAATATATATAGTAGAATTTATTTAAAATGTCGGAATCCACTTGAGAGCTTATCTTCCTCGAATGGCTTTGTTATCTATTGTGAAGCCCGAGCGCTAATTAGCAGTGCAAAATGAAACGCATAAATAACAAAAGATTTCATATGAATAGCAACTTTACCGCTTAAAGAAGAAGGTTCAAATTGCAATGGCAACACATTCGAGATAGTACTGTTTGAAATTGAAAGCTGAAAACTTTAAGAAGAAATTCTCTAAATGATGGTAAAAACAGCATTTAATTTTATTGATTGGCATAAAAAGTATGCGCACAAACAGGCAGCCAGCCACGTAAATGTCTATGCCCACTACACTGTATCATACCATGTCCGAACTATGAACGTATCAGGCACGAACGGTCACTGCTATAGAAAGCGACGTTCGGTGACGGACCGGTCTCGTCGGCCATAGTCTCATACTTTTCAATACAAAGAATATTTTTTTGTCTGACACGTTCCTATTACGGTCATAGCATGATTCTATGTAGTTGGCAGAGGCCAGGCAATTCTTTTGTGATGAGCATGAGAATTAATTGTTCCTGAGTTTTGAATATTTTTCTGCACATTTAAGTATTTATTTACATAAGTATGTTTATCGTTGTCTAGTACCTATAAGCACAAGATTAAAGCATAGTTTGGGATTTGACTAGGTTAATTTGAGTGAGATTGTCCCCTGACATTATTAAGATATAATATAGACATACCTCAGGTATGACATTGACTGGCTCCACTTGGGCCGTCTTAGACGAGATCGGTAAGACTGTGAGGGCGTCATCTAGAATCAAGCAGCGGGGATTATCAGCCAGGGACAGGAGGAACCGCTCATTGAATCTGTTCACCACTGTGTCATGAGCTTCCGTTTTAAATCTGAAAAAGATTGAACCATTTTAAATCTTAAATAAACTTTATTGCATATCACATTATGACATTACACATATAGTGGAAAACAAACAATCCATGCGGCCTACTTACTGAATAAATATCTTTTATCTTTTTTTTTTTTATCATGTGACGCCCTGCAAGGGCACAGCAGTTTTAGAGAGCTAACTAGGTATTTTAATATCACATGACATATACGTAATTGGTAATTATATTATATCTAATACGAATTAACTTAATTCTAAACCACTCTAAGATAAAATCTTCAGATCTCATTGATCTTAGATCGTTATAAAAAAAACAAATGAACATACTTTGGTATCTAAATATATAAAACAAAGTCAGGTTAGTTACACCATTTATAACTCAAGAACGGATCGACCGATTTTTATGAAATTTGGCACACAGATTACCTGGATGAACATAAAAAATATGTTTTATTCTGGAAAATTTTGTAGTTCCCGAGGAATAAGAGAAAAATGGCTACTATACAAACGGAGTCGCGGGGAAAAGCTAGTTTATAATACATTGAGATGATTGGACATTAATTAATACATAGCTGATATTCAAAAGCAATAAAAATTGTTACCTTGAGTGAACATCCATAGTGATGGAATGTAGTTGTCGTAAGGAATCCATGGTCTTTAGCAGGAAGATTATGAGCCCACCACCTTCCACTGTTTCTATTGTGCGCGCCATCAGGTTGGGAGTAAGGGCTTCAAAGTCCTAGATTGTAAAAGATACTTTATTGCACAAAAATGAAAGTGTACAACAGGAGGACTTAATTCTACAAGCATTAAACCTATAGGTGAAACAGAAATCAGTAGGTAAAGAGAGATTGTTGCAACTATAGGTAGAGATAATTGTTGCTGGCACTTGAATAAATTGAGGTGTTGAGGTCAAGATCAGTCAAATCCTGAAGGTAATTTTAATTAAAGACTGAATATTTTATTTAAGCAGGGGACCATTTATGTGTTAATATTTATTTTTGCAAAAAGGTTATTAAAATTTAATTAATCACTTTTATTTGGCGGTCTTATTATCACTGACAGCTACAATGCATTTTCTTTTTTTACCTGTAACACGCACACTCCATAAGTTTGTCCCAGTATCGCATGACTTTCTGAGTAATATCGCCCATGTATTGTTGTTGCCACTCTGAATGCGTCAAACAGTGACTCTTCTGATACTTCCAGCTTTCCCGCTGCTATTTTCTTAGCACGCTTACGGCCATGACTAGAACATAAGACAAATAAGGCTGACGAGCAGAGCGGTGCGAAAAGGACCAATTACCTTGTACAGTACCCACACTAATACATATCACACAGAAACTACAGGAGAATATATACACTTACTTGCTGATAGCTTCATCCTTGTTTTTGTAGCACCAGAGAACTGTTGGCCGTGATTTGACAGTGGATTTAACCAGTATATCATACAAAATGGGCACCTAAAATTTTACAATCAATTCATTAATCACCAAATCCTTACCTATAGGTAAAGAAGCAACAACGGTATTTTTTTGAAATTCATTAGTTACAGGCTAGATTTAGGATAGAGAGGCAGTTTGATGACCATTTTCATTAAAAATTATATAGAATATCACAGGAAAAGCCATTTATTTGTCAATTTGAGTAAATGTAGTCTGATGACAGTCAAAGAACGGAATAACGAGGGTCGGTAGTTCGATATTTTATTACAGAATAATTCAGAAAACAATTAAATACAATGCAATACAAAAAGGACGGGACAGGAACGAATACCGATTTCAACATAAAATTACAAAAATATATAAAATTTAAACTAAAATAATTTCGTAGATTGCAAGCATGATATTAACAAAACTTTTTCAAGTTTTACAAGATGAACTTACTTGGTCTCTGCTCTTATCTCCGACCAACAGGAACATAGTACGGTGACCCAGCTTCACTCCATTTTCTATCATAACCCTAATACGGTTGTCAATCTTCTTTTTCACCATTTTAACGATATTTTCATTCAAGTTTATAAACAAACACAACGTTTAAAACTAACCTCAAAGCTCATTTCATCTCATCTCATGACATTTACATAACCTCAAAGTAGATTTCGGCTCATGACAGTTGTTGAATTTAGTTACCAAGGTTTATAATAATATAATGATTTATATTTATATTTATATAGACCAGAAAAAGTAAAAAAATACAATTAACTCTTTTTAAATTATTTATATTACATCACTTAACACGGATATTACTTTCAAACATTATGGCGAAATAAAACGTAACTAAATTTTTTGTAATTTTGCGTGCGGAAACTGCGCTTCTATTATGAAGCCATGTACACACAGTACTGCATCTCGATTCAATTCGAATTTAATCCAATGATCGCGTGTGAATTCGTCGCTAGAGGCACTAGTGTAACGCGAAGTCTACGAAATGTCAAATTTCACTGTTTATGGGTGGGCTGCGCGGGTTTATTCTAATTAGAAAAAAAAAATGATATGAAGATTTTGCAATACCTGAGAATTATTGCAAATATGAGTAACGGGTCAATCAAATGAATGCCAGTGCTCTAAAAGCTGAGCTAAGAAAAAGAGGTGCAAAATAAAGCGGGCTGAAAGAAAAGCTACTTCAGAAGTTAGTTTGTTTACTGTTTTTAGGTATTATACGGGTAAATTAAAGGTATTAAATATGATTTAAATTTAGACTGTTTTCACGCCCGCAATAACGAACTTTGAAAGCTATACTACAGTGGTGCCAACTGGTGAGTACTAAAACGATAGCATACTCAATCAGTAATGGTTTATTTATTTTTCCAAAAGAGAAGGTTCTTAGTGATATTTCATCGAAAATGATTTTTTTGTTATAATTTATGATTAGTTGCCGCAACCTTGCTCAATCGCTATAAGCATCATGTTGTTGGCCATTCTATTAAAAAATAAACCATTGACAAATAATAAATCATCATGCGCAACACAAGGTTACTTACTTAATCCTAACCTATCCTCCAAGATTTCCATAGTAATAAAGGGTGGATAGGTTGGAAGATAGGAATCAAATTCATTTGGAAAACCACTTTATTTTCTTTAGTAGGTAGTACCTAATTAAAATTTGTCAGTGTACGTGACACATTAAGATAAGGACCCATCCATATTGGCTCACCAAAAAATTTGTAGTCCTTAGCGGCCTTTTCTACTTTATTCTAAAGTACAGCATGTAATCCGTAATTCCGTATAAGTAAATAAATGTTTTTATAATTCAAATAGGTAAGTAAGTTTGTTGAAATGGCGAACATTACCTAGATTCAAACTTGACATGACATTCATGACTGTCATTCGACTGAATGGCTTGTTTGTTTTAAGCTGTCTGGTGTTATTTAATACAATCAATTTTTAAATTCCGAATAGCTGTGATTAAAATCGAAACTTGCTTATGTTACTTACACAGCGTTGGTAACCATTGTTTTTCTTTAGTTTTAATTTTATATTTTTATACATTAAACGCATAAAATACAATAAATAACCATACATACATTAATTCATGTCTGTTAATAAGGTTAGGCGATATTTAACCCATTTCGTTACGGTCCACTTCTCTGAACTTGTACCCGTCAAAAATTTTTAGGCACTTTACTAGTTGCATGCATTCTTGCACAGATTCGTGCAACAGAGTTTTAAAGCCTATTATGTACGCACCCTAACTTTTCTGTCTTTTCTGTCAAACGCTTTCAACGAACGGGAACGTATTGCTTGTATCAGAATTATGGAGTTTTCTTGTATTTTGAATTACTTTCTGGCTATTTTAGATACATTTAATTAATATGTGACAGGTTCATCTTTTTTCACCGTCCAAGTGGCTGTGTATTGTGTTTTTGTGGATGATAGAAGTTGGTTTTGTGTACCGCTATTATTAGACTCAAAAATGTCTAAATCACAAATAAATACGAAATCCAGCACCTATTTGAAGGATAAGGAGGCTTTTCTCAAGGAACTGAAGCAGTTTAACGAGAGCAAAAGGTAATAAATGACGGAAACGCTTTATTTATTTAATATTGCTGTTGTGATGATGCTTTCGTAATTACCTTGCTAATAAGATTGTATTTTATGATAACAAAACATATAAGTACAGTTGTAACTGTACCATTAAAAAAATAATGTGGTATTATTTTTTCAAGTATATTATTATTGAGTGTAGTTATAATATTTATAACCTAATTTTTATTATTTCAGCATACCATATAAAATCCCTTCAGTAAACGGCATTGACATAGATTTATACCTCTTCTACACGTTAGTACAACAGAGAGGAGGTATTGGCAAGGCAAGTATTCATTTTGCAGTTATACATAAATAATTGAAGGTTGGATAAAATAACAAATAATATTTTGTTTGAAAAAACTTGATTTGAAATTACCTGAGCAATATACGGAATTGTTTGTCTTTTGCTTTAACTTAAACTTTATATTGGGTATTATAGGGAAGTTATTATAAATAGGATGCCAGTCATTATTTATTTTATTCATATAAGATACGGCACAGATTTGCTAATAGAGGAACATTTACAAAATTAAAAATAATAATTGTATATTTATCTCCCGAAACAGGTAAACTTCTATGATGTCTGGGATTCATTTCTTCGTCCACTGCGTTTACCGCACCCTTGTATCAATGGGTCAACACTGCTACGGAGAATATATGGAATGTATTTAGAGAAGTAAGTGTTCATTTTCCAAGATCATCTTTTATTTAAATTCACATGTTTTGGTCAGTTCAAATCTTGACAATTTTGAATAGTTCCTGGATTGCTAGCACACAGAGGTTTGACTAGTTCTAACCTTTTTTTTTAAAAGATAAACATGTTTATGATGTATTCTATATAGCTAGTCAATTGCTATTTAACAATTAGTCTATGTTGTTCCCACTGTAACTATAGGTAGCTGATTTATTTTATATTTTAGGTATGAAAAAGCGAAGGGTCCACCGAGTAGAGATGATGACAATGACTTGGATGAAGACCTCAGGTCGACCCGAGGGCGAGGGAGGGATGCTCCCAGGACCCCTTATGGTGGGGGCACTTACTATACAGGTAAATTATTCTTTTAAAAGACTGATTTCATATAAATTAAAAATCTATTAGCCCTTTCTAAGAGGACACCTCTGTCCTTGTTGCTCCTTGTTGTCTGTTTTATACCAGCATCCAAAACAAGTCTCTGTAACAAAGTTTTTATAAGATAAAACATTTGTCACTTTTTGATAACTATGTTAGTACAAGAGTGATAAAGTAGTGCAGAATATTGGTTCCCACCATATACAAAATGTTGCTCAAATCTGAAGTAGACAACATATTAACCTATAACACCATCAAGCATATTATAGCATATTCCTGAGTCATGGGTGTTTTCTATATATTTAAGTATGTATTTCTCTATACAAGTATGTTTATTGTTGTCTAGTACCCATAGTACAAGTCTAGAGCTTAGTTTGGGACTAGGTCAATTTGTGTGAGATTGTCCCCTGATATTTATTTATCAAGCAGCATCAAGTGTCTGCTAGGCTTCCTGGTAGAACTGACTTGGCAGAAAAGTGCCATTAACCAACTCACGCTAAATAGGCGCTAAGTCGTCGCGTTGCGGACAACTAGCCCACTATAACCTATATAACACAACCCTATCCCAAATCTCACGTTACTACATATGTTGCCGCTGTCCATCTGTGAGACAAGTATAAACTTATTTTTCAGCATCAGGAGAGCCTCTCCGCACAGCACAGACTCGTATCGCCGGGCCGTCGGAGCGCCTGGCCCTCTCGCTCCTCTCGCCCATGCCCAACGAGCAGGACTTCGCTGTCAACGTGTGCACAGTTCTGGCCGCGGACCATTCCAACAGAATGCCGCTGGGCACCATGCCGCACATACTGGACTTTCTGCTGGCGCACGCTGGGGTGTATAACCACCGTGAGTACATCAACACGCAAAATAGGCGCAAGATGTCGAGTTGCGGAAACCAGTTTGCTACAAAATACAAATATAACCACTGTGAATATACAGAACAGAGTGGAAAATACGAACGAAACATGTCGGGAAACTGGGAGTCCGTTGACAGGCATAAAATTGTTTGACATATGTATTGTTTGGTCGAAATTTTTTTTAGGCTGAAGTTTCAGAATTTAATAAATATCTGTTGTGTAGATTAGGTTAAGTTAGGTTAGTTTTATAACAATTCTGGAAAAACATCTTTCAATTGAAAATAACGTTTTTGACCGAATGATTTTTGACCAAACAATACATTAGGATAAACTAAAGACCCCGGGAAACTAAAGGTAGAATGTTTAGCTTCATTTTTCATAAAAACGTTTTTCGCTGTTTAGCGTATCTACAAAACAAATATTTATTTAATTGATCACGTTATTTCGTAACGGAAATGGTTATAAAATAAGTAAAAAAAACTGTACCTTATTTTTGTTTTAAAAATATCATAAGACATGAAAAATTCAAAATTATTTTATTTAAAAAAAAGGTCGTTTCATCGTATAAAACACTTAGAATCAAAAATACATCTATTTTAAGGTTTTTTTACATGACTTAAGATTTCAAGATTGGTGTATTTTTTTTCATTGTATTTTTGTATTTGATCCCCCCGAGACAGACCCCGTTTTGGTGTCTATTTACACTCACGTCGGTTTTATTCCCAGTGAGCCTCCGCGACACAATCGGCCGTTCATACTTCGAAGCCCGAGGGCGGTACCCCCACGAGTTCTGGCAGCTCCGCGCCGGCGGCGGCGGGGCCCGGGAGCTCGCGGACGAGACCAAGTTCTCGCAGCTCAGCGGCGACCAGCCCGAGCTCATGGTGCAGGCGCTGGCGGCGCAGAACACGCTCACGGACTGTCTCATGAACGAGTGCGGGGCCGAGGAGCTGGTCGAGAAGATTCTAGAAGAGGTAACTTGCAACAGACATCAATTACGAATTGACGCGGCTTGCCTAGTTGGTAGCGACCCTGCGTACAAAGCTAGCGGTTCCGGGTTCGAATCCCGGTATGGGCAAATATTTGTGTGATGAGTATTTGTTCCTGGGTCTGGATGTTTTCTATGTATTTAAGCACGTATTTCTCTATATAAGTATGTTTATTGTTGTCTAGTACCCATAGTACAGGACAGCTGGCTTAGTAGGCAGGGTCACTGCTAACTAGGCTAACCACGTCGTCGTCGTCATCGTGTATGTGGATTTGTATGTATGTATGTTTGTATCTTCGCGATTGTCTAAATAACTACTGCATCAATTTGTAAATTATTTTATGACATTACAGTGTAGTTAGAAGACTACTAAATTATTGCCAAATCGTCGACCGGGCGATGTAAGAGGTCTAAGGGCCGTATTAATAAACTGATCTTGACTAAGATGCACGTCTCAACAAGTCATAATGATTGTCAAGTCGTAGAAAACTGTCGACGGGCCCTAAGAGTCACCTGAAATGGTATATGCTCGACGTTCATTGTATAGAAAACCAAAATATGAGACGCTTTCAGCCGCCTCTTTTTAATCAGTATTATTTTATTTTCTAGGAAGCAAATGAAGACTGGGTGACGGAACCATCTGAAGACGACCAGCTCTTTGCCCCTGAACTGCAAGGCGGAGCATCCTGTGTGTACACACAGAGGGTGCTCCAAATAGCCTCTATAGTGCGATCGCTATCCTTCCACGAGGAGAACGCCCAGTACTTGGCTAAGAATACGACGCTGATACGTTTCCTGTTGCTGTGTGCTAATTGTTGGGTTGGCAGCCTTCGGCAGTCAGGGTTGGATGCCCTGGGGAATATATCGACGGAACTTATTATTAAGGTAAGAATTAAAAATGGTATTTGTTTTATTTTCAGTATACCAAAATTGTTACATCCTTTAGGTTAGGTTAGAATTGTGACTATAAAGTAAATGCAATGCTGTGATGAAAAATACTTTTTTGAGAAATAAAATATTAGTTAATGATACATTTAACCAAAAATATTCCGCCCAAACAGCAGAGATCCCTTTTAACTACTCTCCCCGATAGTTTGGCCAGCCAAAGTATATGTAAACCCATTACAATGCCATATTGTAATGTTTTCGAGTGATGAAGTCGATCTCCGCTGTACTTTACATAGACCTGTAGTTTGGACTCGGTAAGCAGCTGATGCAAAATAGTCACAATAGGCAAAATGCTTAAAGTTGACTGACTAGAGAGTCCCGCGCGATTGACGTTAAACCATTTGACAATCCAACCAACCACCTTTGAACCTTTACTTTATTATAACCCTGGATTGTCAAGTTGTGACTATACTGGGTGTTTTTTTTATTCGTCTACAAAATTTTGGGGTTAAATCAGTAAGTCATACTGATCAACTTTCACTATGGGACCAACCCCGAAATCGCGAAAAAAAATTGACCATCCCATACATTTTGGCTAGTCAGCTGACGATGTTTTGTATTGTAGGGTCATATTTTTTTTCACGATTTCGGGGTTGGTCCCATAGTGAAAGTTGGTCAGTATGACTTACTGATTTAAGCCGCAAAATTTTGTAGACGAATAAAAAAACACCCAGTATACATTCAGTCAACAAAGTATCGGGAATGGATGATTTGTTTATGGTTCCAAATTCAAATTTTTGTTTTTTTTGTTGTTGTTAGATTGGCACAACTGTTTTCTATTTTGGCGCGGAGTTTGAGTTGCATCTGTTATTTATATTAAATACAGTGCTGTTTTTAGTTATATCATATCTAGTGTGTATTGCGAATTTCATAATGGACAAAAACATTGAACAAAGAGTTTGTCTTAAATTTTGCATCGCCAATGGAATTTCGTGTTCGGAGTCACTGAAAATGTTAAAGAAGGCTTACGGTGATTCGACTTTATCAAAAACACGTGTTTATGAGTGGTACAAAGCGTTCAAAAGCGGTCGAGATGTGATGGAAGATTTGCCTCGCTCTGGTAGGCCATCAACGTCTGCAACTGAAGTTAACATCGCAAAAGTGAAGGAAATAGTGACTGAAAATCCTCATTCAACTTTGAGAGAGATAGCCGCCGAACTTTCTGTATCTCACGAGTCGATCCGTACTATTTTAACTAATCATTTGGGTATGAAACATGTTACCGCTCGGCTAGTCCCAAAAGACCTGAATTTTCTCCAAAAACTCAATCGCATGAGAGTCGCTGAGCACATGCTAGAACGAGTCAATTCCGACCCAACATTCATGAAACGCATCGTTACTGGTGACGAGACGTGGGTTTACGAGTTTGACATGCAAACTAGTCAACAAGCTTCGGAGTGGCGCTTCGTGGCACCCGTTTTCAATCGGTAGAAGACATAAAGGAGAATTCGCGCCGAGAACTGAATTAAATTCCGGAAACAGCGTTTAAAAAATGTTTTGATGATTGGATTATTCGTTGGCGTAAGTGTATCGTTTCTGAAGGAGCATACTTTGAAGGTGATAAAATAAATTTGGATGATTAACAAACAGTTTGTGTATTATTGATCTTTTCCCGGTACTTTCTTGACAGAGTAGTATGTAACACGTTTCCCCACAGGATCCAGCCACATGCCTCATTTCCCGCCACATCTTGTCGACCATCCAGTCGGCGCTCGTGTCTAACGACCGCGCGAGAGTGCTGGCCGCTCTGGAGTTGCTGAACAAGCTCGCACAGAATGAGGCCAACGAGGAGGCACTGCTCAAGTCCTTGGAGGCTAAGGTGGGTGGGGACGAAAGTACTCCATTGACAAGTGCATTATGGTGTTTTTATTTATATATAATGCAATATGCTGTCGTAAATTTACGATATACAGGGTGTTTTTTTATTCGTCTAAAAAATGTTGGGGGTTAAATCAGTAAGTCATACTGACCAATTTTCACTATAGGACCAAACCCGAAATCGCGAAAAAAAATTTGACCCTCCCATACAAAACATTGTCAGCTGACTAGACAAAATGTATGGGATGGTCAATTTTTTTTCTCGATTTCGGGGTTGGTCCCATAGTGAAAGTTGGTCAGTATGACTTAACTATGATTTAACCCCCAAAATTTTTTAGACGAATAAAAAAGCACCCAGTATTATAAAAATACGTACAAAATATGTAAAAAAAAAAGCGAATATATTGTGAAATTCACTAAATTTCGCACGAGTAATCAAGAAAAACTGAAGATACGATGTTGCCAACGCAACTTTTGTAAAATAAAACTAAATTCTCAAAGTATTCCCGTGTCAAATGATTAATATCGGAATCTCATCTGATCTGTTTTCAAGAGCATACATTCTCGACCTGATTGTTACATTGCAATTGTCCCCAGGTGTACAGCGACGTGTGTGCGTTGATAACGCTCCGCGACATAATGGTGTTAGTGTGCACGCTGGAGTGTGTGTACGCTCTGACGTCACTGGGCGACCGCGCCGGCGAGTGCGTGGCGCGCCAGCCCGGGCTCGTGGCCACGCTCGTCTCGCTCGTCACTGTTGAGGTTAGTTGGCTTCTTTCATCAGCCTTTGATGGTACAGTCAGTCAGTCACACTTTATGTCCAAAGTCAATCTGACATTCTACAGCAATAAGGTGGAGTTTCCTGTAAGTTACAAATGATTTGGCATCTCTAATGACATTGACAACTTCAAGCAATATTTTTTTGAAATGGGTCCCAAAGTGACGTACGAGTGGCTAAGTGAGGACAGAGACGAATATTTTAAGAGCTTTTTGCACACATTATTTTATCAACAAGGTCGTAAAGGACCCGCGCTACTGAAATAAGCCTCTCTCTCTCTAAAACTAGCTTAAAATATGCTTTGACTATATCTTTCAGTCTCATTTAAATTTGAAAAAAAGTGACAACTCATAGGGTACGTTCCACTAAACACCCGCAACGCCATCGACCACGACCGCTGAAATTGCCGTTCCACTAACGTAAAAACGCCGCGGGCGTTGTAGGCGAATGTTATAGGTGAAACGCACATGTTGAGCGCTGTGTGCGAATGTTATAGGTGGAACGCACATGTTGAGCGCTGTGTGCTCACTCTGACCCACCAATATTTTGTGGGCGAAATGGGCGCGATGTGGTCGCGAACAGTAACGTCATCTATGACGTCGAGCGATCGCTCGCGACGACCACGGGCATTAGGTGGAACGATACAGAGGGTGTCACGATCGTGGCGGGCGTTTATTGGAACGTACCCATAGCGAAACCGTGACACTTTTGGTTCAGATTTAACAAATTTTGGGTCAAAAAAATCTCCGTTATAAAGCGTTTATGAATAAGAAATTTAGGGCCGGTTTCACAAGCGACGAGTATTTTTTCTGCCGGGTACAGTTAGTCTCATTGTTTATTTTCAATTGTAAGAATGGGAAAGGGCGAAATTAATCTGACAGATAAGCTTTACTTGCCGATCGTGAAACATGCGGTTACTCTTAATAAATACCCTACTCATATTGCTTATTTAATACCTACTGTTTACTCTGTATTTGTTTTATTTCCTGTCGTACGACAGTGTTACATAGATACATACAATAGGTAACATGATGACCAGTGATCGGGGTTTTGGATGCAATTCGCGGGATTTCAAGTCGTAATCATAGTATGGATGTGACTATAATCCCGCGACCGCGTCCGTATAAAAACGTGTGTTTTTTCAATAATAAAAACATTTATATCAAACGTTGACCTGTAATTTCGATTGATATCATGTAAAATAAAATAGAGTAATAATTATTATTTTAAACATCAATACAAATCCCGGGATCCCGGGCATATCCTTTATTAGCATAATGTTTAAGGTCAATCACCCCAGATTGCACTGGGAATTCCGATCACTGTGATAATATGACAAAAAACTGTCTTATCAAACCACACGAAGCCTGGAATCCCGCGGCATACCATACTAGCATAATGATTGAGGTCGTTCACCCCAAGTCGCATCCAAAACCCCGATCACTAACGCTGCCCTGCTAAGGTAAAAGGCAGTATTTTACACAAAACTACTGTAGCAATTGCAACCTTATTACCCAGTAATGAGGTTGCAATTGCTACAGTAGTGTTGTGTAAAATACTGCTTTTTACCTTAGCAGGGCAGAATGATGACCAATGACGTGTGTCGTGTCGCAGGCGCAGAGCTACGGGCCGCGCGCGTGCATCCTGATGCGCGTGGTGGAGACGGTGAGCGGGCCCAGCGCCGCCGCCGACCCGCCCGACAGGCAGAACCCGCCGCCGCCGCAGGTTCCTTACTTACCATACCGTGCCCGAAGGGTGCCTGACATGACCTTGTTACTAAGCTCACGCTGTCTGTCCGTCTGTCCGTCTTTCCTAGATTATTAACCGTAAAAGATAGCCCGTTGATTTTATTGTAGGATATGTGATGTAACGGCGGATTTTCTAACAAATAATAAAAAAGTAAAATAAGGGGAGTCTCCATATAAAAAACGTATAATACATAGGAGAGTAAAATTCGATATGATTATAGAAAAACAACAAATACTAAGAACCTTCAGTACACGAGTTCGACTCGCTAGATCGGTAACATCATCACACGTACATGCCGCCGTGTAATGTTATCCGTGTGCACAGCAGCCGCAAGCCCAGCCCGCGCCCAAGCCCGCGCCGGAGCCCGCGCCCGCCCCGCCCGCCCCGCCCGCCCCGCCCGCGCCGCCCGCCGCGCAGCACGCGCATCTGCAGCAGAGGACGGCGCAGGTCAGTGCGATAGCGCTCTCGTTCAACTACCGAGTCAACACCGGGGTTCCGCTGACCCAGACTGTAGTTCGAGTTCTCTTTCTCTTCACACGAGGCAACGTCTCTGTTTTATTTATCGATTCCTGTTTATTCTTATGTTTGTCGTCGACAGTACAAGCCTAGAGCTTAGTTGAGACTAGGTTAATTTGTATGAGAATGTCGCCTGAAATTTATTTATTTGGGCCTTCTTTTTGATGCCTAAAATAGAAATAAAAATGAAAGATCAATTTTACTTTGCGGATATCTTGAAATTATTATCAAGCAGTACTATGTTTATTCCCAACTAAGTCTTACTTTTTATTATGAATTTAACGACTAATTTTGTTTTTTTGTATTGAGAGATCAAACTATGTCTTCATTACCAGTCCCCTTGCAAAACACGTCCACTGCATTACTATAACTGCTTGCTTTGGTCCCAGTTTCGCATAATTTGGCCCAAAATATAATTCGGGTAAATAATCAGAATCTTAGTGTTTTTTTTCAAGATTATCGAGTCTGTATGGAAATTATGCTTGCTTGTAGGTTTTTTAGGCAAAAAAAATAGAATGGCCCCATTTACCTATTTCTTATGTGTAGTTTAAAAAGTTTTGGTGTTAACAGTTTGTCACGTCTGTTGTCGCATTTTCCACTCACATCAGCGCCGTGCTGTACGCATGCAATGTCCTGCGGCTTTGACAATTTCATTATCACATTAATAGCAGTTAATTAACTTAACATCAACACTAGGAATAAGATATCGGACCAGTTTTGCGTTTTGGTTAAAAATAAATAATACCTCGTTGATTTGCAGGAAAACGAACACTTCGCAACGGCGTGGCTGCGTTCGACGTACGAGGCGCTGCCGGTCGGCGACAACAGCGCGTGCGACGCGGCCGAGCTGCAGCGCCAGTACCTCGCCGCCTGCGCCGCGCTCGGCCGCCGCGCCGCGCCGCCCGCGCACGTCGCGCGCCTCGCCAGGTACACACAGGCCTGCATGCGCGCCGGTCGGCGACAACAGCGCGTGCGACGCGGCCGAGCTGCAGCGCCAGTACCTCGCCGCCTGCGCCGCGCTCGGCCGCCGCGCCGCGCCGCCCGCGCACGTCGCGCGCCTCGCCAGGTACACACAGGCCTGCATGCGCGCCGGTCGGCGACAACAGCGCGTGCGACGCGGCCGAGCTGCAGCGCCAGTACCTCGCCGCCTGCGCCGCGCTCGGCCGCCGCGCCGCGCCGCCCGCGCACGTCGCGCGCCTCGCCAGGTACACACAGGCCTGCAGGCGCGCCGGTCGGCGACAACAGCGCGTGCGACGCGGCCGAGCTGCAGCGCCAGTACCTCGCCGCCTGCGCCGCGCTCGGCCGCCGCGCCGCGCCGCCCGCGCACGTCGCGCGCCTCGCCAGGTACACACAGGCCTGCATGCGCGCCGGTCGGCGACAACAGCGCGTGCGACGCGGCCGAGCTGCAGCGCCAGTACCTCGCCGCCTGCGCCGCGCTCGGCCGCCGCGCCGCGCCGCCCGCGCACGTCGCGCGCCTCGCCAGGTACACACAGGCCTGCAGGCGCGCCGGTCGGCGACAACAGCGCGTGCGACGCGGCCGAGCTGCAGCGCCAGTACCTCGCCGCCTGCGCCGCGCTCGGCCGCCGCGCCGCGCCGCCCGCGCACGTCGCGCGCCTCGCCAGGTACACACAGGCCTGCAGGCGCGCCGGTCGGCGACAACAGCGCGTGCGACGCGGCCGAGCTGCAGCGCCAGTACCTCGCCGCCTGCGCCGCGCTCGGCCGCCGCGCCGCGCCGCCCGCGCACGTCGCGCGCCTCGCCAGGTACACACAGGCCTGCAGGCGCGCCGGTCGGCGACAACAGCGCGTGCGACGCGGCCGAGCTGCAGCGCCAGTACCTCGCCGCCTGCGCCGCGCTCGGCCGCCGCGCCGCGCCGCCCGCGCACGTCGCGCGCCTCGCCAGGTACACACAGGCCTGCATGCGCGCCGGTCGGCGACAACAGCGCGTGCGACGCGGCCGAGCTGCAGCGCCAGTACCTCGCCGCCTGCGCCGCGCTCGGCCGCCGCGCCGCGCCGCCCGCGCACGTCGCGCGCCTCGCCAGGTACACACAGGCCTGCAGGCGCGCCGGTCGGCGACAACAGCGCGTGCGACGCGGCCGAGCTGCAGCGCCAGTACCTCGCCGCCTGCGCCGCGCTCGGCCGCCGCGCCGCGCCGCCCGCGCACGTCGCGCGCCTCGCCAGGTACACACAGGCCTGCAGGCGCGCCGGTCGGCGACAACAGCGCGTGCGACGCGGCCGAGCTGCAGCGCCAGTACCTCGCCGCCTGCGCCGCGCTCGTCCGCCGCGTCGCGCCGCCCGCGCACGTCGCGCGCCTCGCCAGGTACACACAGGCCTGCAGGCGCGCCGGTCGGCGACAACAGCGCGTGCGACGCGGCCGAGCTGCAGCGCCAGTACCTCGCCGCCTGCGCCGCGCTCGGCCGCCGCGCCGCGCCGCCCGCGCACGTCGCGCGCCTCGCCAGGTACACACAGGCCTGCAGGCGCGCCGGTCGGCGACAACAGCGCGTGCGACGCGGCCGAGCTGCAGCGCCAGTACCTCGCCGCCTGCGCCGCGCTCGGCCGCCGCGCCGCGCCGCCCGCGCACGTCGCGCGCCTCGCCAGGTACACACAGGCCTGCAGGCGCGCCGGTCGGCGACAACAGCGCGTGCGACGCGGCCGAGCTGCAGCGCCAGTACCTCGCCGCCTGCGCCGCGCTCGGCCGCCGCGCCGCGCCGCCCGCGCACGTCGCGCGCCTCGCCAGGTACACACAGGCCTGCAGGCGCGCCGGTCGGCGACAACAGCGCGTGCGACGCGGCCGAGCTGCAGCGCCAGTACCTCGCCGCCTGCGCCGCGCTCGGCCGCCGCGCCGCGCCGCCCGCGCACGTCGCGCGCCTCGCCAGGTACACACAGGCCTGCAGGCGCGCCGGTCGGCGACAACAGCGCGTGCGACGCGGCCGAGCTGCAGCGCCAGTACCTCGCCGCCTGCGCCGCGCTCGGCCGCCGCGCCGCGCCGCCCGCGCACGTCGCGCGCCTCGCCAGGTACACACAGGCCTGCAGGCGCGCCGGTCGGCGACAACAGCGCGTGCGACGCGGCCGAGCTGCAGCGCCAGTACCTCGCCGCCTGCGCCGCGCTCGGCCGCCGCGCCGCGCCGCCCGCGCACGTCGCGCGCCTCGCCAGGTACACACAGGCCTGCAGGCGCGCCGGTCGGCGACAACAGCGCGTGCGACGCGGCCGAGCTGCAGCGCCAGTACCTCGCCGCCTGCGCCGCGCTCGGCCGCCGCGCCGCGCCGCCCGCGCACGTCGCGCGCCTCGCCAGGTACACAGGCCTGCAGGCGCGCCACTTACTCCTGCCACTCACTGTACAGTCAACGTTATAAATATACGACGGTTTGACGACTGCCTTGCCTACGAAGCTAGCGGTCCCGGGTTCGAATCCCGGTATGGACAAATATTTGTGTGATGAGCGCGAGTGTTTGTTACTGTGTCATGGATGTATTCTATGTATTTAAGTATGTATTTCTCTATATAAGTATGTTTATCGTTGTCTAGTACCCATAGTACAAGCCTAGAGCTTAGTTTGGGACTAGTTCAATTTGTGTAAGATTGTCCCCTGATATTTATTCATTTTATTTATTTATAGATACGTTCAGAGTGTCAAAAATATGTAACCACAACCTTATTACGATGACATGAGATCGTGGTTACATATTTTTTAGGCTTTGGACGTATTTATGTTTATAACCTTGACTGTACACTGTACACTGCTGCGGCTGACCACCTTACAATGTTTTTTAATTGACCGATTTGTCGGTGCAACGGGACGCAGTTATGGGTAAGAGCAAAATAGAAGAACATTGAGCTCGCGAACTCATAACTGCGTCCCGTTGCACCTTCACGATATCCGTCAATGAAAAACACACTTAGACAGTGCATTATAAAGGCGTCCATCCAGGTGATCTACGGTTTGTTGTCTGCCGTGTATCGAGTTGAACCAGTTAGCGCGAACCAAAATAAGGTTTGATTAGAGAGGTACTAACATTTTCGTTGAATTTTAACAGAACGGTGTTCGGAGGCACAGTGGGGCCCAACACGGTGACGCTTCCGTCGGGAGAGACGCAGCAAGTCTACATCGGTATTCGGGCCAAGAACCAGCAGAAAACTAATCTGCCGGGAGGTGGGTCCAGAACTAGACGAGAATAACTAGCAACAGTTGAACAATTCTCAAAAGAACTTATTCTACTAGTGTACTATAAGCCGCTAATTAACTCATATGTAGGGTTGCCACAATTGTTAGGGGCTGATATATGACTTATTAGTGCCAAATGCCAAATAAATAATCTGATCTGATCTGGTTTGATCTGGATACATCAGAGCATTCAATTTAGTAGTACAATCCAGCGAGGCAAATGATTGGTGGTGTACAGCACTTTATATGCTGTAAGTCGCCTCAGCAGCTGCTACCAAAATTTCTTTCTCAGATTCTTTTTTTATCATAAGACTAGAAATATCTAGATTCTGATATGTAGTTGACATGACATCATACAAATTATGGATGTCAGATTTACCACCCTGCTTTATGGAATTGTGAATGATAAATGAGCACAATACGCCTGCCGTCGGCTTCGAACCTTTAGTACGTGTATTTTGATAAAAAGGACAAAAAACGGGACAAGTAACAATACTCGACGCGATACTTAAATACGGTGATAGTCCCGTATATACGGGACGTATGGCAACCCTACTCATGTGGTACTTGTGTCTGTTATAAGTACACTCGCCTCGTGTCCTATCTACACCATTCGTATCTCACGAGCCTTCATTATGTGACAGTTCCATAATTAACTATAGGGTACGCCGTACCCTATAGTTAATTTAATACCCGAACCCCGTACCCGGTAACTGTTAGGTCTAACGGCCGCACTCAGAGACGTCAATTAACTTTTAAGTTTGATTAAAGTTGCTGCTGTCACTTTCTTTGCTATAGCAATAGAATAAGACGCAGCAACTTTAATCAAAATTTAGAATTAATTAACGTCTCTGAGTGCGGCAGTAAATGGTCTAATCTTAATCGCTTAGCAGCCAGCAAGAAGAAGTACAATCCTGAAGACTGTTGAATTATTATTTGTGTTGATTTAAAAGAAATAAAAGGTAGTTTCATTAATTTTACAACAATCACTCCTACACTGTAAATATTTTTTATTCCAGGACCAGCGTCACCAATTCTAAAAGCGCAGCTAACGAATAAAACAGCAACTGTCGAAGTTAAAACTGTCGTATCTCAACCACAGGTGAGTTTATAAAAACGTAGTATGAGAACGATATATAGTGTAACAAATTAAGAGTACAAAATAATGGGGGCGCCACTGTCTATGTCAAATTCGATTTCATGTGGTATTTTTGTAATTTTGTATAGAACAATATTTTATAATTCTATTCATAATCTAGAAGAAAAAGAAAGACATTTATTAATTACACTGAATTATTAATTATTAATTCATCTGCTTTTCTTTCAACTACTGCAAGAGAAGTATGAGTCAAAAAACTAGTAGATTAAATCGACTCTTGAATGGTTTAATTAAATCGCTCAAGAAATCCAAATCAAATCAGAATCCAAAATGTACCTCATTTTAAAAATCGGCTTCCCCAAAAACCTATACAATAAGTCACATGACGACCTTTTTAAAAAGTCAAGTCCAACATATTGACCTCATTTTTGAAATCGGTATCCCCGAAAACCAAGAAAGTAAGTCGCATGAAGTCCTGCACAAAAATGTCATATCCGCCATCTTTAATTTAAAAACTACTTCAATTTAAAAATCGGCAAAATCTACCTCAATTTAGTCTCATGACTGGCATAATAAAAGAAATCGCAAGACGTGACTTGCGTTTGTCCCGCGATAAAAAAAAAACCGTGCAGTAATGGAATTAGTATGGAACTTTATTGCTCTATAGCAGGAAAGTATTGGGTAGTTGGAAGAAAACATAATGAATCTGTTTATGTTCAGCCGCAGCAGAGCTCGCCGGCGCACCCGCACCTGGCGCACGCGCTGGAGGCGGCCGCCGCCAACACCACGCTCATCAAGCACCTGCTCGCCAATAAAGTAAGCCCCGCACTACAACCGCAAGCGCAAGTAAGTTGACATTAACAATACTAACACGAGTGTGCCGTGCCGTGCCATGCCGTGCCGTGCCGGGGACGGGGCATAAATACTACTAGAACAGTGTTTTAGTTCTTTTTTTAATAATTCGCCTTTGTATTAGGGTTGGCAACGAGTTTATAGCCTTGCAAAAAACTAGAGCCAAAAAATTAGCGGTTCGGAAAGAAATTGGCAACATGATCCAAGGTTTACTCTAACCTGGTGTTGGTTGCCATTTGAAAATATTGTAGTTCCAGATGTCACCACCGGCTCGACTTTTTTGCCAGGCTGTAGTCTTTGGGTCGGGTTATTAAACCGGATAAAAAAACTGTTTATTCGTTCATTAATACGGCCCAAAGACTGTAAATGCGTTGTCAACCCTAAGGACTAACTGCCGCACTCAGAGACGTCAATTAAGTTTTATGTTTCATTAAAGTTGCTGCGTCTTATTCTATTGCTATAGCAAAGACAGTGACAGGAGCTACTTTAATGAAACTTAAAACTTAATTGACGTCTCTGAGTGCGGCAGTAAGAGTCTTAATAATAAACTAATATTGGCTGAGACGCCCGTCTCAAGACGCGTCACAAATGTCAGTTTGATTTGGCATGACGTTTACTTTGACGTATCTTCAGACGGGTATCTCAGCCCAGACCAGTTTATTATCACGGCTCTTAGTCCTTAGGGTTGGCAATGTATTTCCAGTCAGTAAAATAATAAACTCATCTTGAACGTGCTGTCCGTCTCAAGACACGGGCTCAGAGATAACTAATTTTTGACGCGTATTTAGACGGCCATCTCCGTCAAGAACGGTGTATCAATTGAGATTGCAAATATCTAAGGGCTCAGATCCCATTTACTATCAGGTCAGTATGCTCGTTTGCTTTCTCCTTCCTTCCTTCCTAAAAAAAAGGCGTAAACTATGTCCGTCCTTGTTTGTCTTATTTGCTACTTGTGTGAGAGCTGTGTTTCTGTAGTATTTATTCCCAGGGTAAATTAAGGTGGTTGGAAAACCTGAAAAATATGAATTAAATAATTTACTTATAAAGACGAATTTCATCTAATACGACGAACATCGCCGCGTAATAGTTTTATTCAATAATGTAGTTTTTTTTCACGACTGTTACAGACTTCGTCCGTTTAAAAGTAAACCCTTTGGCATTATTCGTACGCCTTAATTTGCTTAATTTAAACGGGTATTGAGTTTTGTAAATAGAAGCTAGTGTTTTAAAAATGCTGCTCATTTCGTAATGTATTTTGAATTCTGATTTAACCTTTCGAACGTCCTCTTTGACAAGTGGAAGTAGGACGGGTGTATCTATTAGCGAGAGCTGAAAAGAGACAGGAATATGAGTGTACGAGTCCAGCCCCCTATTTCGCCAAGTTGACATTGACAGGTGACATGTGACAATTAGGGGTAAAGTTAAAAACGAAGTAGGAAATATTTGTATGAGATGTTTTCAAGTGAAGTGGTTGTTTTATGTGAAAGTTGTTATTGAAAAATTAATCAATTTTAGAATACACCATACTTACATATATATGGTATATAGTCCGGGGAAATCGCGAGACAGTTATTTACGAGTAACATGACATTTTTATGATTTTTTATATGTTGGATTATACTATTATAATTTATCGCTGTTTTCAGTTTCTTTTTATTTGAGCAGTTTGTTTTTCAGTTTTTTCTTTATTATAATTTTAGAGAGGAAATGTGAGAGCCGTCGGGAAAATTGGTAAAGGAGTGGTCAAAATTATCAAATTGCCACGCACTTATAAGAGGTTGCATGGTTTTAAAGTTTTTGTCGTGAGTTATGAGAGTTCTTCTATGAAGTTGCGTTAGAACTTTGTAAAATTAGTCGCAGTTTGTTTGCACGGTCGTTTGTGGGCAGCTTGTATCTTAATCGTTTCTGACCATATGTTAGAAAGAGAAACGCTGACGTTTTATTATTTGGTGAATCATTATTTTAGTACGTAACAGACATTAATGAAGTCGCGGTGTCAAAGAAGTATTTTAATACAAGTTTTGCAGTTGAGCTTGATATAAGAATAAGAATAAGAATAATTTATTAACATACAAATATTAACAGTTACATAATTCAGAAACAGTATCCGGTGAGTGCCAAACTAGGCTGAGCCTGTATCTTGGGACCCACTGAGTCGGTTTACAAATTCGACAGATAACACGTTGGATACACTAAGCTAGTACTTACAAATTAAATCTACTATTATCGTGCGAAAAATAACAAAAAGAAAAAATATATATGTTACTTCATACACATAGATGGTGCTGTACGGTTAACCAATGACTTAATTATCCTTTGCATTTAACGTAAACTTACGTAATTATTACTAAAACTCGGCGGTGGAAATTGTATGCTAGCTTTGACATCTAGCGTATCTTATTATTGCATTTCCTATTAATGCCCAATTTTTTCTAATCATCAGATAAAATATACAGTTTAATTTATCATTATCACTTTTATTTTCTTTGTCATACGAAAGAAGAGGACAGAACCAAAATTTGTCTGACAGATACTGTTTATCGTTAGATTGAAATATCGGCCTTAAGTTTTGCTATACTTCGTTTTATAGATAGGCAGGCACTTGAAGTATAGTGCATTGGGGTAATTCCGTCTGCGGGGCAATACCGTAAACAGGCGTTTGTGCCCATTCTAGAACGGTACACCGTTGTTTTAGTTTTGTTTTTAAAAGAGATGGCGGCGTGACGCCGTTACGAATGGGCACAAACGCCCGCTGACCCGTAGACGGAATTACCCCAATGCGCCATAACTATAAAAAAAAAATGGAAGTATTTCTGTGTCTGCCCATCTGTACAATTTCTGTTACGTACAAGTAGATTAAATGTAGTTTTTGATGTAGATTTAAGTAGCATGCCAAAAATTTAACTAGGTAGACTAACATTAAAGTATATTATGTTGGCATGTCGAGTGGGATTTGTGAGCATGCTACAACAAAACTGATTCAATAAGGTTAATTAAATTATTAGCATTGTTCAAATTTAAATTCAAGATGATAAAAAAAATAGAAGAAATCAAGTAGATTCGATTACAGTATTAAAATTAAATCAGTAAATAGACATTTTAACGCATTCACTGCTGACAACGGATATAAGCGTATTCCTGCTTTCCTCCAGTGCCTTAAACGCAGATAATATGCGTGTTTCGTATAAAACAAAAGACGCGGCACCAATTTCATCGAGATCGGCGACGCATGAGTAGTGCCCCTGAGCGGCTAGCACATCTTGTATATTCTCGCTTGTCGCTCAGCGCGTCTCTATCGTTATACACCAGTTAGAAAGGGATATCCGACCGACAAACAAGTCGCGGTCAACTTGTGCTAGCTGTCCTGAGCCCTTAGCTAAGATGCACTACGCTAACTAGCGTTTCTATTCGTTTCGTTTTTAAACCAATCGCGTCACTGGGAGATCACGTGATACGAAGAGTCACGTGATCTACCAGTGACGCGATTGGTTTAAAAACGAAACAAATAGAAATGCTTGTTAGCGTAGTGCATCTTGGCTAAGGGCCCTGGTGTTACTAACGTCCGTATGCGGCGGTAACCAGTTTCCATCAGCAGGCGTATTACGGTCGCGTACGACTAGATAAACGTGGATAAAACACCTGTCACTTTCTAACCATTGCGTAAGTGCGAGAGTGACGGATGATTTATCAACACTTATCCAGCGGGATAAAGGTGACCGTAGTACGAGTGCAGGTGGGACGTCTGCTTGTCTCTGGCAATAAAAAAACTTGGGGATAGTAAGGTACTGGTAAAAGGGATGGCAGGGAATGCGTTAAGTATAAAATATTTTTATTATTACAATTCGGTGTGCTTATAGGTAGCTCAGAGGCAGCAAAACCAGCAGAGAATTGTGACGCCATCTCCTGGTGGTGTCGTCGTGCAGTCTAACCAATCCGTAAGTGTTTTTTTTTTTAAATAAATTTTATATGTAACATATTTGTGATTTTTTATGTTGCTAATTAAAAAATCTTTCAGGTAATGGATGTTGACCCAGAAGCACTTATCAAGTGCACAACCATCACCCCGGGCGGCGTCGCCAGCAGCACCCCTAGTATACAGGGAGACAAGGTAAAAACATATAAATAGTCTTGTTTATAAAATATATATATGTATCGTAACTAAAACGTTTTTTTCTTTGCAGCTTTTGATAAAAACCGAAGATCCTACAGGTAAAAATATTCTCAACTTAAGATTTTCATTTGTGTGTATACCATATTTTTTGAGTAGAATTTGTTATGTTTTTTTTTTTATTTCAGCCATAAAGGACGAACCGGTACAAATTCAGATGGACGAACAGACACAACTTACAATCGTACGTATATCACTATTTTTTGGAGCTACGAGGAACAGATAACGTACCAACAGACAATCATACGTAGACTGTCACAGATAACGTACTAACAGATAATCATACTGTCTTTATCAGTTAAAAGGGCGCAGGCGCATCTTAACAGCCAAAGCAAATTCTACCTTTTTATAACTACAGATACGGTCGGACGGAGAAATAATAATGAGTTTTATCAAGATATGCCCTTTTTCCTAAAATGGGCAGAATAACTCTCCTTTCTTTTGCCATATTTGCGTATTCATAACCCTCTATTTTGCTTTGCCGGTAGTTGTAAAACTTACCTTTTATTTAATAGTACAGTCGAGGATAGAAAGATGTTTACACTTTTGGACCTTATTACAATGGAATAAGGTGAAAAAGTCTCAACATCTTTCTGTCCTCGACTGTACAATATATTTTGTCTTAGTGTGACCAGTCAGTTCGCACCCGTATGACCGGGGAGAACATACAAAAATTTATTTTGATTTGACTTTGACTTGTATTCGCTTAATTGTGAAAACGGTTTAAGTAACTGGGTCAACACAACGATTGCGCGATCTAATTTGCTCATAGCGCCATCTATCGTACCCGGAGAGCTTTTTATTCTGTCAACTGTTTGAAATCGATATAGTTATGGGAAAAAGATTTAATCCTTAACAGGGAATGTATATCGATAACCGAGATATATCGCTATTTTTAAGAAAATATCGATACTTCCCGATTATATCGATAATTGTATCGGTAAACTTAAATATCGGTAAACAGATATCGATACTTTTATTAATACTTGGTACTGATACTAATAGGTACATATTTTTATAGCAAATCGTGTTAGTAATCAGATGCATAACCACCTGGCCAAATATTGATACTTATGACGAGTTTGGGTGTATTTAGTGCCTTTGACTGTACCTACAACTGTTGAAGAGTTCCGTCGATTCCTCATGGATTTTATCATCAGTTTATCATTCTTATAGAAAAGGGTATGTTTCGTTCGGGTATGTAAGTTTGTTACCAGACTGAATAAAAATAATAATTTCAAATCGGGTCATAAATGACGGAGTTCTGTCAAAATATCGATATTAATGTAGCGAAAATTATTTATCGATACCTATATCGATAAAAAGATACCTAATTATCGATATCCTAAATATACCGGTACTACAGTCCCTAATCTTTAATTGTACCATTTCACATCATCAATTTAAGAGCAATTGTTAATAGGTTATCCGCCATTATCCATCTCTGTACGCCAGTTTCTTGACACCTTAATACGACATGCATTCTAAATCCACCATGTTAGATTTAATATTGTTATATAAACCCACTAGCTTTTGCCCGCGACTTCCTCGAAAACTGTCCAATTTTCCGGGATAAAAAGTATCATCTGTCCTTCTCTAGGATACAATCTAACTCATTGCCAAATTTCATTAACATCCGTTCAGCCGTTTTGTTGTGAAAAGGTGCCAAACGAATAAACAGAAACACTTTCGCTTTTATAATATTATAGTATGGAAGACAAAGCCAACGACACCAGACTTATTTCGTCTCCTTACCTCAAACCTCGTATCAGCAATTTTTTTTTGCAGTTGGTAATTTAATTTCATTAATTATGATGATTATTATGATGTGATCAGTTGATCAATCGCAAGAAAAATAATGCAGATACGAGGTTGGTTGGTCTAGGAGCTACTAGGGAACAAATAAAAATCAGTCAAACGTACATAGAACAGACTGCTAAAATAATAACCCTCCTTTCATCTTTACCGCAGTTGGTAATCTAATATTTAAGTCTTTAACGTCGTAATTTCATTGTTGCTCTAAGTAAAAATGACCATTCCCCTTCCATTATACAGGGTGACCTCGAATTGGTAATACAAATTCAAAGTACTACAGAGAGCTTCCCTAAACCAATCGCTTCTACGAGGTCTCACGCTTAATTTTAAAACATAAGTACTTTTTTTTAAGTTTTCTAATTATCCCATTTTTTTTTGCTTAAATTGGTTACCCTACCATTACCTTTAAAATGAAAGAGGTTTAAAGTATTTCAAATGAACACTTTCCTCTTTGGTTCGTTATCTGACACATCATTTATGATAATAGCGTATCTTGATTAGTAAATTGCCACTTGTCTTGTCAAAGAAAGTAAGAATTTTCGTATTTAATTAAGATAGTAATTAAACAAAATGCCCCGAGCTTATCCTTATACGAATATTCAGCGAATGGATATGTTATCTTTTTATTTTACGTCACGAAGTACCGTACGAACTCAAGCATTGTTTCATGAACGACACCCTGACTGCCCAACTCCTACTCGTGTTCTAATAAACTCCATTGTCCAAAACTTAAGAGATTTTGGACAGTTTACTGTCCCAGTGCACGCTCAAGCTCCGGGCCGGCGGCCGAGGTACTCGCAGACGTTTCGGAGACGAGTTCTCGATTATTTTAGCCACCACCCAGAGGCGAGCTCAAGGGACGCTGCCGCAAGATTCGGAACGAGCCAATGGTTTATTTGGCGATTACTGAATGCTGAAGGAAAGTATCCGTTTAAATTCCAAAGGGTGCAGGATATCATATTAGCCGATTATCCTAGAAGAGTGCAATTTTGTCGTTGGCTGCTGCAAAATCTACACTTGAACATTTTATGGACCGACGAGGCAACATTTACAAGAGTAGGCATGTTCAACGTTCACAATGAACACTGGGGTCTGATCGTGAAGCAAATCCTCACGTAACTCGCAGGGACTCCTACCAGACACGTTTCTCGGTAAATGTTTGGGCAGGAATACTGAACGACTGTTTGATTGGTCCTGATTTCATTGACGGAAATTTAAATGGACCGAAATATGAAGAATTCCTGAGAAATGTGTTACCGGTATTGCTACGAGAGGTGCCGCAGCAAAATTTGGAGGCTCTGTATTACCAGCAGGATGGGGCACCAGCTCATTTTTCCCTGCGTGTGCGAAGCTACTTGGACCAAGAGTTCCCTGGGAGATGGATTGGACGCTGTGGCCCAGTCGCTTGGGCTCCTAGAAGCCCTGATCTCACACCTCTCGACTTCTTTTTGTGGGGCGAAATAAAAAGGAGAGTGTACGCACGGGAAACAGATACTGTGGGTGAACTTCGCCAAAAGATAGTTGAGGCATTTAATAATGTAAAAACCAATGAATTTGTTCTCCACAGATTGAAAGACAATCATAGGCGACGGGCAGAGTTATGTATCCAAGAAGGCGGGGGTCATTTTGAGCACATTTTAAAAGTTGTTTAAGTTTTACAATTTTGTATTTTGTACTGTACGTTATTCAACAATAAATTATTTTTAATAATTCACTCATTATTCAGTTATTCACTTTATCAGATAATTTATTAGGGTACCTACTTAAAACTAAAGGGTTGGATGGATATCAGCACCTAGTTTATTAATAACATCGAGTGATAGATACAGGAATGGAAATTGAGACACATTTTGTTCCTTGTCGCTTTGGGTGGCAGTGCGTCACGTTGAATGTCCACTGTCATTATCTCCGTCGTTGTTGTGACAGAGTACAAAATGGTGCGAGAATCAATTTCCTTGTCTGTACGACAGATATGCATGACGTCATGTAGGTTAACCACACTTGGGATTTTAAATTATTTTTATTATTTTGTTTTGTTAGAAAATTAACGATAATTAAGGAAAGCTAACTTTAACAACTGAGTTAATGCAATACACTATTAGTGATTAACTGAATCATAATCAAGTATTTTGTATTACCAATTCGAGGTCACCCTGTATTATAAACAATTTCATTTCCGCCAATATAATGCCAGATTGTGAACTCATCCCCGAAATACAAGGATGAACTCTACAAAAATTGGTGATTTTTGACAGAAGATTGGTTATATCGTAATGATTGTAAAAGACTATAGTAACTGGGTGTACAAAACGATTGCGTTATCTATCTTGCTCATAGCGCCATCTATCGGACCGCGCAAGCTAACATAGACTGGACTAATGTCGGATGGTTGTATGTATATACTACATTATTCAGTATTTGCCAGATATTGATCTTAAATCTCTCAATTGACTTGCCGAATGATAGAGATGCAACGGAAATGTTTGACAAATAATAGCCAAATGAAGTGCCGCCATGACGGACCGGCAAAGGGACATATTCTACCAGCATTCAAGCAAGCAAGTCACAATATAATATGCTGCTATGCCTTGCACAACATTTATTATCATATTTATATTATATATTACACTTATAATCATATTCATATATCATATTAAGCACCCGCTAGATGTAAGTTTGCACAGAGTGAGGGACGGACTGAAAACCAGCGCTGTGCGAGTGCAATCCTGCCGGAGCGCGCCTACAGCAAATGCTGTTCGATCCTTTTTATTTCTATGTTTGCTCCGTGTAAATCTCGTGTATGTAATCTAGGTAATTAAGTTTCTTAACTTAACATGGAGCTCTTGCTCCATGTTTTTTTTATGTAATATTTTCATGTGTGGCAATAAATGTTTCTTATTCTTTATTCTTATTCTTATTCATATTATGATCTGTCAAAAAATGCCAAGTTCTAGACAGAGATAAGGATAGAGCTATATGACTATAACTGTGTCTCTTTCAGTGTCTGAAACCCCGCAAGTTTTGAAAGATCATTATACGGTTGATCGTTAATTGTAGGCTTTGTATTCATCATTGTCATTTTTTAGTTGAGAGCTCGGTCTGCTGAGTGACTGTCGCCAATATCGCCATTAACAACACGATATTTTTAACTTGTAGAATAGTCTATGTTGCCCTGTATTCCTTTCCGATTTTTTTTCTTTTGGTCAAAATCAAACGTTTTGTTTTTCAGCATTTGGTGGTTTTGGAACGGGACTATAAAAATATTACACGTTATGTTCAGGAAATTCAATATTTCGTGAGGGTGGGAAAAATTGTTTCATTTTTCCAGGACTTGCGAATTGAGTTCATTTTGCTGGGTTAAATTCCCTGAATAGATGAGAACTTTTTTTTTTTAATTTGCTTAGAATACGATACAAGGTCTTAAAATAGATATCAGGATAAGTATTCAGTCGACTTCAAAATCAACATGCAAAATATTTTGCTTATATGTTATATCTTAAGTTTGAAATGTCCTTATGTTTAATAATTTATAAAATACATTAAATATATTTCATTGCGATTTAAAAAGTCCTTTACAGTATAAAAACAATGATGTTGTAGCCATATGGTCAATTATGTTTTAAAAATTTACCATGCATCAATTTCAACTCGATTAAAGTCGATAAAGCTTAAAATAATTTTAGTTCTTAATTTTTTTGTTCCTTCAGTTCACATGACTATACCAATTACTCGTATTAATAATTGTATAATTATTTGCCTTCTAGAAATCGGCGCAGAACAAAATGCTGGCTGATTTGCTCGAGAAGAAGTCCAACCCTCCCGTGCAAGTGGTCCAAATGGCTCCCCAAATGAACGCCCCCACTATACAAATCACGGAGACGGGTCAAATAGTCCAGGTGAAACCCGACGCTAACCCAGTCATACAATTCAACGAAGGCCTGGTTCAGCAAGGCGGGCAGTACTTTCAAATAAAGAACGACCAAGGCCAGCTAATTCAAATAAAGAACGAACAAGGGCAGATCATTCAGTTAAAAACCGACCAACTTCAAAATCCGTTGATCCAGTTCAAAAATGATCAAGGGCAGTTGCTGCAGGCCGGGCAGATTATGCAGAGCGTTATACAGAATCAGCAAGTCAAGGCGGAGAAAGAAGAAGAGTACATTGAGCCACCGAATAAGAGGCTGAAAATAGAAGAGAAACGTGAGGTTAGTAATACGATTGTAAGGGTTTTAATCGTTATGTTAGCTTCTGCTTTACGATACCTGTGTCGATATACCTATAGTGGAGAGCTTGGTCAGTGGGTAAGTATATTAATGATAAATCCATCTTTATCATTAATATTTCCAGTGTAGTCTGATTTGTTTCATAACAAAATATTTTCTACAATTTACTACAATATTATATTTATGGAACTTGTAAAGTTAGGCTCAGCTATTTCAGAAAATATGATATATTTCTCTCCTGTAGATAGTTTTACGTTTATCCTGGTGTTTTATAAATACAATATTACCGAAATATACTAGACTTCGAAATCCTTCGCCTTGGTATAAATGGGTTTAATCTATAGAAGAGTGTTAGAGCTAGGACAAGGGAACAATAGAAATCTAAAGACCATTTTAGTATTTTGCGGCGTACCTAACTCACTGTTTCATGAATTTGAAAATTACACAATCTATTACTTATTAAATAATGAACTACATACTATCAGTCTATTCTTATCCGGCACATTGTGGAGCGCTGCCCACGTTACTAAGGCGACCCGGGTGACCTCTACCAAGAACTGACTGATGAGGCTATCGACTGGCTGCGTAGCCTGGATATCGACTTATAGTTAACAATAAGATTTTCCTACAGTTTACTCCGCTATACGATTAAACAATAATTCTTATTAATCTAAGTATGAGATGTGTAGGTTATCCTTATCGTAAAGAGGGAGCTACAAAGTTTTTCCGCCACTCTCAGACTGTACAACCTAAAGTTTCTCGCAAGGTCGTATGTTTTCTAGAGTCCCCAGGAGAGCGTGTCGAAGACTGCCGCCAATTTGTACGCAGCGTTGGCTGCCTCGGCGCTCGAAGACGAGGACGACTTGGTGAGTGAGTAGCAGTAAGTACTGGCGCAAAGACTACCCTCGGTTTTACTAAAATTTTATTGTTATTGTCAAATGTTTACCAATAGCAGTAAATGTTTGTGCTGCCATAGACAAATGTCATTTGACAAGACAATCATTTCAATGTGGCAGCGATGTTTCAAATAAAGTTTGGAAGTTGATTGAAAAATAAACCTTTTAAAACCGGCCCGTGAGCACTTATAGGATTCGAGTTTGTACAGTCAGCATCTAATAGATGGCCAAATATATCGCAACACATCTTTATTGCTATAGGAATAGGGATGTGTTGCGATATATTTGGCCATTTTGGCTGCTCCTGTCTATTTGACGCTGACTGTACTTCACTCTCACTCGCTCTCGTACGCTCTTGTGCGAGTCTAGCCGACTTTACCCGAACCCGAGTCCTATTCTAAGTGCTCGCGGGCTACACGGGGTACATATGCCTTAAAAGTAGGTATGTAAGTATTGATATTATCCAAATGACTATGCATTGCAACGAGTTTTAAAATGACATGAGATCAAACGACACAGTACAAACGCGAAAGCTTTAATTAAGACAGCTATTAAAATAGTATTTTTTAACGCGTGTTTCAACATAAGGTTTACTTTTCCACCATCTTTCATCTTTGATGTCGTCGATCGATATATGTCTATTTAACAGTGTCCGATGATTTGTTCCATGTCTGTGCTTAGCTCCGCGCGCGAGGAGTTATTTTCACAGGAGCGGTCCGCGCTAAGGTGTTTTTGTTGACCATAATGTGTTGATGTCGTCTCATACTGCTTATGCAGAATCGCAAAGAAACTTAATTTTAATGGTGGCTACGTAGTACAGCAACTGTAAGCTTGATAACGCTGTATGAACTCTTATGCTTGTGCAAGCGTGCTTGAGAGTCTTTATACAGCTGCTTGCACAAAATGATCTCATAGACGCATATATCTGAACATACATTGTGGTCAAAAATATCTGAACTCGTCTTTATTGTTAGGTAGTTAGAGCGTGTTCAAATATTTTTGAGCACCTTGTTCTAATATACAGGGTGTCCCAATATCAGTAACCTACATTGACACCGGAGGTAGACCAGCCTAAGACGGACCGAACCAGACACTTTTTTTTTTTGCTTTTTTATTTTTATTTTTGGGACTTTTGTTTTTTTTTTTAACGGAGTGTAAATGTGTTACGCATTGTCCCCACACCGAACCAGCCTAACATGATCTTAGTAAAAATCGCATGGTTTTCAAGATTTGCCAGTTTAAAGTTCTTTTCCAGTACAAACTTTAAACTGGCATATCTCGAAAACCATGCGACTTTTACTGAGGTCATGTTAGGCTGGTTCGGTCCGTCTTAGGCTGGTCTACCTCCGGTGTTAATGTGGGTTACTGATATTGGGACACCCTGTATGTGTTGGCGACTGTACGAGCGTGGTTGTTAATGCAAGTATGTCAAGGTTACAGTTATGTAAATAGCCACCTTAAAGCCTATTTAAATAGTACCGTTTTTTTTTTTTTATGAAAAGATAAGTGTAAGGAGTTAAAAAAAACCAACAATCACACTTTCGCCACATGTTCGGCGCTTCGAAGTCAGCGATTACACAATCCTTACCCTAACCCTAACGAGAGGGACGCCGCAATATGTTAGATACGTATGGAGATATCTCCATCTCATTACAACGTATTGCGGCGTCCCTCTCGAAAGTGCCTGATTTAGGGTGGTGTATTCGGCGCCTAATATGCAGTAGCCAAAAAATGGTACTTTTTAAACGGGATTTCAAGTTTGTTTTGCGTCAATAATTTGTAAAAATGTTGTCCATGTTTAGTCTTAGCATGTTAATTTGTATAAAAGAAATAGTAACACTGCATGATGAATTTAAACCACCCTTATGGTGAAAAATAGAAAAATTGTCGTTAAAACTTCCTACATCTGAATATTTGTGTTCTAACTTTTTTTTAAACCTGATTGTACAACTTTTGTATGTACAAAATTCAAGTTTGAAACGCCGTATCTTTTTATTAAATTTAGTTAGGAAATTCATAGTTTCAATTTATTTCAATAGCCTCTAGATTTTAGATACGTAATCTGCCGTCACGATCGGAAGAATCATGTAAAGGATACGTATATATATTTTAAGGTTAACCTTCAAATATTTTTCAATTATTTCAAGATTGCGTGAACGAAATGGTGATATGTTAGACTAAGAGATCGATAATCTCATAGCAACGTTTGTCGCAAACATGTTCGTTTACTAGAATGAATGTAGTTTTACAAATCTACTTCTGTACTAAACAACATTATGTTTAGGTGCCTGTCAAACAGGAAGACATACAACCACCAGTGATGGTTGGTAGCGGAAATGACAACTCCTCTGTCATCATACAGGAGCCAATTTTACAGGTAAGGCCTGAATCACATCTATGAGCATCGATTCGCATTTTGTTCTGTTTGAGGTCCTTGTGAAAACGGGTACAAGTCTACAAAGGTTCAAATGAAGAAGGGTATAAGTCTAGTATATGATTTATACCCTTTTTATACGAGCTAAGGCGACTTATTTCCTTTTTAACTTGTTAGGTCCTAGGACCACGGAGTTTATATTAACCATTCCGAAGACGCTGTTATGATGCCGACGTGTCCATTGTGCTGTTTAGTAATTAATACCGTTATATCATGGTACGTTTACACGCTTGCTGAGACTTGTGTGAACGGGGTGTTTGGCTTGGCTTACGTGAGCTTGCAAGAGCTTGTCGCCGATCCGGGCTAGTGTCGGTTTTTGAACACAGATCAAAGAAGCTTGCGACAAGCGCTTGCGACGTATTAGGTCGGGGCAAAAGTATTTTCGTATTTTTCGTACAAAGGAAAAACAATTTTTTAAGTTATATTTATTTATTTATTTATAATATGTACATGCCGTTTTGATCGATGACTTGTTGCCATCTTGTGGGTAGTGCCATGATTCCATTGCTGTAGAAATTCTGATATTTTTGATTAAAAAAATCTGACAGGTAGTTTTGACAGTGTTCTCTTGATATTAACTTTATGCTTCCTAAAGAATTCTGAAGTGACCGAAACAGGTGGAAATCCGATGGAGCAAGGTCGGGGCTATACGGTGGATGCATCAACACATCCCAGCCAAGCTCTCTCAATTTTTGCTGGGTGGCTATAGATGATTGCGGTCTGGCGTTATCATGATGAAAGACTACGCCCTTTCTGTTTATTAACTCCGGCCGGTTTTTCTCAACGGCTTCTTTTAATCTCATGAGTTGCTGGCAGTTGAGGTCAGAATCGATAGTTTTACCCGGCGGCAAAAGCTCATAGTGGACAATTCCTTTCCAATCCCACCATACACGCAGAATCACTTTGTTCCGAGTTAAGCCGGGCTTTGCCACTGTCTGTGGAGCTTGTCCATGCTTCGACCACGATCTTTTTCGGACGTTCTTATCGTAAGTAATCCATTTTTCATCACCCGTAATCAACCGTTTTAGAAATGGTTCGGATTTATTTCGTTTTAACAATAAATCGCAAATTGAAACACGTTGCATTAGGTTTCTTTCAGTGAAATCGTGTGGCACCCAAATATCGAGCTTTTTCTTGTACCCAGGCTTTTGTAAATGACGTAACACTGTTTTGTGATCAATATGGATATTGAAGAACTGGAGTTCTTCAGCAATGTCGTAACTACTAATATGTCGATCTTGCTCCACTTTTTCATAGATGGCATTGATTTTATCAGAGAGTCCAGAGCGAATCTCATCTTTCACACTAAAATTTCCAGACTTAAAACGCTTAAACCACAATTGTGCTACTCTTATTGATACCGCATTAGGTCCATAAACCGCACAAATTTTATTCGCGGCATTAGTCGCATTTTTGCCTTTTTTGTAATAAAACTTTAAAATGTACCGAATTTCTTCGTCACACACGTCCATTTTGATAGCTCAAAAACAATTGAAAAATGCCGGGAACCAGTATTTTTTTAAATTTTATTGTATTTCAGAATGTTGACTTTTAATGGTATTATATATTAAATGTACCTTATATACTAAATGTACCTGGCTGGTAGGTACATTTAGTATAGACGAAGAGGTTTGATTACAACTTATACGGTCCAAATACGATAATACTTTTGCCCCGACCTATTATTTACACGTTGGCGCTTGGAGCTTGTGGACGTTTGCCAAGTCTCGGCAGCGTGTTAATATAACTTTACTATAGTCCTAAATAATTTAAATTGACAGGTCCAACAACCAACTATGCAAGTACAACAACCAACCATGCAAGTCCAACAACCAACTTTGCAAATGCAAACCTCGGCGTTGCAGGTACGCTATGTTTCATTAGTCTTAGGGCCGTATTAATAAATTGATCTTGGCTGAGATGCCCGTTTCAAGATACGTCGAAGTAAACGTCAGAAGACAGACATAGAATACTGTAGTTTCTGGCGCATCTTAAGACGGGCTTCTCAGTCGAGATGAGTTTATTAATACGGCTCTTAAAATCGTCAACGTAGGCCAAGAACACATTTCCCTATCTCTTATTTATGGCTTCAGAATTCTCATTTCTATTATGATATGACCCATTTTTATTGCTGTCTTTTTAATTATAATTAAACTAGCGACCCGCCCTCGCTTTGCTCTATTCGCCCCGGGTACTATGTGAAAAATATCTAACTGAGGGTGAAAACCGCATCAAAATCCGTTGCGTGGTTTAAGAGGAGTTAGCGGATAAACAGACTGACAGACAGACGCGGAATGCTACTTTATTTTATACTATGTAAGGATTATTTATTTAAAGATGCAGCAAGGTACATTGCAAGTACAGCAACCGATGCTGCAAGTGCAGCCTATGGACGTCCAGAATATTCTAACTTCACAATCTGGGCAGCTAATTCTTCAAGGTAAAAAAAAAACACTTTAATTCCTGTTTTTATTTAGATTTATTTTACGAGCTTTTATTTAACTTCACATGTTTAATTTAAAACCGTTTCATGTTATAATTATGGGCTACAATTTTTAATACATAATATACGTGCACCCGATGATAATACAATATTTTGATGTTTAAGATCTGATGATGGAGTAGCAATACTGCCCTGCTAAGCTTAAATGCGATATCTCAGACAAAACTGATGTAGCAATTGCTACCTCATTACTAACAGGAGAGGACTGAATCTGCTTTGGCTATTGAATTTGAGATATCGCCTTTTAGCTTAAGATGGCAGAATAGGACCTCCGCTGTGTATGGGTATCAGCACCCAGCGTTGAGGTCACGCACACAACATCATGTCATGTATTGACAGTGGAATTTTGTTCACATTCACTTCTTCGTTCGTATGTGCGTAATCATATTAATGATTCACCTCAACTCTCGTGCCGACACCTATACATATCGTAGTACCTATTAGTTTGGACTGACTAAGCGGATGGTGACTGTACACAATAGTACAGTCTGCAACTGAAGCTTGTCTGGAACTGTCCGACAGAAACATATTCTTCTTAGAATCATTGTATGTTTTTTTTTAGAAAAAACTTTAACACAGCAACAGACACAGTTCGTCCAGCAGCCAATGCAAATCATCGCTACCCCGGGTTCCTCGCAAGGTACTTGAATTAATCAAATTACTATAAAAAAAGTTACTTTGTAATACTTAGCGAAAATGACACTTTTCGAGTTCAATATAACCTAAACTGTCCCCCAAATATTAAAAATTCATAATGACATATCCGTAATATTCATCCAATAGCTATCATTCGATGTTAAAATGTATAAAATAATTTTACCTTTACAAAATTTTAACTAAATTACGTAATTTGTCATATATTCTCTTGTAGAACGAGTAACTTTTAATAGGTGTTTTGCTCTCTTTGAATTAAAGAATTAAAAAAATTGTTTAGTCAAGAAACAGTTTTGTTTGTATGAATTTAATCTTTATTTATTGTCATCTGAAATGTTTATATTTATTACAGCTTTTCTTAATCAACTATTATTCTGGAAGTATTATTTAAGGACTTTTGACCGTTTATAGATCTTATACTAAAGTCAATTTTAAAAATAGTAAACACAGTTTATTTTTGCCAGGACTTAGCTATATCACCCAAAACATGCCCGGCAACATGATGCAGAAAACTATAATCATAGTACAGGGCCCCACAGGAGGCGGCCCTCTCACTCTGACGGTAAGTTTCAAAATGGCGAACAGTTGTGATACCTTATATGCACCTTTCTCTTTGTACATACTTTGGTAAAATAAATGGACCGGTTGAAATGACAGGAATGCCGTCAAAAAGTTATTTGGTTTGGGAATTCTTGATTTGATTAAATATTACGTTTTGTCAGATTTAATGGTCGAAGAATTTGGGTAATTGAGGGGAAGTGCATTGTAAAAGAGCCATGTGTTGAATAATGTAATAATTATCGGCCAATAATCAATCGAAGTTCAGTCAAGGGACGAATGAAATGTAGATCGATGAATTATGATCGACTATTAGAATGATGTTGTAGAAAGAATTGTGAATTGTCGTCGGCTGATTTAAGCCGGTACCGTCTGTTCACAAGTCCTTTTAAATATCTTTAGAACCGTAACTGGTATTTTCACAAAATAGCGATTATTGTAACATAAAATGATAAAAAGCAAAATGTGAAAAATTAAGGACGGTCCTCATACTACAGCCACAGTATAAATATAGCGAAAGCAGTAAAGAAAATACGAACAAACGTTCGAGACGTCGCACTCACACAGACGCACGTCTCAATGATACCCCTAAGCGGACGTGGCAGTGCTGTCAGTGGCGGGTGTCGCGTGGAGACGAATGGTTATGCTTTGTATTTTATTCTTCTCCACGAAGTTGTAGTCTGTTAGGAGTCTGAGCGTGCCTCTGTGTGAGTGCGACGTTTCGAACGTTTGTTCGTAGTTTCTTTACTGCTTTAGCTAGGTATATTTGTACTGTGCTACAGCTCCATCGATCGGGTGGATGGAGATAAGTTTTAAAGGCGTGTAGAAGTGAATAGTCTTAAAAACCACATAGGCCTTTTAAGAACGTACGGAGAACACGATATTAATAAGAGTTCTTGTCATTTCAATTAGTCCTAAGCACTTGAATTATTTTCTGAGATAATTCTTCTAGTTAATTTCAATTGTGAAACATAACTTTTCATTATTAACTTGTTGCAATATTCACTCTGCAAATAAGGTTAACAATCCTGGCGGGCTGGACGAGGCGACGTTAAACAGCCTTATTGCCCAGGCAACAGAGGCGATAACGCAACAGCAAATCATTCAGGTTACCACGCCTATGAGATAGCTTCTGTCGCTAATTACTAATATCATTGTTTCTTTGTCATTTTAATGTTTGGTTTGGTTTTGTCGGTGATTTTATTGTATGGGATGTTTTTATTACAAAAATATTTATCAAGTGAGATTTTTTCCTTAGTTTTCTTTATATTCGTTAAGACACTTATGGCAATCTAAACATCTAAACGGTGGTCTGGGCTTTACATACGTTGCATTTTTTCTTTTTTCGAAAAAAATCTAGTGTCTTTTTTATTTTGGAAGTTCTATGAACTTCTATGCTGTGTGCAGTCGAGTGCAGTGATATGTACACACTTTTGTATTCTTATGCATCAATATGGAGCAAAAGTGTATACATATGTATACTTATCTCTACTCGACCGTACATCGAGCACATGACCAAATGACTATATACTCGATGTCTGTGTAGTAGCAAATAAGTCAAAAAAAGCAAGGTTTTATAAACCCGAATGGACGCGTTTTATTTTTCGCGTGTAAGTATACCCATGCTGTATATATTTTGGAAAGTCGTTTAAAGTCGTTTAGGGTAGACGGCCACGTCTAGTGCGCGAACACCCTTTTTCTGATACCTAACACGATAGTAGAGATTCTCAGATTAGTACAGCATATTTTAGGTGGAATTTCAATGACTCTAAAATGCCATCTCCTTACTATTTTAGAAGCACTTCAGCTATTTGTCGAATAGGATAAAAACTGCAATTTTACGAAACACCCATACAATAAACATTAACATTCCTTATTTCAGCTATAAATCCATTTGGATCACCATCACCGTTTGCGTCAAGCTCATACCTTTTCGTTGCTTGGGTTTTGTTTCATCAATTTCATTTGACACTGCTGTTGCAATAAGTGCCACTGCGTTAGGGCTTACTAGATGCCGCTAGTGGTTATATTACGTTAGATTACGGATTTAGTGTATAATCAAACTACATCGTATTTTGTCATATAAGTTCGTATTTATCTTGCTTTCTCAATAAGCTTATCCATGTGTTCTGAAGCTAACTGAGAAAGAAATATACGAACTTATCTGACATAATGCGATGTCTTTTGAGTATTCACTACATCTGTAGATATTATATGTAGGGGAAATTGGGTAACAGTGGATAATTTTTTTTTCGAAGCCCCACAAATCCGCAGTTCATGCCTAAATAACTAATCTCTGATAATTAATCATAATAAGAGTACCTAATCTTCAAAGAAAAATGCATTTATTGGCAAGTACGGCTAGCAATGTCACGTAATTTGTTAATGATTTTAAGAGATTTTAACCACTCAAAGATAAACAAACGTTGGCCCAACCATAAGACAGGTCTCCTTGTCAAAAAAGGCAGTTTGACGTTTCCTTTGACGTATCTTGAAACGGGTAATATGATCAATGATCAGCCTGTGAAACGACAAAATTGTCAACTTTATTGTAAACCTGCAATTTTTTTATTATTGGGCCTTGAAATTAGTCGCATAAAAAATTAGCGTATCTATTTCATTACTAATTTATCGTCCTAAAGGGTGCTTAGCTTGGAAATCATCAGTTTGCCCTAAAGCAGCAGGTAGCACTTATTAGCAACGATTTTTTTCGCAGCAATAAGCGTGCCCTCTTGGCCTAGTCGCAAATAACATTTTGCTAATCACTACTAACATGTCCTGTGAAATGTTCTTCGTGCTGTCTTCTCCCTCAGGCCCTCTTGTTGTTTATTTTATTAAATCCTGTGTAATTTGAAGAGTTAAAAATAACGCGGGGTCTGAGGAAGATATGAGAAGGTATGGTCCATATTCATTCCTGTTGATATATCTATGGATTACCAAGAAACACGTGAAAGTTGTTTGAACTTAAAGATTCTGGGAGAAGGATAGGGATAACATTATTCTAGATTTTATTCTAGATTAGTTAACTGTAATAAATAAAAGGATTTATTGACTTATTTACGTCCCATCCTTAGTTATTGTTAGGAACACATCACAGGTGGCACTTAATATACACATAAAAAAAGGTGTTCCCATCTGTTGTCACCTTTCACGTCTATTCTTCACTAAGGCGTTATTGCTTATGCGAATTTTTCTAATAAATCGCTTAAAGTGCCTTGAACGCATATGTGCGTTTTGTGTATGCGAGCTATGTTTAAAGCAAAAGATTCAGCACCTAGGGAAAGTCCGGGCAAGGGACGGCAGCCAATGCATTAAATGCCTTGAGACAAAACATATAAAAATATGATAAGATTTTAAATTCAGCCTCTTTATCTACGTTAGTGCCGGTTAGAGTAAACACACCAACAAAAAAAAACCTTGGACTTTATGGATCATATCTTCTAACGTCAGCTTTCCACACATCATCCCCTAACTTTAAGTGTTATTGTACAGAATTCAGGAGTGATACAGTCCACACAGAGGGTGATAGTCAGTCAGCCGACCCTAGTGAGCACCTCACAGCCTATCACGGTCGTAAAGACAGCTATTGCCCAGGTTTATATGATTGTATTAAGCACTGCTTGGCTGGCTGGTATTGTTTTATCGGTTGATGTATTGGTATCAGTTGAATTGGGATACACTAAACAATAACACGGTTTTTATTATAAAAATATTATATTTCAAAATGCGAACAAAGGATTTCTTTTCTAGTAAACTGGACGGCTAGCACAAGTTGCCCGCGACTTATTTGTCGTTCGGATATATCACTTTCTAACTGGTACTAATATAGAGACGCACTGAGCGACAAGCGAGTAAACACAAGGCGTGCTATCCGTTTGGTCGAACAAAAGTAATAACCACTTGTTGGAAAAATTACGTTGTAGAATATCTTGTTGTGTTTTATAAAATAAATAAGTAGGTATATATTTATAGCTCTTGCTTTGTTGCAATTGGATAAGATTATATTTGCGAGCGGCATGATAATGTGCCATGACTTATTGAAAATAGTGTTCATTACGCGGTAAGAGGCATTGAGTCGGTATATTTATTAAGATTGTGAGGCGACGCAGAAATCGCGTAGCTGTCAAAATTTTTCCATACGAATTTTGCTTAGGGCGGTAGCGTTTCTCACCCCCTCAATCAAGTCCGATTTCCACAATTTTTGAATATGTTACAGTTATTATGAACAGCTAGGTTTGTACCTACGTTTCCGTTTCTTTTTCACGTGTTAATTCGGTCAATATGGGGGTCACTTGCAAAAAACAAACGTAACGAAACATGTTATGGCGAGATCGCGTGTAACTTTACAAGTATAGCACCTACCGGCAATATTTTACTACCATTATTTAGCACAAAGAAGTCATTACTCGGTAGTGCATATGTCGCTGGCGTAAATGGCGCTGTAATCGCGCACAGTACGGCGCATTATGAACTAAATTTACCATCGCGCGCTGTGATTATTTAGTGATTAAGCAGTACATTGATCGATTCAAGCGGGAGTGGTCGCGATTGAGAGAGCTCACGATTTTATAGTAAGTGTGGCACATAAAACTCATACTTATGACCATTAGAAGTTGTAGAGTTCAAAAAAATGTGGTTTTTTGGCGGGAATTTGACGACTGCTCTATTATGGTGCCACCGCGTGCAATACGTAACGTATAAAAGTGGCTCGCAAGAGCTCGGGTAACAAGAGAGAGATTCCGGCCGTCGACGACCCGCTTTGACCTCGGCAAAACGTGTTCGTTTTCACAGGAAACGCGTTAGATTGAGCCAAGCGCAGGAATCCCAACCTGATGGTTGAGCACGCACTAGACGTTTCACGTACTCCACTGCGGCTGCGTCCCTGATACGGCCTACTCGTTTTTTTTTAAATCGTTAAAACCGGACTAGGTTTCAGGGGAGAGAAGCGTTACTGCATTTTGTATGGAATTTTTTTAGCCTCAGAATCATCCTAAATAAGTGTTCGTGAGTATGAGATGCGGTAGAGTTTAGATTAAATCTACTACATACCAAGGTAGCCGTCGAATATTTAGAACTGTTGTATTGTCTAGTTATTTCTGCATGAACAACTATTTTTATTAATATTTATTTTACAAACGGTAATTATTACTGTTAACGTTAGTTGATCTTATTTTAATTTGTATTTTATGGTTTTGGGTAATCCTTTTTAAATCATATAGGATTATGCTTACTTTTTCGCAATATAGTAGGCGGCAAAACATGACTCAGTTGGTACAGAAAAAAATGGGCCATTTTTTTTCGCCAAGTAGCTCACGGTGGAGTAGACATCTTTATTTAGTAGATTTATCTCCGTAAGGCTCAATGTTTTATTGTGACATTTGCTTAAATCATTTTGGGCTTCCAATAGGGTCAGAATTTCATCTGATGTAATTTTTAATGTGCCTTACGAGGTTATTGCTAAGAAGAGGCCGCCACTGATCGTGCGGTCAGTGGCGACCTCTTCTTTATTTTCGTCTAGAAAAAGTTTTTTTCCCTAACGAACCACTAATCGTCGGTGATAGTGCAAATAAGGTGCAACGTCTCATAATTTCACTTAGCAAGGTTCTTATTTTTGCTCTTTATTCAATTTGTTACTTACGCGGTATTGCACAGTCACCGACGTATTGGTTTTATATATAATACTGTAAATTGTGCTAAAGTGTTTTCAATTTCTGGAAACACGCCCCCAGCTTAATAACATTGCACGAGTGCTTAAATGTACTTTTTACAAATGTAGCGCGTCGTTGTACCTCGAAAACACAATATCAGTTGTACCACAATTCTTTACTTTGATTTAATATTAACAACAAGTCGTTAAATACAAAGCCGTCATTATTCTCAATATTAAATTGATAAGTTAAATAACGATTAAAAATTTCACAGAACGCGCCACAACTAACAGCAAGCCAGCAACCAATAATAACGACCCAACCTCAACCACACAAGGCGCAAATCGTCAACCAACCGCTAGTGGTTACCCAGAAACAACCACCAGCGCTTATAAGCACGTCGAATTCCAACCAGATAGTAACCGGTGGTCCACAAATAATACAAGGGAACCAGCAGATAATAGCGGTGTCTAGCAACCAGCAGATTATAATGAATACGCCGATAAAGGCCGGAGTTCATAGGATGGTGACGCAGCAATCGCAGAGACCGCAAATTATAGCCAATGTGAACCAGATGCAAGCGCAGGAGGATAGCAAAACTAGTGTTATTAAGACTGCTACGGTGAGTGTTGATTTCTGACAACAGCTTGCAACAAAATCTTTAATCTTTAAAAGGCTGCCTTTCCACTGAGGCGGAGACGAGCGGAGACAATCGGAGCGGACCTGTGTGAAACGTGATTCCACTGAGGCCACGAGCGGAGCGGGACTATGAATAGAGGTAGATCCGCTCCGCTCGTAGCCGCCTTAGTGGAAAGGCAGTCTAAGTCCGACAGGTACATACATTTTGACACAGCTTAACTGCACTTAACCCATGCATGTCGTACGCACATTCTTTTGTGCGTACGACAGTTATTATTTTGTTTTTAATTGTCATTACACACATTTTGCTATTGATTGACATTCCTTTCTATCAATTCAATTTAAAACTAGGTTTATCCCTTTGGTGCCAACATCGCTTGCTTTAGACCAACCGTCTGGTTTAGAGATGTATTAGAGTAGAATAGAATAGTCATTCATTTAATATTAAATGAAATCGGATGAGTAGTTACGATTACATATTGTTAGGTATTTATACTTCGATAGTTAGCCGTATCTGGTAATTGCGGTGGGAGCTGCTTGATGTCTTCGTCACAGGCCCTAATTAACCTGGATTCTTGTATATCTCGTGTTCGCTGGTCTATTTTGTGATGTTATTGGGATTTCGCGACAGGCTCGAGCAAGATGCGAGCTGGTTCGTGGCGTTCGAGCGGTTCGGTTAGAAGATAATGAATGAAAAGGTGGCAGCACTGTCGCTGCGTTTTGAAGTTTATTTTGAAAACGTTTTGTTTACCTGGCGTGAACCCAGCTATCGATTAAAAAAAAAAAAAAAAACGTGGTTTGAGCTAGAATGGAAGTACGGAACACCTTCCACGTCCAATCTTACAAACTTACATAAAGGATGTCATATAAATATGTATTGCGTTGAATGTTACAGAAACCTCAGCAGCCACAAATGCGTCAGGTGATCACGCGGCAGCCAGTTATGGTCGGCAACACTAAAATTGGTGACCGCGAAATGGTGGTCAATCAACCGGTCACACCAGAGGTAATTTTAACAATTTGTTTATTTTAGAACATAAATCATGGTGCGTTTGAGAAGAAACATGCGTCTTTTGTTTGATCTGTTCCTTTGAAAGTCATTGGTACAGTCAGCAACAAATACAAAGGAGCAGCGAACGTGGCCAAATATATCGCAACACATCTTTATTTCTATAGAGATAAGGGTGTGTTGCTATATATTTTGCTATTTTGGTTGCTCCTATCTATTTGATCCTGATTGTACACCGCGACCAGTGGTGATCGAACTCAGCACGAAATAACGAAAAAATAGCTGACTGTTAAGTTTCTTGCGGCGTTTCTCTTACAGGGCTTACAGAAAAAGGATTTTCAAACTTATAACCCATTAGCCTAGCCTAGTTGGTAGTGACCCTGCCTATGAAGCTAGCGGTCCCGGGTTCGATCGGTATGGGCAAATATTTGTATGATGAGCGCGAGTATTTGTTCCTGAGTCTTGGATGTTTTCTATATATTTCTCTATATAAGTATGTATATAGTTGCCTGGTATCCATAGTACAAGCCAAGTACAAAAAGTAGCTTAGTTTGGGACTAGGTCAATTTGTGTGAGATTTTCCCTGATTTATTTATTTATTTTAGGGTGATGGCACCAGTGTTGGACACTTTAAGCTGACAGGCACCAATAATGGACACTTAAACTTTAATTCAAAGATCATACGGTTATAAATGTATTGTTGCAAAACAAATGAATAACCCTTATCTTCTTCAAAATAAGAATCATGTGTCCATCATTGGTCCATGTCCATTACTGGTGCCATCACCCTATGTTAGATTGGCAACAAATTTGGTGTTTCCTAGAAGCCCGCGACCCCGCCGGCGCCCAAGCCGTCGGCGACGCCGCCGCCGCCCGGCGCTGCGCAGGGCGCACTGGACGACACGCCCTGGATATGCCACTGGCGAGGATGCGGCAAGTCAGTACTACAATTCTGCCCTGCTAAGCTAAAATATCAGACATCTCAGACAAAACTGCTGTAGCAATTGCTACCTCATTACTAACCAGTAGAGGACTGAATCTGCTTTGGCTATTGAATTTGAGGTATCGCCTTTTAGCTTAGGACGGCAGAATTTAACACTATATTTTACAGCAGAAATAATTACAATTGAAACAAATAATGACGATTTAAATTGACACGGTAAACAACAGGCGGTCCTATTGCTACATAGCGATTTATTTATTCATTTTTTATTCTACCTTCTATCTAATATTATAATAAATAGAAATCAACTGCCGCATGTATGAAACATCATCACTCAAAACGGCTCGACCGTTAGTTTTTTTTTGTGTTCGTAATTGTCAGGACAAGTTTTGTATGAAATATTTTTTTTTAGAAAATCTCACTCGTGCGGCTTCTTTTTTTGTGGCTTAGTGTATACTAACGAATGTTTGTCGCAGAACGTTCTTGAACGCGTCGGAGGTGTTCGCGCACGCGGCGCACGCGCACGCCACGGGCGGCGCGAGCGGCGAGACGCCGTGCCTCTGGCTCGACTGCGACCGCGTGCCGCGCCGGACCTTCGCGCTGCTGAACCACCTCACGGACAAGCACTGCTCGCCGCAGGTATCACTCGCCCTAATAATAAATACTTCTCGCCTCTTCTGATCGGATAATAAGGATTTCTAAATCGCAATAGCGGGATTAAAATGGCATTTCTATCCCTAGGGAGGAGAGTGATTTTGAAAAAATAATTGGTCAAACAGACAGCCATTTTTGAATTGTTAATAGACCAAAGAATCTAAATTTACAGCCAACACAAAATAACACTGGCCTTTGTTTAAATAAACCTTTTTTACATTAATATAACTACACTTATATATTTTAATTAAGACTTAATAAATTTAACATTTTTATCGTAGTCTAAATGAAAAGTAGAGTGTTTAACTCGGGATGCAATTTATTTTTCGTTTCGATTGTTCACCCTGTATAATTAAATTATGGATATTGGTTTATTTATTCAATAAATAAATAAATATGAGGGACAATCTCACACAAATTGACCTAGTCTCAAACTAAGCTCTAGGCTTGTACTATGGGTACTAGACAACGATAAACATTACTTATATAGAGTAATACATACTTAAATACATAGAAAACATCCATGACTCAGGTACAAATACTCGCGCTCATCACACAAATATTTGCCGGGATTCGAACCCGGGACCGCTAGCTTCGTAGGCAGGGTCACTACCAACTAGGCTAAACGCGTCGTCAAACTTAAAACTTTATTGCACTGTAAAAATTTAATAAATGGCGGACTTAATACGTAAAGGCATTCTCTACCAGTCGACCAGCAGTCCAATCAGAAACATATTAAGGCTGGTGCTATATGTAAATGTCTGTGTGTGTACTACAATAAAATACATGTATATAACCATTCATTCTTGTTCCGCAGGCGTTAAAGGCGTTGTTCAACTCGCGCCGGCACGCCGCCGCGGAAGCGGAAGCCAGCAAGCCAGTGGTGCTCGGGTACCCGCCCAACGCGGCCCTGGCGGCGCTCAACAAGCACGCCGCCGACATGTTCAACCCTAGAGAGCTCATGGTAACACATGTTTATATACTTTTTATTACTATAGGGTAAATGCCGAAATACTGCCAAAATTCATACTGCCTCTCTTTTGGAGCGCGGAATATCTGGCCACTTTGTAAGGGGTCACCGAAACGATCATTTGCGATTGTCAATGTTTACGTCAATAACGTATTATTGATAATAATATAATATACTGACGGTAAATGACTCGCCGTGCATTCACAGTAGCAATCGTAACTTCATTTGCCCATCATTTGAAACCTCCAATCACGTAAACATTGACAATCGCAAATGACTGTTTCGGGGACCCTTAACAGCTTCTCAGGGTTGGCAACTCATTTGCAGTCTTGACGTTGCGCCTGCTATAGGTGTGAGTTTTGCCAGCTCCGTGCCTATGAGCGTACGTATACGAATAAAGCAGGGAATCTAATAATATGTATGCAATTAAATTAGTATTATTATATTGGTTTACCTGCAAAGCTAAACTTGAGCATTTTTCAATTATTTACTAATCAGTCTTTGTATAAAATGAATGACATCTTCTAAAGTGGCCAGATATTATGCACCCTGATATGCTAAAAAGATGATGTTGAGCATTTACCCTTTGTAAAAAGTTAAAGAAAGAAGAGAAATAAACTTTTAATTGCATCTATGCACAAGGAAAATCACAAAGAAGCCAGATGATATATTTACGGCGAGCGCGGTACATTGAGTCCAAAGCGAAGCGCAGATCACTAACATTCACTTCTGCATTTTAAAATATATTTTCACAACATCATGAATATTGTCAGCGTTTAACGTTACATTGAAAAAATGTTATTAATATGACTGTCAACTGTCTTCAAACATTATTGATCTATTCTGCAAAATAAGCTATAGTCTGCTTAGCATTTTGTCTCGTTGAAAACGCACCGCTTTAACACCGATAGCAAGCTATGAGCAACTAATAGCAAGTTTTGAGATGCTAAATTAAGGACCGGGTGATTTCCTGGTCTAGACAGAGTCGTAGCCAATTATTGGGTTAAAAAATAATATTAAGGGGAATAAAAATAATAATAATCTAACATAACGCAGTCTTTATAGATAGAGCCTTGTGTACAGACAACCAAATGGATTTCTGGGTCGCTATCGTTTAAAAGTGTCATAGTATGTCATTTTGACATAGTTTTATAGTGACCCAGAAATCTATTTTGTTGACTATACATACATGATATTGAAATTTCGACTGAGGCCTAGCGTTCTATTCTATTGAACTCTGGAAAGCATCTCCTTTCGTATCAGCAATTTCAGTCTTTAATATACGGCATTAATTTCATAAATGTACAAGTCAAATGTCTCCACGAACCGTTGGCTACAGCTTCGTCTCGTGTGACGTCACCGTAATCGTACCGTAATCGTACCGTAACCGTAACGTGTCCGTTTCCGTACAGCACCGGGCGGTCAGTCGCACGCCGGAGCAACTGGTGAGCACTCATGTTAACACTGTGTTTGTTTGTCCGTTCTGCCGTACGAAACAAAATCGCAGTGCAGTAAGTAATACACATCGGCAATGTTCGGTTTATGCGATTCGCAAGTAGGGTTGCCACCTTTTTTTCGTAAATTAAAGTATTTGTTGGTGGTATGAACAAAAAATATGACACGCATAGCAAAAATAAAGTATTTTATATGACTTGTAGTTCCAACTTATAAATACTAAATTTTTTTCATTGATATCGAAAATAAAGTATTTTAGCGTAATTTATGTGCTTTGTAAATAATAAAGTACGAACAGCAAAAATACAGTACAATACTTGATATAACAGTACGGGTGGCAACCCTATTCGCAAGTGCAAGCGAGACGGCGAGGTTTTCCAATGTGTCTTAAACCGACTTAAAAAAAAGTACGAGAACTTACTTCGTCGGATTTTTTTTTATGTGAAAGGTCTTTGGCCTCATGTTTTGGGGCTCAGCTCTGAATCAGAATCTATTCTGATTTTCATTTCTGATTATCTGGGCCGACGCTGATTTACAATTATAATGCTACAAACATGATTTGAGCGATAGATCTAAGCTATATAGATGGCATAAGATGAATTTTGATAGATCCGATATTTCTTCAAAAGTTGAAGACGCTCGAGGTTTCACCTAGTTTGAAATGTTATATTTTCGTACCGTATATACAAGAAAAGCATTCCGATGTGTATTATGTAGTCGCATTTTATACAGGGTGGAAAGAAATAGCGTCTAAACGGGAACTAGTTTGAGCAAATAGGTTTTTTTTTTCAATATTGAAAGCAAAATTGAAAAAAAAACCTATTTGCTCAAAGGAGCTACAAAAGTACGTTCGCGTGTCGCCCCTCCACATATGGCGTTTGTTTCTTTTCACCCTATATACTTGTAGCCTGAATTGTGCCTTTTGTTTTGGATAGCTGTGTTGTTTTGTTTGTCACCGTCGTGCATCTCACTCCGCTTCTGATGAATCTGGTCCCGTATAAAGATCGCCTTCATCGCGGTGGATAAAGCACTCTGTCACTCTCGCACTCACCTACTGGTCAGATGGTGACAGATATATGACTTTATCCACATCGATAAACACGATCATAATAGGCCTGCTGTACAGTCACCAGCAATAATATATTATACATTGGACGTCTAACATTTTTGAGTCTAATTTTCGGTAATAACTATATTATTGCTGGGGATTGTACAGTCGACATCAAAAACATGTGCACACTTGTGCACCTTATTTCAATGGGGTAAGGTGCAAAAGTGTATACATATCTTTGAACTCGACTGTACAACCCATTGATAAATCTATTCTAGGGTCAAAATATTCAAAACTTTAAAAAATATTGTAGAGAACTTTTTTCTGATTCATCGAAAACAGGCATTATTTAAAATTACTTTGTCGATTTATTAAATGATTAATTAAGTAGTGCTTATTTTAGTTGTATCGTAGGTTGATGGATATGTGTTGTTCATGTTCTTAATTTTATTTTCGTGTCTGTTACTAACTGAAAATGGTCATTTATTATCATATCACGCAGCCAGGTTGCCCGCGATTTCGTACACGTAGACTTCGTTCAACGACACCTACATTTCAAGTTAAAACTACCCATAAAATGATTCATCTATCTCATTTCGTAGCTAATTTTCGAACGCAAGCTTGTACTGATGACTGTGAATTTGTAAATAAGTGTGAATAATGTAAAATGAAGAAAAGGAGTAGGTACTGGAAGCGCCAAAGAATACCACTTTCATAAATTCCCCGTAACTAGTTAGTAGGAAGTAATTCTTTCTGCTTCAAAATCAGCTACTTAAATGACTTTTCCCATTGAACGCCACTTCGCCACTTAAAAAACAAAGATTATTGTTCCCTGTTTCGATAGTAGTTACAAAATTCGGTGTAAGCACTGAAGCTAAAAATCAGTAAAGGAATTGAAGAAAATGGAAAGGAATAACGTAGCTTTTATTTAAGATAAAATTCCGATTGCGTCTAAATTAAAGATTAAATTTATAGTATTTTAATGAGCTTTTTTTCTACTTTTAAAAAGTTTCGCCTGTGATATTAATAATAAATGATCCCATAGGTACAATTTAGTTGCGGTATTGTGTAGTGTTTATGTTGCATGATATTTTAAAGCGTTAAAGATAATTTGTCTTGAATACATCTATTTATGTAATTGTCGTTGTTTAACAGGACGAAAACGAAGGTCCGGTCACGAAAAGTATTCGTCTGACTGCTGCTCTTATACTGAGGAATATCGTCATCTACTCTAATACCGGACGACGGTGAGTTACGCGAGTTATAATAATTATAATAACCCGTGAAAATGAACTCAAAGTGCGTCATGTTAACTATTAATTTATATTTACTTAAACTGTCAAGGGATTAGGTGAAACTGGTACATCAACTGACTGTAGTTTTAAACATGGTGCATAATCTCAAACAAAGTGGGATGATACTTTACTACTTGCAGCAGAAGATTGAGATTACAAGTCCATAGGCCTCAGAGCCACCATCAGGTAGCCGGTGTATCCGTTTATGTAACCAAAAAAATTACGCGTAATATAATAAACGGCATTTACTTGCAATGAAAGTCGTGTTTAGGTTCTAATATGATACCTCGATAGTGAATGCTATTTGTAATGTTACACGTCATTTTTAGGTGATATAGATATAACGCTCCAAAAGTTTTAAAAATATTAGTTAACAGTCAAATTTTTCATAAGCCGAGTTTAGACTAGCAATAAAAAATTGCTGTCTTACTCTAACGACAGCAAGAGTAAGACAGCAATCCACTTCTGCAATTTTTATTGCTAGTCTAAAATCTGCTTTGCTAAAAGAGCAGCCTGGAGACTCTGTCTAATAGAGCCACTTATGATGGTCACGACCAAGAAGAAGAAGAAGAGAGAAACTCTGTTTTGTGAAAATACTTTTTGTTCTCAGCCAACTGCGCTCCTACGAGGCACACCTAGCGACCATTGCGCTCAGCAGCGTCGAGGCGTCGCGAACAATTGCCCAAGTGCTATACGATATGAATAACATCTGAGAAACGTAAAGGGGTCCCTGCCCCATATAACAAACTAAAATAAATCGGTAGTATAAGGTCCCGGCCACGACTGCGCGAACAGCTGAGCGACGGGCGAATTTTCAAATACATTGCGTGTAACGTCAAATAAACGCTGCGTGGTGAGCGTCTCGCCCGTGCAATGAATAGAGAACTCGCTCGCGGCCGCCGCCGGTCCGAGTGGCGGCCAATCCGTTAAGTGTAGTTGGTAGTTACGTAATCCGTATGCGCGTCTTTTTGCATTGCTCCTTAAGGTCTATGCGTCATTTTGATTGATCTAAAAAGGGTAGGTAATTTTGTGCATATTTCTCCAATCTCTGTTTCATCTACCGTTGGTTCGCTTGTGGCGTAGAAAGATCGTTTATTTAAAAAGTATTGTGGCGGCTATAATATTAAGCTTATGGAGGCGTGTAAAACAAAAAAAGGATAGTAAATTTCACATCTAGTATGACTTAGGTGTGTGAAATAAAAGTACAAGTTATAAATAACTTGTTATTTCTAACTAATATACTTTATGATTGTACTAAAGTATTTGTTTCCGGGTGATATTGGATTCCAGGAATTCTGCAGCAGCTCTGCTGCTTAGCAGTAACTAGTGTAAATTAATCTGTTCAGCGAATAAAGGCGAAAGGTTTATAGTCAAAATGGTGGATTCGACAGGTTGAATGGTGGCGTCTAGCGCTGGCTGGACAGGAAGCCTCTAGCAAACATCGATGACATATTTTGTCAGAAGCGGAAGAGAAAGGGGCCGATGGCTTTTATTAAATAGAAATATATTATAAGTTTCATAATTTTTGATTGTGTTACCCATTCGTTTCGAATTTCTTATCTATGAATGTGTCGTTTAACAGCGTGTTTATGATCTATCTTGTATTAATTGTTTAAATGTTTTTTCTTTTTTGATTTGTTGATTTGTACAATGTATGGTTAAGACAGTAGTAGATTGCTTAAATCAAGATCTGAATTTGTGACACTTAATTTATATCTTATTTTCGTAAAACCCAACGTTCCATCTTGGGCATTGTCATAGTAATTTTAAACCTTGTTAATGTTTAACAGAAGGTTCCTCTGCCAACTTATTTAACTGTATGAGGGCCTTAAGAAGTTAAAAAGCATTTCCTCTCAATGTAACTTACAAAGTTGAAGTTATATTCACTTTTCGCGCAAGAGACACATACTTGAATGGTAAACCTACCTATGCTGCCCTTGTTAGAAAAAGGGCGTGATTGTTTAATAACTCCCGATGCATTTAAATTTTTTTTGTTAGCCAGAGATGGGTAGAATTAGGTTTAAATAGTGGACGAGTCGTCAAATTGTCATCTTTTTTTATTTGTCATTTTTAAAATATTATTTACAGCTTGTCCGCGACTTGTTTGTCGCTCGGACATCCCTTTGTAACTGGTCTGTCACGATAGAGACGTACTGAGCGACAAGCGTGTGCTAGCCGCTCTGGTTTAGTAGCCTATTTATTCTTGTTTTGTATTTAAGAGCCACAAAAAAAATAGTTTTAATCATAAATTCAGTAAAACTACATTTGGATAAGGCGATACATTCACACATTTGCCACCACGTAACCTCCAGATGTATGTAATTTTGACACGCCGGGACGGCTGGCACAAGTGGTCCGTGACTTGTTTGTCGCTCGGATCTTTTCTAACTAGTCTGCAATGACAAAGACGCACTGAGAGATAAGCGAGAAAATACCAGATGTGCTAGCCGTACTGGTGCGACGCCGGCGCCGGATGTGTTAACCCTTTTCCAGGCCGCACCAATGTATATGGTTTAACAAAGAATGCAATACATATTCTAGTTATTTCATCATCATCATCAGCCTATATTACTCCACTGCTGGACTTATTTACATATTGGGAATTTATTCCAGAGCCAGTAACTTGTCGCGTATATTCAATCAGATTTGAAACTTAATTTAATGTACTAAGGTTGACATTGTAACTAAACCTATGTGGTTAATATAAAGTCTCTGCCTGGAAAAGGGCTAATGAAGATTATTAAATGAATAATGTTGATGTTGTAAAGTAAATCGACATTCTAATCAGTAATAATAATTATGTATAGTATGATGACTACGACGAGTAATGATTAGAAGGCTAAGCGTAAGATTTAGGTGTAAGCATTTCACGTGTGATTAACATAATTTAAGGTGTAAATGAAGAAGTACTTAGCTGGAAATAAATGAATGTGCTATGATGTGTTTTTTTTATTTTCTACTGTAATCTGATATGTAGTTCATGACCAGGATCTGACAGTTCCTATCTTGATTATTTAGTTACTTAAATATTATCACATATAACATGAATAAGAAACCAGTAACATTAGGGTAGGTATTATTGGCCGTATTTGCCCGTTGACGTTAGATTTTGGTCTTGAATTACAATTCGTTTGCATAGACTTTGTAATTTTGCCATATCACGAACACATTTACTGCTTTGCTTTCGAGATATAAGGCATATATAACCTATGGGTTAATCCAGGGTTCAACTATCTCCATTCTAAATTTCATCCAAATCCATCCAACCTGAACAAGTAACAAATATACTAACACAGAAACAAATTTTCACCTTTATAATATCATATTAGTCTCCAATATCGAACCATACAAGATGATCCAAAAATATCTCGTTAGATGTTACAATGCTAACGCTTTTATCAAAATAGTAGTTCAGCGGGCCAAGATGCATTACGCAAATTTAACGATTTTCGAGCTATGCTGGGTGTCTGCGAGTTCGAATCAGGAATGAGGAGATCCGCAGGAGAACTATAGTAACTGATATAGCTCACCGAATAGCTAACCTTAAGTGGCAGTGGGCGGAGCACATTGCTCGTAGAACCGATGGCGGATGAGCGGAAAGGTTCTAGAGTGGCGACCGCGAACCGGGAGACGAAGTGTCGGCAGGCCTTCCACAAGGTGGATCGACGATCTGATAAAGGTCGCGGGAAACCGCTGGATGACAGCAGCAGAGGACCGATCGTTGTGGATAACCTTGGGGAAGGCCTTTGTCCAGCAGTGGACGTCTTGCGGCTGATGATGATGGACGATTTTCGAAAAGCAATAGTGTATGGATTATAGCTAACGTGACTCATCGTTAACTTACGTCAATAATATTAACTATCTTTGCTATCGTAAATCGTTAAGTTATGCATATTAGGACATTTTATTAGGTGATATGACTACAAATTAATGGTTTTCGGATTTTTTCCTTTACTTGTGCTTTATATAAGACATGGCTTCTTGCCAAATTTCACGATTCAAAGTCAACGGGAAGTACCCTATAAGTTTTGATTCCCTTGAGGTTCCCTTGAGTATGCGGCTTAAACGGTCGTATCTTTTGATTGCGTTGACTTAGATGGTTGATTTTTTTACTAATCTATGGGATTGCAGACTTAAGAATTTTAACTTGATACCTCCACGCGTTCCTGAGAAAAAGAGTCAGACAGATAGACAGACAGATAGACAGAAGACGGACAACGAAGTGATCCTATAAGGGTTCCTCTTTTTCTTTTGAGGCACGGAACCCTGAAAAAGAACTTATACTTAAACGAGAGTAAATAGACGTGAGCGTGTTTGTATGGAGAAAATGTCATCCCATTAATATTAAGATTTCGAATATAAATATCGCAATATATTCAAAAACGTATACTTGTATTTTAGCCTGTTAGGTACTTATTTTAAAACAAATGACGTTCATATGTTTAAGTAACCTTTATTTGTTATGACTTTCATAACAAGTTAGAAAAAGATATGCATATACGTATTCTTTCGTATCTTTTATGTCGTCACAAGGTTTATAAACACCTACTAAATAAAATTAACTGGTCGCAACAACGACGTTTTTATTTAATTGGAAGTCCAAGGAACACCTACTAAATGAAGATGTTACTCTTGACATAAAATTAACCAGTAATAGCGACTTTCTGATTTTGTACTGACTGGAGGGCCAAAGAAGTCCCACAGTCTTGAGACACTGACAGTTGAAGAAGAAAAAACAGTCTAGTTTTTGTCTCATTCCCTCTAAAGAAATACATAATCTAAAAAGTAGAGAAAGTGGGTACAAACTTTATCTCACAGTCCGGTTTCTATGTTTTGTTTTTACTTTACGTTCTATTTGGACTTGTACAGTAAAATTTTGTTTAAAATGTGGTCAAAACACCCACATTTGTTGAAAACTTCCGTACCGTACTTAATGCCGTTTTAATTCTGTTTTAAAGCGAGCCGGAACCAACTTTTACCGCATTCGGTTTTAAACGTAAATAGATTCGGTTAAATCTGGGAGCTTTGCGATTTTGTACTTTTCTGTTTATTTGTAGCAACCGGGTTTTAGAGGGTAGGAATTATTACATTTCTTAGTTTTAGCTGGACGATAGCCAAAATAGAGCCCTTTTTGTGGTTTTTATTACATTTACCGCCGCACTCAGAGACGTCAATTAATTTTTAAGTTTCATTAAAGTTGCTGCGTCCTATTCTATTGCTATAGCAAAGAAAGTGACAGCAGCTACTTTAATGAAACTTAAAACTTCGGCGGTTAGAAGGCAAACAAGCACACAGGGTTACCCGTTTTTCGACTTTGCTACGCGAGCTCGTAGATGTGCTACGCCGTAGGCCTCGTAGCTAAAAGTCGCAGCAATCGAGGTCGAGGCAGAGATGAAATAATACAAACAAGATCCCCACGAATATTATATACATTATATATTGTTATTATAGATACCGCCGTGCAGTATTTTTTAATTAGATAGTTTGATAGTCTTAGATGAATGTTTAGTTCAGGTTTATAAATATATTATGTACTTGTATTTTGGTCTGTTAGGTGTTTATCTATGGGCCTAGTAGCCTGAGAAGAAATTAGTTTGAATTTGAATTAGCAACTAAAAACGTATTAAAATAAATAACTATCAAAAGTATTAAAATAAAAGTAGCAAATGAATAAGTTACTTCCACCTTATTTCTCAGTGGCTTTCTATATTTCTTAAAGTCTATGCATCTTGCCCTTGTTCCTCTCGCAGCGAGCCTAAAATTCTGTTCTTCCAAACAGTTCAAGCGACGGTATGTAATAAGATCACCCAGACACGTCAGGAATCCCTAATATTCCAAAGAAAAGCTTTCCCTGGTGATCGGCAGACCTATCCATCTTCATTGTCGCACCCTCAATTAACGCGTCCGCTGCCATGAACTACGAATAACATCTATTAGAACAAGCAAGGCGTGTCGTGGGCGCTCAACAAGGGAACACACCCAGTGCCCATATTTTTTTGTTTAAGGATTTTGGCTCCATGTTGTATGGATATTATGGAAACTGGGACTGAATAGGTAGGCCGAGAAATGAATACGCACGTGTCAGGTTACAGAATAAATGCACCTTTTGTGTTTCTTTTAGAGGTAATAGAGAAAGATGATATATAAAAATTATTTGCGTTTTGTTCAGCTATCATAATATATATAGCCTATTCATTAATAATATTGTTATCTTGTGACGCAATCTATTATACTGCTCATATGGTCCCAACAAATATAAATCTGACAAAGAATAAAACAGCCCACTACTTTTATCTGTACTTAGGAAAACTGGAAAAAACCCTCGCAGCGAGAAAATTTTTAATGAGTGGAAAATTCTAATTATTCGAGATTGCTCGAACTAATGGCTCTATTATGAGTGCCTGCGGCAACTGGAGTGCTTTTGCTTGAGGGCCAAGCCTGCCATATGGGGTCGATTTTATTAGAAAATTTTGGATCTTGGTAGTGAATGTGTAAATAAATCTTTTAAGAGACTTAGTCAATATGTGGCCGTTTAAAACAGGCCTTATGGCGGATACGCTGTCTTTTAATTATACAGGCTGTCCCGCGATAAAGTGCACAAACGAATATGGGTGAAAATAATGTGATTTCATGACGAAAAAAAACGTATCGGGTTTACAATAATAATTATGGTAAACTCTATGCAATATTAAAAAAATCATATTTTTTTCGTGATAACATCACATGTAGTCACCCTTATACGTTTGTGCACTTTATCGCGGGACACCCTGTATAAAAGGAATGTTTGATGTTTGATTGTTGCTCTATATACGTAACGCCTATTAATAAACCTGTTTGTCTCCAAATGACGCCCTATCCTGGTCCAACCTCATATACCACCTTCAGCGGAGACGTGAAAAATGACGTGGCTCAGGTTAATGATGATAAACGTTATGATTCCCCGCGCGATGATGGGACAACGCCACAGCGGTGCCATATTATGTTTTCAACCAACTTCAAAGAAGCAGGTTCTTAATTTGAATGTTATTTATGTGTACTTTATGCAATATTTTGGCCAATTATGAACCGATTTCAATAAAAATAAATATTGGATAGGTTCTCATTTCAATTTCAAGGGGGTTCAATTAATTATTTTTTTTAACATTTATTATTTACAAACCTAACTATAATATATATAATAATTTGGTGCTTTGTATGAAAATATGTTACTTAAATTTATAATAGTTGGGTCAAACTTGGATGATCCCTGTCATATTTCATATAAACACGTATTTTATTTGTTTATTTTTGACTTTTCAAAAACACTAAATTGATACACACCTTGGGACGCCGTTTAGTGATTTATATGATTAATTACCTCTTTTCATATAAATAAATAAATACATATCAGGGAACAATCTCGCACAAATTGATCCAGTCCCAAACTAAGCTCTAGCCATCCTTTCGAGTATACAGTGTTTTCCACGAACAGAATTTTTTACAATTTAAATACTTAAATAACAACAAATTGTATGCCTCTATGTTTACTTCTGAAAAAGATACCACAAAATTATGCTAGAGTAATATTTCATTATAATAATGTTTAAAATTGAGTTCCAGACAAAAGATAAATTAGTTACTAAGGCCAGCCAATTAATCTTCTCTAACCTGGCGGCAATTACCCGGCGATTACGTTCCTGATTGCTTTAAAAGTATTCAACATTTTTAATTACTCTGCCGGCTTGTAAAAAAAACGGATTTTATGAGTTAATTGCACTCATAGAGCCCGTTTTTCCGAATAAAAAAAGACTTTGCCCGTGATTTCGTCCAACAACTTGTTACAACAACAACACAACTGTTACAACAACAACACAACTAAACACGCAACACAATACAACTTGTTTACCCTTTTTACCCGATTACGGCGAAGCAAAAGGAGAATGATTTTAGCAGTATAAGTATGTAGATCGTAGACTGAATCTTCGTCCTCCAAGACTAACTCTTGCCGAGTTAGTCAAGAGCAAACAAAAAAAAATTTGTATGTTCATTTGTTCCATCGTAGTTCACGTTATTCGTAATTTTTTTTTTTTTTTTATTTGAATCTTTGTTGGTTTCGTCTAGTGTTCCGCGTGTCATAGACTATGTGACGTCATAATAAATAGACCATGGCGGATTTGACACGCTTAAAACGATGAGCAAAAAAATTCGAAACAACATAGCTTTCGAAAAGGTATGATTTCGCTTCGCATCGGTTAAAGTTCCCCTTCCCATTTCCCCCGCTTAAGGATATATATATATATATATATATATATATATATATCGTTTCCTATCCTACCCTTATTCGTTTGTGCACTTTATCGCTGGACACCCTGTATATACCTCGGCATACTAGCTTCATTCAAAATGCAACCAACTGGCTTCTCATCTCTTAAAGTATTACGATGCCGCTTCCAGCTATTTTTCTTAAACACCTTTTTCTTTTACCCCTTTGGGAGTAATAAGCCTTCATAAGCGTATGGGAATAAGCCCACTTGAGCCAGATCGTAACCATAAATATTTATATTTTATTACTGTCTCACGCCCTGCTCAAAACGTTATGTTCCGTGGTTATAAAATAAAACTGTCCATTTTTATTAGCGCTTATTTTAATGTACCATATCTAATAAAACAGTCCTTCCGTGTCAGTCAGGTAAAAATAGATAGATAAAAACTTTATTCATCTAACACAGGGCTCTTAAAATAAATATAAAATGAAAACAAAAAAACACACGAAAAACAAGGAACAAATAGGAAAGAGTCCGCCTCGGCCTCGCACAGTATAGGTTGTTGTTGTATCCTCTATTGATCTCCTTAAAAAGATGCGGCCCACCAAAAACATAAATATTGTAAACTCATCGTATTCCGTGACTCGCTCAATTCCGTGGTAACAGTTCTATAATTCGTCATAGAACCCTACAGGTCGAATCTGGGACCTAAAATTCTCCCTTTATTTATTTGCCTTAGCCTATTTAAAAGTCTAAGGTCATATTGCAGTTCCTAGATTCTATTAGCAGGGTAAAGAACCCTTCAGGCTTCCGGGTAATTAAATATCTTTATTAAATCATCCAGCAAATACAGTAAAAAAGAGCAAAAAGTAGACGCTGCGCCGATTTTAAGCCGCAGTCAGTTAGAGTTGTTAGTAATTAAGGTCAGCAACATCATCATCAATATTATCATAATTAATTAGCCCACTGCCATCCACTGCTGGACATAAGCTTCCTCTAAAGATCATCATAAGCAGAATGATCAACGAACGCTAGCAGTGTCTTCATAACCATAACCAGATCTCCGGTATTTTCGTGTTGTTTCTCGTACCTAATTTTGATTGAGATAACAAAGTAAAGAAAACAAAAGAAACATTTATTTAACGGACATAGAACACGGAAAGTAAAACTAGTTAAAATTAAAAACAAAACATGTAGGTATTACTTGGCAGAGGGGGTTGCCTTTCCCTGCATGTAGTACGTAGCGTTAAATAGGTACCTTTCAGCACACCGCGGCAGGCCGTGACGCTGATTTTCAGACGGACTTTGAAATTAAAAACTACTCGTATATAGGAGACACGATGTCACAAACCCTAGCGACATAGATTAGGAAAACGCCTGAGACAACGAACCTTTAAAAAAAAACGACACAATATTAACGATGAAAAAGTCATATTTATTTCATATAAAACACATTTGTACATGGAACAGCGGTATTTTTGAAAATTGAAAATTGAAGATGCTCATCTCAGATGATGCACTAAAACAGGTGAATTTTGCACATTTTCACTCCCTAATGTCGTACGGTACTCTCATATGGGGAAACTCCACGGATGCCAACAGAGTGATGCTAATGCAGAAACGTGCTGTACGCACATTAGTTGGAGTGAAACCTAGGCACTCATGCAGGGATCTCTTCGTGACGCACCGCATAATGACGCACTACTCACTTTACATATATGAAGTCATATATTATGTGAGAAAGAACATATCTATGTTCGCCGCGTGCACACAGTCGGCAAGCAGCTCCGCCACTCTGGGAGTCTAAGAACAGTGCCGCGTCGCATGGCGCTTGCAGGGAAGAACCCGCGCGTCATTGGGCCTACCTTCTATGAACTTCTACCTTCCGACCTCAAAAATGAACCATCTGACGAAGCATTTGGTCGCCGGCTAAAAAACATTTTGTTGGACAATCCATTATACTCGGTAAATGAGTATATGGACCTTAAGTTGTGACTGTTGTTTGTAATTGTATATTAGTGTTTTATTCTTTAACTTTTGACATATTACCTGTATCCATGTATATTATGACGAGCCTAAATGGTGAAAATATTTAAATTTTATATTGTAATATTGACATATTTTTTATTATTGATAATTGTTTGCATACTTATTTGACGATCTTAATGTATCTTACTGTATCTTGACATGACATGCAATGTATATGTAAATTTACTTTAAGAAATAAATACAATACAATACAATATTGGGCCCTGAGCTAGGATGCCCTGTGTTACAGGACCCAGTTATATATATATATATATATATATATATATATATATATCGCCTAAGGCCTACTTCAAAAATTTCGCTAGTTCAAAACAGAATCTTATGTCAGTTACAAAAGTAGAAAATAATTTTGACAATTGCTCTATTTGCAGATCTATTTTACGTTAGCCAATCATCCCTTAACAGAGAATCCCTTTTAAGGAGTAGTTCACCTGTGTATTTTGTTATTTTTCTTTTTTTACAATAAAATGTTTTACATACGTACATATATCTCTGTAGGTACTGAAACGCGTCTAGCATTTTAGGAATAAGTATCTGGCGGTTTTTACAACCTATGCGGGTGCGCAGATTCAAAATTCAGCTTTTTCGTTCAACGAATACGTTTCTAAGGGTCTTAATGGGTAAAAAAATAGAATACTTATCACGTATGTGTACCTACAGTCGACGTAATACATGGTCTGTCACCATTGGAAAGGGTCATTATTCCAGAGCCCGTAGCCAAGATGCCCATCGCTAACTAGCGTTTCTATTCGTTTCGTTTTTAACCAATCGCGTCACTGGTAGATCACGTGACTCTCCGTATGACGTGATCTACCAATAACGCGATTGGTTTAAAAACTAAACGAATAGAAACGCTAGTTAGCGATGGGCATCTTGGCTAAGGGCTCTGATGGGCATATAGGCTATCTTTACTTATATTAACCGAAGCGGATAAGCGAGGGCGAGTCGCTATTAACTGTATTTTGAAACGCTAAGGCGTCACCGGCACCGAACGTATTTTAATACCATTCTTTTAGAACCTCACCTGGAACAAGCATTGGAAACTTCAAACATCCTGGAGCTACCTTGTTTAAATAAAACTCCATTTCCTCGACCAACTGTAACACAAGTTTACACGTGCACGGACTAGCTTCCATTAAATTAGCCGCTACTTGCAGAATTTTAAAATTTTCAGGTTGCAAGTAGCATAGCTAAGTAGATAAGAGTCTTTACTGTCGTTACATTCAGATGAAAAGTAAGGTACGATTAACTATAAGGGGTAACAAAGAGTAACATAACATTTTTATGGCATAGATATAGATAATGGAAACGCACACATACCCTGTCGGTATGTAGGTTCTAAGGCCCATGGGCATGTGCAATTCATTTATTAAATATAATTGTAGGCATTACTGGAGGGTACCAAATCGCTTAAGCCGGATCCACACTCATTTCAGCGTATCGTATCTTCGTCGCGTAGGTAACACCGACGTTATGCATGATCGTTAGTTTGGGTGTGAAAATATACGTGATCATGTAACACGCCGTATGACGCAGCTTTGTAATTTTTATATGTGACGTTCTCAACATAACGGGGCCTTATGGAGGCAGGCGGTTACGCCGTTTTTAGAACTGTTGCCATAGTATTCGTATAGTTACAAGAACAAGAAGAGCGTAACTGCCTTCCTCCATAAGGTCCCTTTATATTGAGAACGTCACATATAGCCTTTGGCACTTACACGTTCATGACCAATCATATGGCACCCCATTCATAAAATCAGTCAGGAGAAACAGTGGAATATCTGAATTTTGGTCACACGCATACATGCAAACTTACAAACATACTTACCTACATACTAATAGACTTGTAAAATCTCATAACCCTTCTTTTGACTTCGCACTGTCGGGTAGAAAGGAAGTCAACAAAGTTCAAGTAAATTGTTCGCCCCAACGACGTTCAAACTGCGTTCAACTAAGCAGTTAACCTAACGTAAAATTTAATTATACTTTACAGTCTCAGTAACGACCGTGGTTAATTGGAAGAAACTTCTGCAGGTTAAAAGTTGAACTGCACTCAAGATGACACTATGGTAATTTAAATTTGGTGAAACATTACTGAATCATTTCGTTTGTTTCAATCTGAGATAACGTCAACAGACATCAGAAACAAACAGAATATCAGATAACAATATTTAATCTGAAACGAATTACAATTAGGCAGTATAAAATAACATTAACAAAACTCTTTTTGATTTAGTGATCTTTATATTACCTACTCACAAAACTAAAATGGCGAACAAAAAAGGCACTTCTTAATGAACAAATAATATCTAATACTTACAGTTTATTCATTTCGCGTTGTAAGGAAGTGTGCTTTTTAACCCTGTCACCGCGTCAATGTATCTAGATTTATCGCTCGCTTCGCTCGCTGTCCCCGTGTACAAATTGCAAGTGTACGTGACATGAAACTTTATCACGTGGGTAAAGGGCGTTACACAATGTCGCTGCCTGAAGACCTGCGAGTGCCTGTGAGTTACTTATATTACTTTGTAGCGAACATGATTGAGGTGCAGTTAAAAAAGCCGGTCAAGTGCGAGTCGGACTCGCGCACCGAGGGTTCCGCACAAACTTGTAGGCATGTAAGTAGTTCGTAAATCACGGGAATACAATATAAACAAAGTCCAGTATAAACTGACACGCAATAAGTATGCACTTTACTACTTAGTGAGTGTCAGCTTATACTGGACTCTTTTTTTATGTGATGTAACTACAAATTAACGGTTTTCGGATTTTTTCCTTTACTTGTGCTATAAGACATAGTTTCTTGCAAAATTTCATGATTCTAAGTCAACGGGAAGTACCCTATAGGTTTTGATTCCCTTGAGATTCCCTTCAATATGCGGCATAAACGGCCGTATCTTTTGATTGCGTTGACTTAGATGTTTGATTTTTTCTCTGATCCAAGGGACTGCAAACTTATGTATTTGATATTAATTTCAACTTGATACCTCCACGAGTTCCTGAGAAAAAGGGTATTGACAGACACACAGACAGACAGACGGAGAACAAAGTGATCCTATAAGGGTTCCGTTTTTTTCTTTGAGGTACGGAACCCTAAAAATAAAGTTAGCTAAGGCTGCGGTCCGTTCATTTTACCAATGACGTAATACGTTTGACTAACGTATCATTTTACATTATTTCGTTTCGCTACAACGTGTGCTTAAAGGGTAAATCTTCGGGCGTTTCAACCGCCGTCATTACGGTTTTCAATATATTGACGAAATCAATGACACCTCCTAGCATGTTCTGATGTAGTTCGGGTGTAGTTTCTATTAGCAACTTTCTATTAATAACGGTAATGATCGGCGGTTGAAACGCCAGAAGATTTACCCTAAATCGTTACATATAACATATTACATAGGCTTATTACATAGGTGAGGTTAAGTTAGATTTGTGACCACAAAAACAAAATATGTTGCGGTGGGGATTATTTTTGCAAAATGAAAATTTACCAAATGATGATTTGGTGAAACATTAGTGAACTGGCAGCTAAGCGGTGCGTGAGATAAAATCTACCAATAGGATGCTGGGCTGTGTGAGGCTAGTATAATAAACTAATGCTATTGGTGGAAACACAGCCTAGCTTTACAGTGGTTCCGTTTCCAGTGTTGGTCAATTTTGTTCTAAAGTAATGTGACCGAAATAATGTGATTTACCCTAAATTAAATCAAATAGTTTATAATGATGGTAATTAATAACTATTTCATACTAGCTTTTGCCCGCGACTCCGTCCGCGTAACCGTTTAACGCGTTTCCCACGGGAACTATCACATTTCCCGGGATGAAACGTATCCTATTAATCCAGGGTATAATCTATCTCCATTCCAAATTTGATCCAAATACGTCCAGACGTTGCAACGTGAAGGAGTAACAAACACACAAACTTTCGCATTTATAACAAATATTAGTGGGATTACATTCAGAAGCTTTTAGCGTTGTAATTAATTAATTGTATCTTCGGGACAATGCAGCAGGGGCCATTTTTGTTTTAGTGTTTTAATTTTAAGTTTTTAGTTTGACATATATATATATATATATATATATATATATAATTATATATACATATATAATTTTAGTGTTGTGTTCATAAATATAATTATTTTAATAAATTATTACGAAATACCTTTTCCATGTCTGCCTGGAGACAGAGTTCGGCTTTCTACTTGATTAAATGAACGAATAATTTATTGGGAACTTATTATTCGTGTCATTCCCGCAAACGGTACCTTCTATTCCACTCTCGTATGAAAATTCTGTTTGTATTTGCAGAATACAATCAATGAGTATTAGGAATCCATTTAGGGAATTTGAGGTTCTGTACACAAAAAACCCCCTGCATTTTTTACCATATGACGTTTTTTTTAAATGAAATAGTAAGGGACAAATGTGCTAGCTAGGGCTCTATTTCAATTTGTTTACGACCATCTTGCCTCTAAATGGTAATCATATTGTTAACGTTATGGTACCGTCAAATCAAAAAGGGCCATCAACAATATAAAATAATAAATAAATAAATATCAAGGGACACCCTCGCACAAATTGACTAGTTGACTAAGCTCTACACTTGTACTATGGGTACTAGGCAACGAATAACATACTTATGTAGAATAATGCATAGAAAATATCCATGACTCGGAAACAAATACTCGCGCTCATAACACAACATATTTGCCCATAGCGGGATTCGAACCCAGGATCGCTAGCTTCGTAGGTAGACTCACTACCAACTAGGCTAACTGGGTCGCCGTAGGGAAAATGGATTAGTCTTCATCCCCCCTGTAAAAATATCTTTATAGTTCTGATTGACAAAACCTATAGTATCATTTGATACAGTTTTCTAAAAATTTATTTGCTGTATATTGTTGAGCGAACGGTATTTTGTACAGCAGGTAATCTATAGATTGAAAGTGTATCGACGCGTGGCAATATCAGGCCGATTCGGTTACAGTCCGGACCGTTAGCCGGGGCCGTGTCATCAATATCAATGTGCAACTTCATGTCAACCATATTGCTGAGTGGAGACCAGATCGGCCCACATCATCATTGTTTCAACCTTGGTAAAAAAGTGTCCGTGTTAGGTGATAAAAAATATGAACCAGTTTTATGATGTTATTGTGTTTTTTACTCTGTACCTACCCATAATATAATATGTTGATGTGTCTGCTGAATAAACGATTTTCTATTCTATTCTATTCAATAGTGGCCACCGTGACCGGTGAAATAGTAGTACTCGGGTATGAATTTACGGATTCATGGCAGGGTTCAGAACCGGTTTAAAATACCGGTTATTTGTTTATTCGAGTGGCGGGTTGATATAACGCGTATCGATTTTCTTGCAGCGGATCTGTTTGATCAATCAACGTCCGTTCCGAAAAATTTGTTACTACTGTTTAAAATTTTAACGGTGTTTGTTCATCGTGCGTCCGTATTAACCGGTTTTTATTGCTCTAAACCGATTAATCTAGAAAACCTTTATATAAACCGCATAAAGCATCGAGACAAACCTCTCTGTGGTTTAACGATGCTATTAAATGTAAAATGTGATTGTTTTTAAGATAAATAAATAAAATAAAAAATAAAAAAACTGGTTTATTCGAACAAAACCGAAATGGTTTTGCGTCAAGTATTATAGTAATGATGTGAAATATAACCGGTATTCGAGCCCTGATGAATGGTCCCTGCACACGCTGGGCTACCGTGGTATTTTAATTAAATAATACGGCATTATTAAATTTAGGCGTAACCATGGTATACATAGATAGACTTGTTTGTTTGGCCTAGTTAATAGTGACACTGCCTCCGAAGCTAGCGATGCCGGGTACCATTTCTTGTTAAGAGGAATATTTGTGTGATGAGTGCAAGTATTTGTTCATGATTCTAGGATATTTGCTATGTATACGAGCGATGTATGTTATAAGCATTTATTTCTGTATACATCTATGTATACAGAAATAAAGGCGAGGCGAGGCGAGGCGAGAAAATCGCGACGCTTTTGTTTTCGTTAATGAACACTCTATGTTATAGTAATACGGTTCAATATTAACAACTATTTCTATTCTCGTCTCGCCCATCCCGACTATTTCCACCACAGCCGAGCGGGAAACTTTACTTTAGGTACAAATTTCAATTCTTCCTCGCCTCGCTGGAGGAAAAGCACCTTAAGTCTGGGCCTAAGTCAATTTGCGATATGGTATGCGGATATTTGTTTACTTTATTTATTATTTATACTCAAATACAAATACATTTAAGACATACAGCCTTTTCCTTTTGAACGGCAGTCCCGATCTATTTCACGCTCTACCGGCCAACTAGATTGATGGACCTGCGTTAGGCGAATCTAAATGTTAAAGCGATTTCTTTTTATTTAAACTTGAGGGGTTGTTATTTTGTTTATTTATGTATGGTTACCTATCTCAAGTCCGAAAATACGTTTGCCCGCTGTTTCGTTTCTCCGAATTTTCGTTTGTCCGAAAACCATTTTTCTCTGAAACCGTTTTACTTTCCTGGATTGTTATAAAACAAACCTAACCTAACCTACGGGTTCTGTAGGTATACCTCTGTAAACATTTTGAAAAGCTAATGGGTTCAGAGAAAAATGATTTTCGGACAAACGAAAATTCGGACAAACGAAACAGCGGGCAAACGTACTTTCGGACTTGAGATAGATTACCTTTATGTATTTATTTACCAAGCACGGGACTATGGGAGTAGGTATTTATTTGATTATTATGGGATATGGAGGTAGGTACGTCCAAAGCCTCAAAAATATGTAACCACGATCTTATGTCACCGTAATAAGGTCGTGGTTACATATTTTTGACACTCTAAACGTATCTATATATATAAAACCTTGACTGTAGGTACATAGTAACATTCAACATGAGCCATTATCCTTATTAGTGGATTCTTACATATCCTTAGCTACGCAGCTTAGCACAGCTCTGGTGAAAAAGCAGCCTTAGAGTCCTGCCTCGTAAAGTTAAGTGTACTAAGCTACTAAAGTAAAACTGAAGTACTAAAGAAATGAAAATAAACATTCGCTTGGGTTTAGAAGAAGTAAGCATCAAAGAGCTAAATCAATACGGTACTTGACTAATGTCAAAATAAATAATTTTACACTACCACTAAATCAAGCTGTCGAAAATAACACGGGAAAACCAAGCTATAGCTTGTTTTTGGATTTTAGACGATTTTTAAATCAACAAAAACTAAATATAGGACGCAGTTTGAACGATTTATTCCTAACTAGTCATATTCCAAATTCGTCATAAACTCTCTAATATAGAACAATATAAATCAGAACCATTGATAAAGTATGAGGATAATGACGATTTTGGAATATGATATCACCAATTAGGAAAATGAAAAGTCAGGAACTAATCTTCAATAAAAGTTGCTGATTTGATCAGTCGATCAAATATCGTAACAAAGCGCCTGTAATATAATTGCGTTATAGATTCTTATATTTCATAGAGAAAATACAAATGCTTCTTTAGATGATAATATTTAATATATTTAAGTTACTTTTTCTCGTTTATGCTAGAGAAACCCAAACGGAAAATGCCGTTGCTTCTTTCACCATGCGAGGGTCTACGTTTATACTTGGCTCGCGGGTAGGATTAATTGCAACAAAAACGAAAAAGGTTTAACATGTAAAATTTTTTAAGAGGTACATAACACTAGTTTTCTACGTATCATACTTAAAAAAATATGTTTAACATTTGCATGCCCCCGCCCCCGACCCTTTCTGACTATGCGCCATAGGGTCCATTTGTGGGTTAGGTTTTTTGTCAAGTCTTGCTATCAACCTCTTCAGTTTAGCGATCGGTATCGCCGGGTTGAGGAGCTTAGGGCAGACCAGCGTGCAGTTCATGATCGTGTGGCATCTGTATGCTTTGAAATCGTCCTTGAGTGCGTTAAGTCTATTTTCCGTATCTTCGTCGCGGGAGTCTATGACCCACCGGTACGCGTGCAGCAAGGTAGCCGGGCCCAGGAACCTGCGGCCATTCCACCAGTAGCTCGGACATGAGGTCGAACAGCAAGCACAAAGTACACATTCATAAAGACCTACCATCTTCTTGTTATCTTGAATGGATTGCGCGTACTGCCCGGTCCCTAAAGGAATCGGATCGTTTCTAATTAAATAGGGCTTAATGCTGTTGTACCCATTAATAAAATGAGTCATATCTACCACCAAGTCTCTGATTACGTACATGTGCGGTATCGGCAAAATAGTGATGGTTTTTGCTTTAGGAATTTCCGTGATGCAGGCGAGGCAGTTTGAGCCTTGCAGCATTACGGCACAGGAACCGCAAATGCCTTCCCGACATGATCTTCTGAAGGTAAACGAGGGATCAACGTCCTTGATTTTGAGCATTGCGTCGAGCACCATGCCTCCCATTTTATTTGCATCTAACTGAATGGTCATTACGTAAGGCTCCTTTTTAGCTTTTATACCACCGAAGCGATATACTTTGAAAGTCCGCATATCTGGAGGCAGCGGCGCTGGGGGTTTCTCGGGCGCAGTTTTTGCTGGTTTATCCTTAGCGCCACGTCGGAGAAACACAGATATTTTATTGTATAATAAACTATTAAACCGTCGTGTCAGTGCCTTTGGCATTGCTAATGTCGTAAATAACAGCTTCTAAAAATAATAATCATTAAAATTAAAATCTGAATTGAAAGTTAAAATATTGTCTGTGATGTCATTGTGACTTATAAGTGTCAATTTCAAAACTTTTTTTATACGGGCATAACAACTTTTTGTATGATCCTAAGCTGCGAATTGTGTTAAGTTGGGGTTTTTGCGAGTTTGGGGATCCGTACATCTGATGAAACGACGGAACCCTGACGGGGTCACTAGCGTGTCTGTTTATCCGTCTTCCGCAGCCTATTTTCTCTGGATCTATAAGGCACAAAAACAAACAATTTCTGTTGGTTAATCGCTCCTGTGACTTAATGACGGTCGTAAATAAACGAACTTTGGATTGGGTGATTTACTAAATGGTTCAAAAAGAATTAAAGCGCTTAAAATATTGTAAAATTGGCTCCATGATCCAAATAATATAGTAGATCCACCAAACTATTTTTTGACGAGATACACTTTTTGCTTATTAGTCTAGGCCAACCAGTTATTTTGTATTTTGTTTGTTTAGACGTAGGTATGTGAATAAACGATTTTCTTTCTTTTTGTCACATGTCTTTGTTTTTTGTATTCAGTTTCAAAATCTCTCCCAATTTATTATTTTCAAAGATAAAGAAAATAGAGGCCGTAAAAGTTAGTAGTTTTAGGGGCCCCCGCAGGAACCGGTTAAATCGAGATTTGGTTTTGAATAGTTTAGTTGTGTCAAAGTGTATGGAACTGTCAGTCTTAAAGAGGTCTTCAAGATTAATCAAGCAACAACAACAACAGCAACAACAACAACAACAACAACAACAACAACGACAACAACAAGATTATAGAATTAAACTAGATTCAACTTTTTCCTGCAAGTCACCTTTAGAATATTTTTGTTACAGAATCTATTTTAAAAAACGGAACTAGTTAGGAATTTGAAATTTCTGTTTAATATGCACAAGCGACCCACTCGTGCCACGTCCGAATAAACTCGTTTATTGCTTTTCCCTTGGGAACTATGAAAAGTTCTTATAAGAAAGTATTTTTATTGCGAATCCAATATTCGTTCAGCCCTTTATGCTGGAGGGATGAACATCTATACAAACCTGCTCATTTATATTATTAATAGGATACTCGCCATCAAAATAGACCATTCAAAATATTTGAACGGGGTCTAACGCCTTAAACAATTCAGTAGAGCTCAGATACTTGAGCTCCCTATATGTTTCGATATAATTGATGGCGACTGTACCATATTGACAACAAATATTGAAAACATATTCATAATGTGGTTTGTAAACTGTTTATAACTAAACAACATTTTTCTTTGATAAGTTGTCTTCCAGGAGGGAACATAATTTTTTCATCTTATGTGCGGAACCCTCGGCGCGCGGCTCGCTTTTGACCAGTTGTTTGTATAGGTATATCATGCTATGGCAACTTAGAACTAGACAATTTTCATTGATAGCAATCTCTACCATAGATTTTACACTGAAAAAAAGGATTGATGAAAAGTTTGTTAAATGAAACCGAACTTCGTCGACGTGTAGCTTAAAACAAGGGACTACAAAACTAAGGCAATACCTAACCAAATCAGTCGAGTTAAATAACATTAACTGTTTTATTCCTTACAGACAGACAGTTTGTTAAATCAACAAAACTTTAATAACGCCTTATCAAATTATGGTTAGCTCGAGTTGCCTATCTACCTTCGTATGTATAATAGTAGTCTTTGGTATATACCTACATAGAATCGACATGGACAAGTATGGCCGTGACGTAAGTTTTCTTCTGGAGACTTGAATAAGTCGAGAGACATTTAAAGCAGTGGGGCAACAGTACACTACTCGTATAAACGCTTATTTTAAAACTTATTTAAAACAAACTAGAAGATATGAAAACACGAAATCACTGCAATAGTGTTGCGGCAGAAATACCACACCGTATGAACGACAAAGTAACCTTAGAATATCATTTCAAACATATTTTACTTGATACAGAACACATATTTGAAACAGCGCGAAAGTTTGTGCAATACTTAATTAAATTTTATCGCATTGATAAATGGCAAGGAGTAACCAAGTTGTCATATTTAAAAAGGGTCCCTATTCTAAGTATAATAATTTATGTAAAGTCTAATCTAAATATATTTATTGAATGACTATAGGTAACAAGGCTTATTATATAATACGTCATGTGAAACGACGTACATCTGTGCGTGCATCACTACAGTCTACCGTAAAATTATGTACAATAATTGAAATTAAACAATATACGATAATTAATAACCTAAGATAAACTCGAAATCTTACGTTATTACGTACTTTGTCGACACTGTTAGTTTAGTTGGCCGAGTCTAGTTGGTCTAGTTGGCCGATTCTGAAAACAAAAAACTTTTTCGGTTGGCAATTTTTATTATTATATAATAGGGTAGGTATAAACCTTAAAGCAACCGCATTACCATCCAGTTGCCTCGTAAATTTTACGTTTTACCCCCCCTTCCCCATCTCCGTCCCGTCTATTTGGTTTCTATTCAGCAGAGACCCAGATTACCACTCGCCATCCGGTTGCCTCTCCGATGAGCCTTATGCCCTGATCACACGTACCGAGTACAGTGGCGAGACAGCGACTTGGTACTCGGCCGAGAGAGTAGGTGGATGAGTAGGTGTTTACACGTACTTTGCTTTTCCTGACGAGTCAGTTCACTTTCCACAGATTCGTCAGTGCGTCAACATGAATAGCAAAAAGAAAAAAAAAATGAAAGCTACTCGCTACTGGCTCGCTAGTGACGAGTGGTCGTGTTCATAGTTGTCGAGTGGCGAGCAAGTCGGCGGGGGGTATGCTGAGAGGAGTGTGGGAGTGGGCACTCGGCCTAGTAAACAAAACAAGGTCCGAGTGACTCGCTCGTCATTTTGCTGGGCCGAGTACTTGGCCGAGTACTCGTCACAAAGTACACACGAACCGAGCACTCGGCCAGGGGCACTCTCTCGCCACTGTACTCGGTACGTGTGATCAGGGCATAAGACGGACTGAAGCAGCATTTTTTAAATATATTTTTTAACGGAGTGGGAAATGAGTTCCCACACCAAACCAGCCTAACATTAGGTACCGCCACGCCCTGGGGACCTTCGAGGCACGAGCATACTCTTTTCTCAAAGGCCTGCAAACGCATCTGTGATTCCTCTCCTGTGCTGCAGGTTTTCGTGGCGTGATGCAGATATTCTTAGCTAATAAAAGCCAAAGCTCTACCCACGTAAGTGTTCTTAACTAGTATCATTAAAACATCAATACCTCCTAAATTAATTAACATATTGAAAAGTTAAGATTATGTCCTAAAGGGGGCTTTCTTTGGCCAAGTTAGGTTAGGAGCAGCATGTAAATACCCACTGCCCTCGGTATAATTTATTGCCGGCAGCACGATTAGCAGCGGCAGTGGCTGCATGTAACGCGGAAGTACTGTGCGGTGTTGGTATACTGTTACAAAACGTATACGTAGTCAAGTTGCACTCAGCGTGCACGCTGCAATACGTCGGCAGAATGTTTTGTATTCAAAGCAGATGTCCCGTGGAATTTATAAAGGGACATTACTGCACTTTGGTATTTGTGGCTGGAAGCCAGGAACGTGCTTTAAAATTATATACATTTCGGAATAAAACTAAATAGAAGAAATATTTAGGATTACAAATCTACGCTTATAACGCAAAATGTTTGAATCACCGACACCTTTTCATCGACATTTCATCGACAGACATTTCCACGTGCAGGAGTTATAATTTTTTGGTGGTCACAGATCTAACCTAACCTACGTAACCCATGTTTAAGATAACCTAAAAACAATAAGGTAAATAAATTAGCTTTTGATGAAATGAGTGTCTTCAAAACAAGGGGACACCGTTAACATAGGACATAGGACAGAAATAAACTAAAATTTACAAATACATACATAGGTAATTTTTTGTTGCAAAAGTGCGAAAGTTACTAATTTGCATAGCGCTGTGTTTAGCTTGGCAGCTATAGTGTTTTCAATCCACGATCTCGCCTCACAACTTAATTTTACGTACCTAAAGTACAATATAATCTTGCAACGTCCATTTGAGTCCATTTAAAACTATGTAACAATCTTAAGGTGGCCACTGACTTGTAACTTGTACTCGTGACATTTCGGTGTAATGTATCATTCGCGGTCCAAGCAGTGTTAATAAGCGAAAAATGACGTCACAGCAGGAGCGTATTTATTTATTTAAACTTCGGGATAACCTGTGCTTAGGGTAGTCTAAAGAAAAACCTAAGTAATTGCGGTGGCGGCGTCTTTATTAATTTTATATTTATCAACCCGGAGTTTCGTAATATTTACGAGAATGTAAACACGGAAGATATCTATAATCCGATGCCTACTGTATCTCTAGCACGAACTTTTTCTTCTATCAAGTTAGTAACGAAAACGCATCATCGAGAAAATATATATCGTCGGTGAAACTGCAAAACCGCGTCACTAACAAATTCAAGAAAATACAAAATGGTTCCGGCGTTAGACCAGCTCTGGCCTCAAAACCAGTATCACGCTGAGCCGGAACCATTTTGCGTCATCTGGCATTAGTGCAGTTTTTATTATTTTTTGTTAATGTTTTGTTTGTTAATTTATGTTCTGTACTTTTGTTAGGTGTACATGTATGACTTTCTTCCTTTCTCAAAATGCACCATAAGTCAGTAAGTCAGTAAGGTGCATTTTACAACCTATTGAATTTGTTAGTTACGCGGTAAATACAATATTGCAGTATCACCGACGATAATTATGGCGATTGGCTTGGATTGGATTAAAGGGCGGCATACCACAACCTCTACGTGGACGGAGTCACGGGAAAAACCTAGTATTACATAACTTGTACATTAATAATAATAATAACAAGGCCTAATGTAACAAAACATTAACTCTACAATACCGTTTAAGGGGATGGTAGACGCGTCTTCAACTCGTTATTGGTTTTGAATGAATATTGTCATTACAAGGGTTAATGTCGTGTATTATCCCTTAACCCTTTGAGGGTTGTTTTATTACGACACGATACCGCAAGTTTTTTATTTAACTCATTCTCTACACGAATCAGAAACAGATTAAGTACCAATTTCACTATACACCGAAAACATATTTTTCTACAATACTACAAGAACGTGTAGTTGTGAAATATGTAGTTATCTCAACTAAAATCTGGTAGCGTTCATCAAAAATCTGGTAGCGTCCATCAAAAATGTTGTATCGTGTGTTATGTTGTTTGTAAACGCCACTACACGAGTCTAGTTAAACGCAGTTTTGTAGTAATTAACAATTGCATTGCTTTAATAAAGATCCAAGTGTAATAAATACAAAATGTTTTGTATTTTTATGATTATGCATTGTAATACGAACAATTGCAATGTATTAATAAACATGCAAGTGTAATTGATACAAAATGTCTGTTATTTGTATTGTGCGCATTGTAATGTGAACACATCAACTAGTTGCGCACGGAGAAAAAAATATTCTACAATATTACCAGATTTTATTGTAGTTATGATTCTGGTGTAGGAAAACAGATTTCAACTATTGTTAACAGATTTTATTTTAATGACAACAAGTTATATTTTTGTTAATACTAAAATATTCTAGTTAAAATATTCTAGTACACGAAAACTTTGATATTGTAGTGGTTACTATCTAATAGTTACAGAGTAAAATATGCATTTAGCGTCCAACAGGTTTTGTATACTACACAAAATTTGTTTCCTACGATACTAGGTAAATGGTAATAGGTACTAGAAATTATGTTGTACAGAAGTAGAATTTTATATTAATGTGTAAAAGTGTGTGAATAGTTGTCACATATAATACAATATTCTGTTACACGGAATTAGATTTTTTTCTCCGTGCGGGTATTATGTTTTATCGTGTATTATAACTAGAACAGTCTGGTTATGTATACAAAGAGTTTTGTCGTCACATATACAGCAAGACAATACTGTACTGATAACAAGATTCTGGTTCCTAGTACGAGGTATATTTTTCAGTGTACGATGTTAAATGTTAATCGACTGTTAGTTCATACATTTTGACAGCTGTTAACTCTCTAATAATCTGTTAAGTGGTTGGTAAAATCCGACATACGTATGAACAATAGTTTTTAACATAAAACACTTACATAAAATGTCGAGAAACTATGACCCATGTACACAGAGTCTTTTTTTTGCCGAAATAGTAAAATATTGATTACTTGTAAAATCCAAGCTTAACAGTTCTGTATGTTCAGAACAAAGCACATGAATAAAAAAGAAAATTGTGTGGTGACTCGAAACATACATCATTTGGCTGCCGACTCGTGACAAATTATTTTCCTTCTTCGCTCGTAGGCGCGCCGTCTCGTTCACGGCTCATTTCTCAGCTGTTGCTGGTTAATTTCAATACCTGAATGAAGGGCACACGAAAATTGTACTGTGCCACTTTTTTTAACTGAATTTATAATGTGATCTCATTGCTAATCTTTAGTATCTACTCGTACTTAGTTGCCGAATTTATCTGCTCGAAATATAAATGATTTATTAAAATACGTATACTGTAAGGTCAGTGGCTGTTCGATCCGTACACCAATTAGTTATTTAGGTATTATTTGGTTGCCCTCGTAATTTTGTAAATTGGAACGCATCCGTTAGTAACAGTTTTTTGTAGGGTAGACTTAGTAATAATTGAAATTTTTTGAAAAGCCAGTTGAAGGTAGATCGTTTTGTATGGCTGCTCGCTACTAGACGCGTAAGCCCTGTGTCATGTGATTTAAATTGGAAGGAAGGCTGATATACTCTCGATACCACACCAAATTGGGTGCAAGATCCTCAAATATCATCAAACCAGTAAACTAGACCGGTACCGGCTCGACAGCAGACCAGGCAGTATTGGGTGAGTCGGCTTGCACTTGATTTATTTTCACTCGCATTAGGACTTCTCTCTATCGTTGTTTTACAATATCGCTTCAATACTGTCTCCCGAATCGCGGGCGATTAAACAGTGGCCTTTTTTCTAGAATAAAGGATAGAGATGCAAAATGTTATTGTTTCTTTTCTTTTACTTTATTTCCGTCCTTGTTTACCCTGTTTCATCGAGATGGGCCCTCCTGGATACGCTTCGACTATGTACATATGACATTTTTACCATTTTTACATATTAGTAAGCGACATGTGCAGGTTTTCTCACGATGTTTTTCCTTCACCGTAATATCGTCGGTTCAAAAGGCACTTAGGTAGTGTACTTAAGTTAAAAAAAAACTCATATAGGTATGGTTCATGGCCGCTACTTGGGATCAAATTTATCGATATAGGTACCAAAAATATTCTATATAAAATCAGGTACCGAGTAAATTCATACAACTATGTGCCTAGCCTGCAACATTAATCCAATTTTCCTCATATATCCATTGAAAAAATATCCATAATGAGCATTAATTTTACTTTTATATTACATTATATCAAACTATTAATTACACGTATCAATAAAAGTCAGATAGTTATCATATTTTTCAGATAATACATGAGGAAAATTTGACTATTGTTGCAAGCTAAGAACAAAGTTGTATGAGTTTACTGTACTTAAAATGGCCACTAATAGTAATATTTTTTTGTTTTTTATTTAAACATTTTGAGTAAATAATCCAATGAGGCTAGAATTCAGATCTTTTTTACATTTAGCTTTATAAAGGGGCTACTTTAATGATATGTCAATATTGTCAATGTCATCAAAATCGATTCAGCGGTTAAGCTGCAAAAGCGTAACCAACAGACAAACTCAGTTTAGCCTGTACCATATTATAAGTAGGGATATAATCATATTTGATCGAGATATTCAATGTACACATACCTATTTTGGGTTATTTCTGTAATAATTGACGACGCGGTTAGCCTAGTTGGTAGTCACCCTGCCTACGAAGCTAGCGGTCCCGGGTTCGAATCCCGGTATGGGCAAATATTTGTGTGATGTGATGAGCGAGAGTATTTTTTTCCTGAGTCATAGAGGTTTTCTATTTATTTAAGTATGTATATGGTTGCCTAGTACCTACCCATAGTACAGTTCGCCATCAAATATATCTGTACATATCAGAGTGGTCAAAAATATCTGAACATGCACTCTAACGCCTTGATAATAGTCGTGTTCAGATATTTGTGAGCACCTTGTTTGCTGCAATATATATGATGGCGACTGTACAAGCCTAGAGCTTAGTTTGGGACTAGGTCAATTTATGTGAGATTTTCCCTTGATATTTATTTATTTAATTATCATGTTAAAGTATGTTAGATGGTTGTCGTTGCTTATCCTTATCCCTACTAATATTATAAATGCGAAAGTAACTCTGTCTGTCTGTTACCTCGTCACGCTTAAAGCACAAAACCGATTTAAATGAAATTTGGTATGGTTTTGAGACCCACGGATGGACAAAGGATACTTTTTATCTCAGAAATCATCCCTTAAGGGAATCAATCATTTCTTAAGTTAGGTATATACAATTTAGTAAGGAGAAAGTTTGAGTTCCGGGGAAGGATACAGGATACTTTATATACCGGAAAATTGGAGTTCCCGAGGGAGCAGCGATAAACGACTTCTACGCGGACGGAGTCGCGGGCAAAAGCTAGTTGGTTTATAATGTAGCAGTTCGTTCAAAGTGTGGATAAGCCGCAATGATAAGAACTGTGTAATTTGATAGTTGTTTGATTTTTATCATCAATTAAAGGTGTAGATATTTTATACATATCATAGATTTAGATATGAGGTAAGTATCTATTGTTAATGTTGAGTAGAGTTACTCGTATCTATAATGATTGGAATATTTTTTTTAATAATCATAAACAAAAAGCAGTTCTTATACCAGCCACTATATACTAGTTTTGTTGTTCAGGACAAGTTATGTTTGTATACACTTCTTCATGTCTTATGATTGACTTAGAACTCGAAACGTTTTAAAATACGCTACGAAACCATCGTATTTTTAGAATACAACACCACTTTGCGGAACCCTAACTCTTATCCTACAGATAGCCGAGATAAGATCTCTATCTCTAGTATATAAACATATCAGTAAATTGTTTTCAAGCAGTTCAGAATGAAGGTTTTGTTGGTTCTTAGTGTTTTGATGTGCGCCGGCGCCGGCTTGGCTAAATCCGTTAGAGACGGTGGGTACAACAGGATTCAATGTTGTTAGACTTGTTAGGTCACCATACAACCATGTCATAATGACAACGTATGTATAATATGGCCCAGGGGCAGGGTAAGGATTGTTTTATCTTTAAGTGTCTATTGGCGCATCAGCACCGAAGTTACTTTTTGTGGAGCAACATGATACCTACGGAATAAAAAAAATATTGTTTTTCGTTGTTTTATCGAGACCCATGCACTGCTGAACATATGCCGTCTCCATCTCCATTACGATTGGTTCTGTGCTACAGCTCCCGTTCAGATCCCGTTTTATTAGATCGTCGGCCTTCTTGTGGGATGTCTATTGTGATACGGAGCATGCAAATGGCCACCTGACGGTAAAAGATCTCTGAGACCCACACTGTTGTTCATAAGAAAAAGGCGGTATAAGAGGTTTAAGTCCATACGCACATATTGCCGTTTTGCTTTGGCCGGTAGCAAAGATATTGGCAATCTCAAGACATTAAGTCTTCAAAATGGGTCTTATTATTGGTCTTGGTGTTATTGTTTAGTAATTGCAGGATCGTCAAGCGGTGTGGTCTTCTGCTACTATGGCTCCTGGGCCAACGAGCGGCCTGGAGCGGGCAGGTTCGGGGTTAGCGATCTTCCCCTGGATCTCTGCACCCACATCGTGTACTCCTTCCTTGGGCTCGATGCATCTGGAGATCTTACTTATGCTACTGAGGAAACTTTAGAAGGCAAAAGCAGTAAGTTATTAAGTTTTAATTCCTTCTCAGCCTATGTTAAGTAAGATCCTAAAGGATATTATAAGCACTAAGAGCCTGTGGGATCTTTTGTGTATACCCCGTTTTTGGAAAAGGATAATGGAGTAAAATCGCAGTGCCTTGAATTCCCTTGGTTTTATAAAGACCGTCACCAAGGCCAATATACTACTACAATATACTACCTTAATTTATCTGAAGATTTAATAAAAAGTCTTTAGGACACTGTTTATTTTCTTGTGGCGCTTCATCCCAACAGCGGTCTCATTTTGTGAAGACGTGTTGGTTAAAAAAGTGTCAGCGCGGCCTGCTCAAAGATTTTTTATTAAATTTTGTCACTTGTTATTTTCTTGGACGGTGTATTGTAAATGTATGTTTTCTGGGATAAAAACAAATCTTATTCAGTCTCGATCTACTAATTAGTCAAACTTTATTAATTAGTCAAATTTTGTGAGTGATTAATAATCTTTTCAGACTCTGTTGCCGACCTAGTGGCCCTGAAGGACTCTAATTCTGATCTGAAGATTTTAGCTGCTATCGGCGGATGGAACGAAGGATCTGAAAATTTCTCCACTGTAAGAAAGTTTACTAATAAATGATTTTAACATTTATTATTTTGTTCTTCGTGGGCACATACGAGACCAGGACTTGAATATTTGGAAGGTTTTATATCGATTAAAAACGTTACTTCCGTCTTAATTTCACACCTGATAACTTTTTAACTTAAACTTAGCTAAGAACTGACAAACAAACTTTTTTTGTAGGTAGTAAACAACGACACACTAAGAGCCTTCTTCGTGAGTAACCTGTACAACTACATCGACACCAACGGCTTCGACGGCCTGGACTTGGACTGGGAGTACCCGGCCCAGAGAGGAGGACTTGAAACTGATAAGGTACCATCACAGTGATATTTAATCATTGGACACTTTAAATTTGAATTTTCCGAGATAAAAAGTATCCTATGTTAATCCAATATTTCATACAAATCCGTTAAGCCATTCATGCAAGGTTGAACTACAAATATCGTGATATTAACAATCTTATAAACGGTATTTCATCACTTTATCGAAACACCTTTCATCGAACGTATCATTTCATCGAATTTCATTTCATCGATAGCTAATTTCTACTGAAACCTTATTGTTTTAGGTTAGCTTAAACTTGGGTTACGTATGTTAGGTCTAACCTAACCTAACCAGGTTAGGTTAGACCTGACATCACCAAAAAATTATAACTCCTGCACGTGGAAATTAGCTTCCGATGAAATGAAATTCGATGAAATGATACGTCCGATGAAAGGAGTTTCGATAAAGTGAATGCTACGCGGTTGTCTTTTCAAACGAAACAAAACTTTTAGGAACAATTCGTCATTCTGGTGCAAGAACTGAAGGCAGCATTTGACGAAAAAAACTACATTTTGACTTCCGCCGTGGCCGTAACACAGTCCCACATTGATCTGTCTTACGACGTACCAAAACTTAGCGAGTAAGTACTACCTACTATCACTTGAAGATTTTATCATCTGTCACCTATGTATTTGGTCAACTATTTATTCCATTTGAGTTCCATTGATAGGTTTTTTGTCCCAGTTGTTAATTTTATAGCAGGGTTTAAGTAAATGTTACGAAAGGTAATATTTTTCAACTACTCAAGTAGTTTTTTTGTCGACGCAGTTAACCTAGTAGGTAGCGACTAGGGAATCTAATGCCGCAAATGCGGGATCCCACCACTTTTTTCGCGATTAGAAATTAGGGCTTACTCATGCGGGATCCCTCAGGTTTGCGGGATTGAAAAACTCCCCAGCACAGCCTCATTATTACTGATTTATAAGTGATTTAACAACTTTAGACATACAACAATAATTAGAAATTAGTAATGCAATAACTCAACTTAAAAATAATAATAAGACATTTTTTTAATTCACTTGTCTTTATTTCGTTTTTGTTTTTAAATTGCTTATTAAAACTAAATATATTAAAACAATCTCAATCCCGCAAACCCCGCGAGATCCGCGGGATTGATGACCTCAATCCCGCAGGCTTGCGGGATTGGAATCCCTAGTAGCGACACTAGCGACCCAGCCTTAGAAGGCTCAGGTTCATTTCCCGGTAAGACAAATATATATTGATGACTGCATATTTGTTCCCGAGTCTTGTAGGTTTATTATGTATATAGGTATGTCATCGTCATTATCATCGTCTGGTACCCACAGTACAAGCATAGAACTTAGATTGGGATTAGGTCATTTTGTATGAGATGTCGCTCTTCTGAATTGTTAATAAAACTTCAATCAGAGCTAAAAATAATGGAATCGTGTTGTACTGAAACTTTTCATAAAGTGACACGTTATTTCTGCTTAAAAGTGTAGTGGGATTCTAAGTATTTTATTTACCTTTATACAGTCAAGGAAATTGGCTTACCACCGTAAACCCTGTGATGAATGAAATGACTTAACGTATTATTAAAGTTTTGCTTTGCTTTATATTATTCTCTGGCTGTCTCCAGATCCTTGGACTACTTGAACCTGATGTTGTACGACTACCACGGCACTTGGGACACGGAGACCGGCGCCAACGCCCCGCTGTACCCTCAGCTCAATGATGCTACTGACCTCAACCTGAATGCTGTATGTATTTTGCAAGCAAGCAAGATTTGAGCCACTTGGCGGTGTCCAATTGAGCCAAAATTTGGTATACGTACGTTACTTCGGTGACAATGCAATAATATGGTATCGAGCTGGTCTGATGATGCACTCGGAAAGTGGACATAGAAACTCTGTAACGAAACCAGCTATGTTATTCTGTTAAAACAACGAGCTTGAGCTTAGTTCGACAGCTGTTGAATGTCATTTACCCACTTTGACAGTCGATGTAAATTCACCGGCTATTCATCGACTGAGTAGAACTGGTTGACGTTTGTGTTAAGAGAATAACATAGCTGATAACCCCGCCGTGTTTGGCTCGTTGTACTGTGCAAAAAAATAAGGTCGGCAAAAATGCTTGTCTCAAAAGCGAATTGTTTGACAGAAACTCATTTCGACTTCTTTGCAGAACCATTCCGTGAACGTTTGGATTCAAAATGGCGCAGATCCCGCTAAGCTGGTGATGGGTCTCGGCGCTTACGGCAGGACCTTCACTCTGAGCAGCCTGAACAACACTTCCACTGGAGCCCCCTTCACCGACGCAGGAATCGCCGGGCCTTACACCGAGGAAGCTGGGATATGGGCTTACTATGAGGTACTTGTTCTGGCAAGGATTGCCTAGAACTAGAGATGAGTGGAGAAATGCGGGGGAGGCTCAGCAGTGGGACACCAGATAGGCTATTTCGATAGACAGCTAGATAGACGAGGGACTTCGTTCATTATTTTTACACCATTCTAGAGGAAGTACTCCAGCCGTTAGAGTATATTACAGTTTTAACCTTACGAAAGATAACCAGCAGTGAACGTCTTTCATCTTGATATCATGATGGATGAGGGGTGGCTATAGTTATAAGAAGTATATAGTCGTCATTAAACCAAAATTTGCAAGTACATATTATATATATCGGGCGATTGTGCTACTCCCATCCATCGCGATGGATGGGAGTAGCACAAAACCGGCCGTCGTGGAGATCCTTGGGGAAGGCCTATGTTCATCAGGTGATGATGATGAGATATTGGTGCTCAATAATATCTGATCTATTGTTAGACGTTAGAGGGTGTTCCAATATTATTAAATACAGTTGCTTTATTGTTATACACGAACTTAATTTATTTGAACAGACATACCTGACGTGCAACGTTCTAGCGTCTTACTTTGTTGAAAGTATGGCCATTTGTTTGGCCATCTTCTCTGCTTTTTTTGTAAGAGCTGTTGAAATGATAATCTTGCTTGCAGATCTGCGAAGATCAGAACAACGACCCTTCCGAGTGGAGCATCACTGAAGTCGAAGGCAACTACGTATACGCCAACAAAGACTTGTTCTGGGTCGGGTATGACAACACCAACACTATATACGCTAAGGTGAGTTCTTGTAGAGATACCATAATATATTATCTAATATTGGAGTCATAAATATTTGGCCCGGCTCTATTAGAAATGGCAAGAGCGCGTGCCAGATATCTTTGCGCGCAAAAGAAAATAATATATTATCTAATATTAGAGTCATAAATATTTGGCCCGGCTCTATTAGAAATGGCAAGAGACCGTGCCAGATATCTTTGCGCGCAAAAGAAAATAATATATTATCTAATATTGGAGTCATAAATATTTGGCCCGGCTCTATTAGAAATGGCAAGAGAGCGTGCCACATATCTTTGCGCGCAAAAGAAAATAATATATTATTCTTGTGACTGTACCCTTAACTTTAGCCAAAATAGATAAAAATAAATCCATTCGCACGAGAACCAAAGCCACCGACATAGCCCTAAGAATTGCTAAACTTAAGTGGCAGTGGGCGGGGCATATCTCTTGCAGAACAGATGGCCGTTGGGGCCGAAGAGTTCTCGGTAGCGTCCGCGTACCGGAAGACGCAGCGTGGACAGACCTCCAACAAGGTGGACCGACGACGTGGTTAGGATTGCGGGAAACCGATGCAAAGGGAAATGGATGCAAGCGGCGCAAGACCGGTCCTTGTGATAAACCTTGGGGGAGGTCTATGTCCAGCAGTGGACGTCTTTCGGCTGAAATGATGATGATGACGTTAAAAGTCCTTGTATTGTTGCAGGCTGCATACGCGAAGTCTATGGGTCTAGGCGGCATCATGTACTGGGCTGTGGACCTGGATGACTTCAGCGGTCTTTGCGGCTCCACGTTCCCCCTCATCAAAAGCGGCATTGCTGGATACAACTCTGCTGAAGCCTATTCATCATCATTGTTAGTCACGCTTCTAACAGTTGTTTTTAAATTTTGGCTTATGTAATGTACAGGCAATAATCTCGTACGTACAACAACTTAGATATTTTGTTCCTTAATCAGGGGGCACAGCTGTGCCTCCGTCAAGTCGAGCGAGAACAGCCGTAACATACACCCTTTTCTCGAAGCAATTCGGCGCACTATATTTTTATTACAGACGAAAGTTTTCAATCAATCATGGTTAGTTGTTTTAGATTTATTTTTAAAGGGATGATCGCGATTATCTTCAGATTTAAGGTTTACCGCCCGATATTTCAAACCAGTATAAACTTAAAATATGGGAATCGTGCTCTGTCGAGCAGACGACATATCTCTCGTTGAATAAGTCCACTGCACAGAGTGAAAATAAGTCTGTTAAATAGTTCATGAAATATATTAAATCAAAATGTTTGTATTTCTTCACCCAGGTATTCACTGACAGATGATCATCATTATTGAAATGGTGCTTGTAGCTGACCTGCAGACTGGCAAATAAGCTTACATCGAATTCTATAGAAACGACCGAAATATTATAAAATAAGCAACCAATGTAATCTGAACTCTCTCTATTATAGGTGATCTAACGTAATGAGGTCCACTTAAAATTGTTTTATGTAATTAATTAGTCTAGCGAGTCACTTTTAAACCATTACTCACCCCACCACTCGAATTGACATTCCGCGGCTCTGTCAATGTAGGTAAAATTAAATAGTGGGGCGGAACTTCATGTCAATACACGTGTGAGAATAATACAACACACACGCACACATAAAAATCAACTCAGTTTATATTAAGCGTATCTAATTACTTAAAGAAAATAATGAGATTTGGTTCTACATAATATTTTGAAATTTTACAATACCATTTACTTTTTATATAAGATATTTTAAAATAATAAATTTGTTTCGATATGTTTAAATAATAAGCAGTAATTAATCTTAATAATATTTACAAAGAGCAAGTTTATAACCAATAAAACTTTCATGATAACATAAGACATGTCTGGTTTTTACTTCTATAACCTAATTTTTTTCTAGAAACCTAAAATCGAAGCGAGAGACAAAGATATATATCATGGACAAGTAAAATTGAATGTTAGTTGTGAATGTCATTTATTTTATTTAACATCCGCATCGTAGGCAAACGCAAGACTTGTAATTTACATCTAATTTAGCCATAGCCGATTTAGTGGCTCAAAAAGGACTAGAATGACGTATTCATACTCGTACGTAAATAATATAGCAGACAGAACCATACAGTACCACAGTACATGACGGCAGACAGACGAACCTCATTATTAAACCAGTGCTCTAGAGATTTGCTCTTCGTTTTGCGCACGAAATAAACCACCGCGGGCTTAGCAAAAACAGGGATAAAATTATCTCTCAACGCATCTCTCTCTGACTGGTGTCGAAGAAAGTGAGGCACGGATAGATTATGATATTTTATCCATGTAAAGAATGACACAGACCAGGCCCGTTGGAGCATTATACAACAAAACAGAGATGTTTAGTGCCTCTTTCTACCTCGCTTTAACGGTAAAATGTATTAAGTAAGTATTTTATTAGACAGCTTTATATCAAACAAAAAACTCATAAACGGCGCGTGACCTTACGATCGCTCTCCACGCAGACGACGATTAATGTTTCATCGAACTTGTATCTACCTGTACAATGCTAGACATTGTTGTTGCTACAGTACTTCTAGTTCCTTAATAGCTATCGGCAATCTTCGTTTTTTGTGACACACGAATGACAAATATTGGGGCGTCCATTAATTAGGTACTTGAGGCGTTTAGGGAGGGAGCGGGTCAAGCCGAACCTCACCCAATCTTACGTTTCTCGGCAAATATCACGTGTAAAATTGTGAGAAAACTGGGTAAAATTAAGTAAAATATGTTTCTTCACTAAAATTTGGCTAAATAGTCAAGTATTTTTTTTTTTAATTCATGCTAATGCATGCCTAATTGCACACTAAAAATACGCATTTTGAAAATCTCACGTGATTTAAGGGGAAGGGGGTCGAGCCAAATCTCACGACACTCGTATCTCACCAAAATCGCCAAAATCGTCTCACGTAATTAATGGACGCGCCCTATACTTTTGCGAATGCAATGGTGATAACGATAGCACGCTATAAAGAAGCTGGGAGGACTGTAACATGATTTATCTTTGAAAAGTATCGAACTAAGAGTTAATTTAAAATTTTAAATCTTGTTCGATCTTGACGTGGTGACCCAATAAGTATTAAAGATGATAAATAAGAAGGATGCAATATATGGTTCTGTCACGTGCTTCGTTTATTATTTACAAATTCGACCCGTACTTGATTTTTGAAACTGATTCATCCATACATATAGCTAAAATCATAACCCTCCCTTGTTTTGGTCGGGTGAAACTGAATGGAATACCCATCCAATTGGGTCACCAAATCTAGGTCTACAATGTTCATTATCTAGATTCTGCCTCGCCTGTCGGCGTCTCTCGACAGTTGAACACTTCAATTTCCTGATTCCACTCTGAATCGCTTAATGGGTGTTCAATGCTGTTAGATTGAGCTTGGTTAGGACTGATACGCTGTGTTCGTACAGGCATGGTGCATACTTGTACGGTATGGTAAGCACCATACCTGTACGAACAAAACAAAACGACATCGTATTTTTTAGGATAAGTTCGTATTCGTTTTGCTTTTTCAATTAGCTTATCGATGAATAGGTACCTACTAAAGCTGCAAGATAAATATAATTCCCGACACGTAACTAGAAACTTGTGCACCCCGCTCGCACCTCGGTTTGCCTCGATTGACAGCCATGTTGGTTTTTACTTACGTGCCGGGGAACTTTTCTGGCCAAAAACGATGTCGAATGTTTATTCACTAGATCTGTAAGTGGTTTTAATGAAAACCGTTCTACTTGAATGTACGGACAGTTAAGATCTTTAATTGTTTACCCACCACCTGTTCGCGTTGTTGAAATAGTCTGGAATTTTGGAATACGACATGTGTACCTATAAATCTGTTGATATTTAAGTGGCGCAACTGCAAATATGCATCTAAAAGCTGATCTGATAATAGTCAAAAGATGCTACAGCATCTCTGCTATACTTAACGTAGAGTCACAGAGTTAGGATTCGTTTATTAGATTTCAAAAAGCCAAAAATTACTGTAAAAAAGTACCTACAATAGGCAACAAAAATTTGGCTAAGAATTAAATTTTTCGAATGAATATTAGGTCAGTCTATCATGTCTATCATAAAATCAGTATATCACATTTATAGTTTTTTTTTATTTATTCACATTTTACCGTTTGTTACTCTAAATAAAATTAACGACATAACTTACGTCGCGCTAAATCTATCGAGATCTTTATTACAGAAATTACTTTATTTAAATGTGTATAATAAACACAAAAAACCGCGTGTTTTACTTACATTGAGTTCCCTGTTCAACCGGGTCTTTTTGTATGAGAATCAGATCAGCCCTTGAACGTTTAAAACACGGACCAATGACCCCAGGCACTTTATTATTACAAAATGGCCGCGCAACATTGCAGACAAATTTGATCCGCTTCTATATTTAAATTTATTTCCAAAGTATCCTTAAAATTCTCCAATTTAGTTACATCTTCAAAATTGAAAGCAAAATGGACATACTAAGGCATTGTAACCACAACCTTAAAATACACTACACAGAGCTTTAATTCCCTTGGAGCCAACTCGATACAATATTGAATATAAGAAGATGGAGCCCACATCCATTAAAAAGCCTTCGGAGATTTTAGAATCGAATTCTCGAGAATATTTTCGACCAATATTTCATTTACAGGAATTCTGTTGGATGTGTTGCAGGCTATTGCATCAATATGTTATCATTTTATTTGAAATGTTCCTTATTGCAACATTTATTATACAAAGCGGGCAAAGCCGTGGTAGCCTAATGGTTTGACCTGCCGACTCTTAAGCAGAGGGTCGTGGGTTCAAACCCGGGCTCGCACCTCTAAGTTTTTCTGAATTTATGTGCGAAATACAATTTCTAAATTTACCATGAGCTTTTCGGTGAAGGAAAACATCGTGAGGAAACCTGCACACACCTGCTAATAAATTTGACGGTGTGTGCGAAGTTCCCAATCCGCACTGGGCCCGCGTGGGAACTATAGCCGAAACCCTCTCATTGTGAGTGGAGGCCTGTGCCCAGCAGTGGGACGTATATAGGCTGGATTATTATTATTATTATTATACAAGTCTTGGTTGGTAGGTGTAATAACAACCTATTGTACCCTATCCACACATCACTCTCGAATAATCTCACTTCAAGTTAGGGTAACTTGAAGACCGCGTTCGTGACAATGTAACCGGCTAATTTAAGCACGCGCACTCACACTACCTTTCCTTCATTTATAACCACAAACGTACTTGAAAACTTGCATATTTGCGATTACGTAATCACTCTACGCCACTACACGACAGCCGAATGCATGCTTCAATTAACCGCTAACTCGAAGTCGCTCGCTGTAATAGCTACTCATAAATTTGAAAATAGAATGCAACGTCTACGGTTGTTAGTTGCCAGAGCTCGTAGCGTTGGAAATTCGAAATGAAACCGCTAACTTGAAAACTTTTTGTAAAATTAACGGAATTTTAAACTAGTAGCGATTCAGGTGTTCGAAATTCGAAGTTAATGTTTGATTGTGGTTTTCTATTCTTTGTTTTATTTGACCCACCATTTTGTCCAAACCATGTTGCTTTTTACGGATTACGATATAGGTATACAGCCGTATTTACTGTCAAGTGCGCATAACGTTAACAATAAGGTTTCAGACATAGTGAATAGAGACACTGCACTTATTGCCATCGAATCGCATTTTGATGTGGCTGTCTCACTTTTAAAGCGTGTGAGTACTGTGAGTAGGCAAGAACGTGATATAAGTAGGCTCAACCCACGGTGCCTTATACAGGCAAATCAGTGCCATTGGGTATTCTCGCTCTAGCTAAGGGACAGGGCTCTGTAAAAATGCGTCTCGCCGGTGATAAGCGAGATGGTGAATGAGATACTGATTAAACACACAAGAACATAAAAAAATAAACCTTGTTATTAAATAAAGATATAAAGAAACTTCACGGCAAAAGTCGTAGAAATGAAAGTCGTAAAATACCTACTAAAATCGTAATCGAATTTAAGGCCGTCAAAAAGAGTCAACTAAAAATGCAATGGATTCTGTATAAAATGTAATAGTTGAAAATATGATTAAAAATAACATTAATTACATTAACATATTTTTTCTATGATATTTTTACTCAACCACATTAAACATTTGTTAGATAAAAACCAAACATGCCGATGTTCTTTAACGAATTAAAGTTCGTTAATTTAATTGACTTTAGGCTAAAAAAATAATTGTTTTCCATCCTGAAAGACCCACGACGGGGTTGGGTTTTTTAAACATAAAAAATGAAGGCTCGTCCTTCAGCCCGGTACTTCATACTCCTTGGAGCTATTGCTCGTACGAGACTTAATTTTTCATGTTTATTTATTTTGAAAGTAGTTTACAAAAATTTCAACCTCATCGTGTCTCTTTAGGGAAGGAATAAGAGTATGATTAAGGAGTATATTTGTCGAATAACTATAAAAATAACCTAGATATAAGCCATTAAATATTTGTTTCCATCTCTTTCTAGCAAAACAGAATTTAATGGAGTTTATAATGGCCGTAGTGCCCGCTGACGTCACAGTACAAGTCGGAACTCTCTCTCTAATTAGTAGTTTAAATGCTTATATTATCCGTATTTTTTATTTAAATTTTAATTTCACTTTTTGCCGTCTCTTTTCACATTTTCATATATTGTTAAGAAATACGATGAAAAAGTTCATTCATATTCCCAATTTGAATTAGCACGGGTCCTCAGTTTTCTCGCGGTACTCTAAGGCGACTCAATAGAAATTTTAGGCACTTAAGCGTAGAAAAAGATGAAAGAGATATCGCTGATCATTTGGCAGACGTATTGAAAGACGGTATCGAGTCTTGTAATCTATTTCGATTTCTGATTACACTTTAAGAGGATTGGGCTCGGATTTTAGATGTATTTAAGGAGATAGTAGGCACTAATATAATAAAGAAATAAGTTATAGATTCTGTGAAAAATCCCCGAATAAGTCTTAATTAGAAAATAAAGTTTTATCAAGTACGATATTCAGTCGACTACAAACTGAATTATCCACTTTTGGAACTTATTACAATGCATTAAGGTGAAAAAGTGAATAAATCAGTTTGTAGTCGACTGTACAAACATGCCGCCCGTGTTGAAGTCGATTACTTATCGCTATTTCCTCTGGGATGAAAAGTAGCCTTTAGATATTGAGCCAAATTAGTTCAGTCATTCAGGCGTGTTTAAACACAAACATCCACAAAAACATTTACATTTACGACAGACTAGCTTTTGCCCGCGACTCCGTCCGCATAGTAATAATTTATCGCGTTTCCCGAGGGAAATATCACATTTTCCGGGATGAAAGTAGCTTATATGTTAATCCAAGATATAAGCTATCTGAATTCCAAATTTCATCCTAATCCGTCCAGCCGTTGCAGTGTGAAAGAGTAACAAAGTAACACACATAAAGTTAATATTAGTAGGATGCGGCAACATCGCGCGACTAGTATGGCAGCGAACACGATGTTGCCAGATTTGACGAGCGAAGTCTGACTACGTTGCACTTCGCCCGACGTGTCGCGGGACATTTGGCCCCGTGAATTCCTGGCTTCAATAAACACTTTGACAAACAAACAACATCACTCTCAATAGCTAACTTTTCTATCAACTCCTTAGATCTTAAAAGCAGCGTGATCAATTATTTCTGCATCGGAAACTCAGCGGAGTAAATTTACTGGGAATTACTTTTAATTTCATCAATTCGAGCCTCCAATGAATTATGAATGAAGACTCCTCCGGCGATCCGGTTATAACGCGGGAATTCAAGAAACGGTTGAATATTCATTTTAGCGATGTAAGGTCGACGGAAATATGATGCTGAGCATAGTGAGCATGCTGACTACTGCCGGTCTACTTATTTATATTGGTCGATAATATCGTTATATGAGGATAAAATATCTATTGGTAACCAGTAGATATTTTGTTTTTTTTCGAAACGTCGCGGTCGTCGCTATCGAAACGTCGAGGTAATAATAAAAAATGTTAATTTTACGCGAGTTAGTCCTGTTTAACTACAACTATGTGTGAATATCGCGAAAGTTCAAGACAATATGATAAAACATCTGTCACTATGTTAGGATTTCTGACCATTGCCATAACGTCGTTTGTCCTAGAGTAATTTGCCATTACACTTTTATCATAATATTTGTTAACCATAATGTTTAGTACACATAATGATTAATTCCCATAATGTATTGATTGTCATAACACATTTAAGACATAGTAAGTAATTTCGGATGTCACAATTTTTAAAGTACTAAAGGTTAGGTAAGTTAGGCGTAGCGAGGAGTGTTAAGTTAAACTGCGACAATTTACGTCACGTTGTAACAGGATCCTGGTAGCAACTCGGCTTTATGGAACTGCGAGCATTATATCAAGTTATCGTTACGGCAAATGATGATTAGAACCGAAAAATTATGTCAAGAGAAACAACAACACAAACGTTATAGCACGTGAAATTAGGATTACAAACGTTATGGGAAACATTCTGCTGCAATAGCGATTTTGGCAGTAAGTATGTTCTAATTTAGAACATACTTACTGCCAATATCGCTAACGCGGCAGCATTAGAGAGCCTGTTTTTCACGGTCGAAATGTAATTATGTGTTTTTATCCAATTAAGTCAGTTTTTAGATTTATAACAGTAAATAGGTAGTAGTGGATAAACGTGAATAGAACATCTGTCACATTCTGTCCATTATGTAAGTGCGACAGTGATGGATGCTTTATCCAACCTAATCCACCGCGATAAGGCGACCTTAATCTTGGTTTAATAAATAACACGCTGCTTTAATACAAAAGCTTCACAAATCAAAAACATATATAAGTAGTTTGATTTTAAATTTAAAGTAAATAGCGTTCCGAATTAAAATGCAACAAAAATTCATTTTGATTTGTGACGTTTTTGTATTAAAGCAGCGAACACATTTCGACTGCCGACGCTACTTTCCAGTAAATTTCCTTGCAATACCTTAATGTTCTCAAAAACATCCGGTGTTCCAAGCAATATTGTCTGAGGTAAATGGGCTGATATTACAGCTTATTTGCATTCAGGTAGTGCTCAGCGTTATTCCATTACTCAAGAACTCTCCGCTCATTCGAACCGGCATAACTTGACCCCTTTATACGCTAAGATTGTATGGCACCTCGTGTCTGAAGCTGGTTTGAGGTGACGATGATCTGAGGGCTTATTGCCTAACGCACTCGCGATCGCGATCGACTTGAAAGTGACACAATAGCTTTCATTTTGTAGGCAGATTTGACTTCAACTGTCATATATGAAAGCGATCGCGATCGCGAGTGCGTTAGGCAATAAGCCCTCTGGTCTTTGGGGGGTATGAGGAACCACTTGGGGATAAGTATTTCTAGAATTCGGGTGGTCTAATCACCCCATTAATGGTTACGAATACTAAGACGATTTGTATTTTATTTACTATTTTAGCCATTGTTTGTTTCGTGAGGTGAACGCGGGTATTTCTTCCTGTAGTATTTATTTTTGTACCAGTTAGAGCCAGCCTAACATGACCTAAGAAAAAATCGCATGGTTTTCAAGATTGGTCAGTTTAAAGTTTTTTTGCCAGTTTAAACTTTAGACTGGAAATATCTTGAAAGCTTTGGGCATAAAAAGTATGGAAGTATTGAAGTCTTTATTAATTAATTTATATGCTAAACGATTGTAAAAGGCGGTAAGATTATTTGGGTGTTGATAGCTATGAAAGACATTCAGGGTAAAAGCAATTTGTTTAATTATTATCAACATAAATTCCATTGTATTAAGGTTGTTTATCAAATATACAAGGGCTAGTGGAAATTGCCGGCTGGATTGGTACCCTGCAAGTAACTTGTCAGTCCGTTGGAGTGACAGCGAGTCACCATTGTCTAGTGAGATGGATTTATGGCCGGAAGCCAAGAGGGAGGGAGACGGAAGCAAATTAAATAGAATTGTCTCCATTTATGTCATTGTTTGATGTTTTTGCAACATAGTTAATTTTACTTTGTTCTGATTGATTTTAATGCTTGTCAGCTGAGATAGCACTTTGGATAATAATGTGGTTAGCTAGCTTTTGGCCGCGACTTCGTCCGCGTGGATTTAGCAACTTTTTAATTTAAGGCAATAACTGTGGCTTCGGTTTCTCCGTTCTTCTATTCGGAAGCATGGTACCATTGTTTGATCAGAACGTACCAACTGAATTGACTGATATATGAGCAAAATAGAACCCTGAAGCCATTCTATGGTGAGTACCATAGAATGGCATAGCACCGTGTCACGACGAAGTTTCTAATTAAATTATTAGAAATGTCAACCTTTTTTTTTAATAATGTCATCGTGGTCAGGGATCCATTTGGCTAATTATACGAGTACTGAGTGCCTTAAAGTAATTACTAATTGATTTTAAGAACAGAAAAAGTATTTAATCGTCTGAAGTTTAACCAACATTTAGAATGGACATTCAGGGTCGATGTAAGCTACCTATATTTTAACTTACGAAAGTACTCTCCGCAGACAAAGTCACGGGCGGAAAACTAGTTACTTATACAAGTGTACAAAACAGAAAACATTTAGAAATTTCAAGATTAAAAAATATAATTACCTACACCTTCGAATACTAAACTCTTTTAAATTTAAAACATAAGTTTTATTTTAATAATAATACATATTAAATCCTAACGAGTTTTTGATGGATCTTCAGTGTCCATGAATGTTTTGGAAACATTAGTTTAATTACGTTAAAGTTTGAATTGAACCTGAATAAATGGAACTACGGTCATTTTTCACCGCTCGTAACAAAAGGTGACGCGTGACGCCTGTCATTTAGACATTGCCAAGGTTTGTCAAGGTTAGCCATTACGTAATTACTAGAGGACGCCCGCGACTCTGTTCGCGAAGGACTTGTTTCTCCATAAACGGTTGAATTATCGAATACCGCAGTTTTTAACTGTTACTACAGATTTTTTCTCTTTACTGCGTAACCAAAATACAATTTACAATAGAGGCTACGGATATATCCTGTCACTTTTGTGTACTTTTATTGTCATCTTTTAAATAAGTAGTTTAATAGAAAATGAGGGGTTAAGGGGAAAAAAGGAACTAGAGGTAGTAAAGGGACAAAGTCGCCCTGTCCAAGGGTTAACATACGAGCATGTGACGAATAACGACCAATTTCCGGAGGCGACACGCGGTCGCAATCGAAGGATAAAAATACAGTAGTTTAGTTAATTGTAATAAATGTCCATTTCACTAAAGATTTTTTCAATATTTTCTCGTTATGGGAGTGCTTTTACTACTTGAATTATTTCAAACTTTAATTTATTTATATTTTTCGTCCATATTGTGACTAAACGCATTTCGTAATATATAAATTTATTGTGTGCATTTTACTCAACTAAAAATCTATAAAAAAACGGTCAAGTGCGAGTCGGACTCGCGCACCCAGGGCATCGTACCGTACGTATAAATAAATAATAAATATCAGGTACAATCTCACACAAATTGACCTAGTCCCAAACTAAGCTCTAGGCTTGTACTATGGGTACTAGGCAACGGTATACATACTTATATAGAGAAATACATACTTAAATACTTAGAAAACATCCATGACTCAGGAACAAATACTCGCGCTCATCACACAAATATTTGTCCATACCGGGATTCGAACCCGGGACCGCTAGCTTCGTAGGCAGGTTCATTACCAACTAGGCTAACCACGTCGTCGTATTAGTATCCTATATATTTATAAAAATAAATAATATTCGTAACTGTTAGCCCGACTGACTCTTGCCCGGATTCTATTATTATATTCTGTTTAAAAAATCAACCGGCTATCTATCATGGTTCGTAAGATATAGCTTTAAAGAGGATCGACGGACGGACCGAAGGACAGACCAAGGCCCAGTAATAGAGTTTCTTTTTGCACCCTTTAGGTACGGAACCCTAAAATAGGAAACCGCCACATAGCTGGCGTGACGTTTGTAATGACCGCTTAAAACGTACACGGGTCTATGTTCAACATTATCTTAAGCTGGCCATACACACTAGGGTATTATCAAACCGCGATTAGAAAGGGATTCGAGAGTACCGTTAGCACAACCAGTACTTATAAATGATTAAATATAATCATAAGTCAATCTTTGATATCTTCATAAGTGCAGACACTTATTGATAATAGAATTAATAGATTTACAGAGTATGCTTTTCATATTTGGACTCTATTCTCGGTAAACGTTGTCATTTGATTTATAACAAAATATTAATATCATATCTGTCAAATCTGTCACTAATTCACATCATTTTCGCGATATAAAATTGCCGTAGCTGTTAAAAAATAGTACGTACCTATGTATAAAATAGAATCGCGGTGAAGTATTAAACGGTCGGTATAATTAATTTTTATGGTCTTTCTAAAAGTAATTACTTATTCACAACATTTGTATTTTATTTAATATAATTTGAGGTTTTTTCCATACTTTATAACTTCATTGTACTAAAATAACAATTTCATTTATCTGCACACTCTACCACTGACAATGTCATATCGTGCATTAGTTCAAAAATGACATATGAGCTCAATCCCTTTCTAAACGCGGTTTGATAATATACCTGCGCAGTTTTGCCTGTACAGTTGAACTGCTGCACGTCGAATGCCACATATGTACGCTCCTTTTTACCTATGTAGTTCAACTGTACAGGCAAAACTGCGCAGGCATACCCTAGTGTGTATGGCCAGTTTTACTGTGTCTTTATTCGTCCTGTGGCCTCTTCCCCAATATCCGGTTGATCGCGTTTCTAACGTGCTTCCTCTTTAGCACAAATAGACTAACGTCCAGTTCACAACGGCCGAAACTAGAACCTAACACGAACACTTCCAACTGAATAAATAACGTTGAAGCTCGCGTTAGGGCTTTGTCGCTTTAAAATCGTCGAACTGTTTTCCAAAGAAAGTGGCTGCTCAGTTAAACCAACATGGTTAAGTGGACAAGATTTTGCGTTGACCGGTGCTGGAACTTTTAATTTTATTTATTTATTTATTTATTGATACACCAACAGTATTACACAGATAAATGTACAATAATAATATAATCGTGCTTATTCTACTGCTAATACTAATAACAGGCGTATAATATATAATTTTCAAGGTAGACCGAAAATCTGTCGAATCCAGTAGGATATACGCCGCGCTTGTTTAAGTAAATACTTAATTGGTTTACTAGTAACAATTTACTATACTAAGGGCCCTATTTCACCGGGACACCATGGTCGCGCCACCCGGTCGCCGCCACCAACAAAATTTATACAGGTCTATGGAGGGTATCTCACCTGGTGTCCACTTGGTTGCGCAACCAAGTGGACACCTGACATGTTTTCCTGCAGAACTACACAGATACTTTATATTATTTTTACAGTTTTATATTATGCTAGAATAAGTGGTAAGTTTAATTTAAAAAAAAAATACGAACTGTTGAGTTTCTTGCGGCGCTTCTTCTCATCAGTGGTCTCCTCATGGGAAGCACTGGTAGATTTTGACGTGTAAAAGTTCCCGTGCGGCCTACTTACTGAATAAATATCTTTTATCCTTTTTTTTACCTAATGATTTTTCTACAATATTTTTTGTGGTAACCTATGCTTATTCAGGTATAAGAGGGGTAATTAGAGGTTCGACTCCAGGTAAGGGCAAATGTTATAGTGGGATGAGCGGTAATATTTATTCCTAAATCTTGAATCTTCTGTGGCCAAATATATCGTTACAAACCTTTATTGCTATAGGAATAAGTATGTGTAACAATATATTTGGCAATTTTGACTGCTCCTATCTATTTGATGCTGACTGTACAAGCCAAGAGCTCGGGACTAGGTCAATTTGTATACGGGTACAGCATGATATTTATTCATTTGTTTTCACAATTATTCTACAGATTCGAAGTATATCCGACAAGGTTCATCTATATAAATCAAAAGATAAGATAAGAACCCGGCCCTCAAAGAAATCCGTAAGATTTCGTAATTAAAAGTGGTTTTCATCCGGTTAATCCGGGTATCCGGTCGTATCTCACAACTTCGTTCATTACCGGCCGCTTATAATGAAATAATAACACAAATCGCGCTCAACTCTGATATACGTGACTGGAACAACAAGATGGCGGACTTTATTTTTATGTAATACTCAAAGATATGTTTACCGACTGGCTTTGTCGTGACGTGACGAATAATAAAAACTGGGCAAGAGCATGTCGGACCATTGTTCAATGTAGGGTTCCGTTACCATTCTTACAAACAGAAACAACAATCTCCAAACACAAATATTAACAATAACTTATGCATGACTTATCTAGATAATTAGAACACGTCTAACACGTATGGAAAATTCTTATCTGTGATTAATTAACAATTCGTGTCTACCGGCACAAGCTAATTTTGTAATTAAAGTTATCTTAGCTGGTTTTCAGTAGGTATAAACCACTCAAAAACCAATAAAGTCTACTTAGTCGTGATAGTTTTCCTTTTAAATACGTTATTTTTTAAATTTTTATTACTTGCAGTTTTAGCTGTGGGGAGGAGGGGGCGGGACAACACTTTCACAAACGGATCCCTTAATCGAAAAACTATTTTGACAAACCCGCAATATTTTTGAATAATACGGCCCCAGTCTGCAAATGCGTTGACACGATAAGTACCTAGTCCTTATCATGAACTATCTGTGTGCTAAATTGTATCCAAATCCGTTCAGTCGTTTAGATGAGATTGAAACACGAGCCTGGCTCGGCTCGCGCTATTACGAGCCGTCTAAATCCACCTTAAGATGAAATGCCTTCATGCTAGCCCACTTCACCGGTTGTCTTATCCCCATACAGGAACACAATAATGCGAACACTGATGTATGGCGGTAATAGTCGACTAAAAAGAGATGTGACTTTTGGACCTCATTACAATGCAAGTAGGTAACAAGTGGATACGTCTCTTTGTAGTCGACTGTACAAGATCCTACCACCACTAAATACTATTTATAATAGAGTTTATGGTTGTGCTTTTTTTTTTGAGCATTCTGATGATTTTCTGTTAAAGCAGTAAGCGCCATCAGCATACGAACGTCCTCAACTAAATTGGTTATAGAGAGTTTTGGAGTATGATTTGGAATTTTTATATACAAATATTTTTGGGTTACTTTAATAATTAAATATTTAAGTACTACTGATTTTTGCATAAAACTTATCGAATAACCAATCACTATGAATGTTTATACATACGTTAATAAAATTCAATTAATGAGAAATTAATAATTTATGTTATAACACCAAATACTTCCTAAGCAAAGTCGTCGTTAACATTTTACAAAAAGGCGAAATTGTATAAAAAATCTTCGTTAAGGTTACCTAATTGTTAAACGGAAATAAAAATCAGAAAATAAAAGTCAATTTAACTTCTAAACAAACAAAATGGACCTATTGAGCCCTGAAATTGTCTTTAGAAGTTATTCTTGAACGAAATGGGAAATAAAATTGATTGCAAAAGGATAACTTTGTTTATTTTTACTAAGTGTACTCGGAACTTGGCTCGGAGATTTTTAGGGTTCCGTCAGAAGAAGGAAGATGACACTCGACACGTCACGACAACTATTTAAAAACCGGGCAAGCGTTATTCAGACCGCGCACTGAGGGCTCTGTACACATTTGGCTGGTTTTTACTATTTGTTGTTTTTCTATAGAGTTTGTTCTATTATCATATCAAAATTGACGCTTGTATGTATTATCGTTTTTATAAAAGAACAAATAAATAATACGGAAATCCGCCATATTTATATACATATTCCGCAAAAAAAAAAATGGGTTATATTCCGTAATAATATATGGGCTATATTTTACGGTTCAAAAGATACAGCTCTTTTAAGTTAGAACAGACGGACGGACGGTCACCGTAGGCATAGTAATAGGGTCCCGTTAGGCACCCTTCGGGTACGGAACCCTAAAAATATCCCCTAAACCCGAAACCCTAAAAATATACCCTTATATAGGAAAATTGAAGGCAACAAAGGCAGAGGACGACCCAGACGGAGTTACTTTGAGAAAGAGAATGAGAAAATTAAGGTCATGTCGTACGAAGATGTCAAGGGCCTAGCGAAGATTAGAAAAGAATGGTGGGAACTCCACCGACAAGAGCCTGGCTCTTAAGTTATGATAATGATGTGTATCCAAGGTACTTACAAACCTTAAGCTTAGTGTTTGGTATAGTCGAGGACAGAAAGATGTTTACACTTTTTCACCTTATTCCATTGTAATAAGGTCCAAAAGTGAAAACATATTTCTGTACTCGACTGTACAGTCTCACCACGGGATCGTTGAGCCACTTGCTAACATTCTAAATTCGGTCGGGTTGTCAAATCGTCTAATTCTAATAGAAATACCGTGTATGATTTGACAACCTGACCAAATTAAGAATGTTAGCAAGTGGCTCAACAATCCTGTGGAGGTGTGACTGTACTACAGAATTTTTGTGAGTGTCCCGTTTTTTTTTCTACGTTACACGAATTAATTTTGTTGCCTATTTCTACACAAAAAACCACTGTTGTAATACAAGCCTAATAAATATACCCGCAACCTCCAGCAACATTTGCTTTGCGCAAGCACTTTGTCTGAAGTAGTGGAAGTAAATAAGAGGGGTGATTTATAAAGACAGAGTACTATTTAGTGTCGGTCATTCATTAGATGTGGGAATCGTCATGTGCGGTCTGAGGGGTGAGCGGAAGCGTGCAAGGTTTTTTTAACCTCCGACGCAAAAAACTGGTGTTATACTAGGTACCAGCCATTATATTTCAATACGTTTGTGAATCGGTAATTCTTTTTAGAAATCAAGCAATAGTCTTAGGGCCGTATTAATAAACTGATCTCGTGTGAGACGCCCTTCACAAGATGCGTCAAAATGACAGTTTTGTATGGATTGACGTTTACTTTGACGTATCTTGAGACGGGGATCACAGTTGAGACGAGTTTATTAATACGGCCCTAACTATAAAATAATCTGACACTTAAATTGAGTTGGGTTTGATTTTTCATTCATCAGATAAAAGTGTGTCAGTAAAAAAAGTACTATCCTTTTTTGTCATGTTAAATAAAAGAAAATAGTCTAAAATACTCATATAACATTTATCCGGCGATTGATACATCAACTCTAAAGTTCTTCGCTTTGGCATCAAGCATGTTAAAGTTCACATGCCAGTAGTTTACCAGATGATAGCATTTGACAGCTTTGACAGAGAAACTGACGTTCGCTTTCAAACGCCGTCGCCCGTCACCCGCGCCGGGTGACCACGCTACAAAGGACGTGTCGCGGGAACGTCGGATGAAGGCTCAGAATTTGTGGTCACTCAAACGTTAACATGGGTAAGTTTAGTTGACATCGCAGACGTTTGTCGTGTCCCGGAATTGAGGGTATTAATCCTGGTACTGTAATGGTGTGTTTTGTGGTGTGTATTTCATATTTAAAATTGGTGTCTGGGAGTCGACTTGTGATTTCGTTGATGATTAGTGAGTTATTATGAAGATTAGGTCACGTGGTATTCTAGTTTACGAGTTGGTGGTGGCACTCGTATGATATCATAGACTGTGGGAACTGCAGTCATCACCCGTGAGGTCTTCTAGAAATCAGTACAAATTGGCCATTTTGATGAGCTTTAGTCACCGGACGAGATTAAAAAATCGACGCACTGACTGTAAAAACGATTCGTATCAAATATAGAAAATAACAAAACAGAAAAGTGGTCAATAATGACCCTATTGTCAATTAATAAATGAATACGTCATATACTGGATGAATAAATTAAGTAAATGATAGAAAGATGGTGTCTATATAGTTGAAGTCGTTTGCCTTACTCGGATACCAATTAAACCGTAAAAAGTTTTGGTAACATTTTTAGAAAATGTAAATCCTATGGGGAACAGGGGAATCCCCGATTTCCTCTTACCATCCCTCTTAACTCATTATGAAAATTTCAATAGCTAGTATAAAGGAGAAACATTATGGAACCTTTTAACAAAATAAATCTCTGTTTAACGTAATTGAATGTCGTACGTATTGGCAAAACATCAAGACCAAGGCGCCGTGACATTTGATGTAACATTCCAAACCAAAACTTAAACCGAATGTCACATCCAAGTTAGCAAAACAAATTTACACTTGCTGTTGTCGAACTCGTACAATTACATCTTTGGTGAATTTGCTAATAGTTTAGGGTGAGTTTTGAGAAAGTACTGATTCGCGAGGTGCACGGTATAGTTTGTTATGTAACAGTTTTGTTTGGAGAAATGCCAAAGATTTCAGTGAGGTAAACAGAGGAATGCGACGGAGAAAGATGGCGGCTGGAGTATTGGAGTTGTCAAGGTTGTTATGCTATAGGTATTTTTAACAACATAATGCAAAGGAAGTACCTGATAAAGGACGAAATTAATAACATTATCGCGAAGGGCGCTACGGTAAGCAAAAGTCTGCTTCGTTATGATAAAAATAGAGGGTTCGCGCTGTGCTCTGATGTTTAAATATTTATTTATTGTCGACCATGATTATAATGAATGTTTGTGTTTTATAATTATGTTTATCACACAATTTTTAAGTCTATGACTAGTCTTTAATTTTATATAAAAGAGGTATTTCTAATACCATCGATAATGGTACCGATGTACCGATGTATCGATATACATTTTCTGTCGACTTTTAGCAACACTAGCATACGCACGCATATGTCGGCAGTGGAATAAAAAAAGGTCGGGAGTGGAATAAAAATATTGCTTTATTTTCAAGAAAATCTTATTTGTAGTATTTTCTTGCCCATTTCTGGTGTAGTTACGCCAAAAAGTTGTTTAACGGTTATATTTTCTTGGCAACCCGTAATGTGAAAGTGAGTTTCTTTGTACCAACTTATTGTTTTCTACGCAACATAATGTTTCTCATGTTAGAAAATACGTAGCTGTAGCGTACGGACGACCAGCTGTGAAACCAGCGACTAAATGAATGTGCAGGAAGTTGAATGTCATTTACCCACCTTGACGGACGACGTAAATTCGCCGGCTATTCATCGACTGAGTAGAACTGAACGACGATGTGTCAACAGAATAACATAGCTGTATTTTTTCGCAAAAAGTGCTTTTCTATTACAAATATTTATGTAAGTTCATGCTGGGAAATGTTTCAATATTCAAACCTTCAGTCCAACACGTAAAGGCGATATCAAATGTTACCTTCAAAATACAGCGCAAATTAATTTATCTGCTTTTAGATTTATTATATGTCAGTGGCGGATCTCAAGTGAAATTCATAATTCTAAAAACTAATGTTGCTATGCGTTAACTACATTTAAAAGGGGTGGGGGTAAATATCGATGTTTCAGTATTGAACTAAGTATTTTTTCAAGATAAAGCAGCCAGTCACTCGGACCTCCCGTCTATCTCTATACAAAAAACATCAGTCCGGTACTGTACGATAGAAAGACAAATTAATACATTAATTATCCATCAAATCAACAGACACACTTTGTCGAATGTCATGAGGGACTCCCTAGTCGGTGACATCCTTATGTCACCAGGACATTGTCCACGAATTATAATAATTATGATATGTACCATTTATATAAAAATCTCCAGAGATCTCAGTGGAACATCTTAGATTTGCTCACATTGTAAAACTCTATAGTTTAGTCAATACGCAAAACTTGTAAAGGTATGTACAGTCGCCATCATATTTATTGCAGCAAACAAGGTGGTCACAAATATCTGAACACGACTCTATTTTCAAGGCGTTAGAGTGCATGTTCAGATATTTTTGACCACTCTGATATGTACAGATATATTTGATGGCGAACACTATCGTCAAATTGAACCCTGACCCAACTTAAAACCGTGTCACAGTCTCACAGTGACACTATAAATCAAATTTATCGTGGAGATAAACTTGGATAAAACATCTATCACTTTCTGACCAATATGTAAGAGCAAGAGTGACAGATGCTTTATCTAGCGCGATACAGGCGACCATAATACGGGTGCTGTGGAGTACAGTCGAGGACAGAAAGATGTATACACTTTTGGACCTTATTACAATGGAATAAGGTGAAATAGTGTAAACATCTTTCTGTCCTCGACTGTACAAAACGTATTTAACTTTTTTTTACAAATCATTTTTCTGCTCAAATATCATTGGTCAGAAAGATATCTGAAGAATCATACCAAATATTATTGAAATGAATCATGCTTTAATACTTATCGATAAAAATCGGCCATGACTAGACTGATCGTTGGAAACCGTCAGCGCCTGGATAAACATCCGGATGGTAATCAATCAACGTTTCATGAAATATCTGAAAATAGCGAAAACCCATATTTTATTCTTGTAAAGAAATTTCTAGCCAATATGAGCTTTGGTCGGTGGCAAAAGAGTTCAGACTAATCTTTATAATTTATAATATTTAAGTGGCTTAATGATGTTAAAACCATTGCCTGTTTCTTTTTATAACTTTATGTTTTCACAATAATATTTACTGTTTTACTGAAAATATCCATTTTGTAAATGATGAGGCACGAAGGATCATAAAATTAGGTCATCTATGAATTATTTTAAATAGCCTTTTAGGGATAGGTATAAGTGGATAGAGCATCCGTTGCGTTCGCACTTACAGTCTTACACACTAGTCAGAGAGTGACAGATGTTTTATCCACATACATCCACGCGATAAAGGCAACCATAATATGCCCGCAGTTCTTTCGCTATGCTAACAAATTGATGTTTTACTGGTATGAATTTAGAAACCGAGGCTTAAGGAAATGAATGCTAGCTTTGAGCAGAATAAATCTGTTCTTGTTTGGATCAAAAAAGTCAACGAACGAGCGCTTTCTTCCAGGCTAAGTGGGCGTTTTAAGATATTTGCTATTTGCTTTTGGTCTTAAAATAATAAGTCGTGAATTTTCCGCGGTTGTAATGAACGTAGTTTTTCAGATTCTATTTCGTACTAAACATTATTTAAATCCAGATCATTTGAGCTTCATATTATTAATTTGTCTTTTCAGAAAAGTGTCCAAGTCATCCGATTATCACATGGGTTTGCCGTCTGCAGTCATGCTGAGAAACCCACAAATCTGCCGCATATGGTATGTTCCTTAGAAAAATCAGTGCGTCACGAAAATTAGTCATACATTTAGTATCGTTAATTTTCGTGACGAACCGGAAAAAGTTAAAATTTCTTAATTTTTGCCCTTAACGATGTACCTACACTTTTTTTTCTGCGGTCGGAACAAGACTAAGAGAGCAAAACTTATGACAAAATTGATTCGGCATAAGTTTTGTCGTGCCACATTTTGCTGCTGATTGTGGATCTAAATATATATAATGTTATTTATTCTGTTATCATCTAGTAATTAACAAGCCTCGGGCTATTGTTAAAATTAATGGTAAAATTAACGTTAGTAAGTTCAAAACGCCCGTTCACCGCACGGAAAGTACGGAAAAAGTATGTATGTCACGTGTCTTGATTAATTTATAAACATACTTGAAGGGCATCAATATCTTATGACCTAGTTCATAAGAAAAAAAAACTTGACGTCGATTCATAATAAAATATCAATAAAGGTCAGATTGAACATTTTTATGAGACCTATCTTAAAAAGTAATTTCCCGTACCAAAAAGTCTAAGGAAAATAAAATTACAATGCACCTTCATAAAAGTTACTTCCGGGTACCAGTTTATGAGCAAAAAGAATGCTTCCGGTGTAAAATATTCTCGGGGGTCGAGACAGGTGGGCGAAAACGTAACGCATTAAAGGTTGGTACAGACTGGAAATAAAACGGTCGGTAGGGTTTAGTCAAGTTGTATTCGGTGAAAGTACCGTTTACGTTACGTTAGAAAAATGTATGGAATTGACATTAACAGCTGACTTGATAAATGCCATCTTTGTCTGTCAAAAGGTCAAGCTCCAGTCAGTGACCTTTCACTTCACCCTCTTTGTCTGTCAAATTCTTTGATAGGGCTATAGAAGCCATATTATATGTATTCAAATATTTCATTCATTTATTCACTCATTCATTTATTATATCCTGTCCCTAAGCTTTCACTGTCTGGAATTTGTCAGGTTTTGACCGCTCACAATACGGCCTCAGAAAGTTCATAAGCTATGTATATCCGAACAGGGCCTCTACTCCACTTTCACTTTGTTTTAGAAATAAAAATACTGTTTGAATACAGTTGCTCAAACAAGGGTACTTTTTGTATTTGCAGCTGTATTGTATATCGTGCGGGGAAGTTCTAACAACACCGCGCAAGTCGAAAATTAGCGGTTTTTACATTTAAATCTCATTGTTGTCGATCTACCAATCACTTTCTCAACATTTCAGCCAATCAGAGACCAGTATTCAAAAAGAAGTGACAGCGCGCTGGTTGGCCTTCCCACACCGCACAAGTCGTAATTCGGCCATACTAAATTTACTACCGATCAGAGCCCCAAGAAACTGTTTTTTCGCTTTCCTGTAAAGTTGGTCAAAATGACTTGAGCGGATAATTATGACGTATGCGGATTGGAGAAATCCGGGCCTAAAAGCTTATTTCCATTCATCAAACAACGCTGGTGTGAACTGTGCTTCCTATAAAATTGCGAATAACTTCATTAGCCAACCAACTTAGCCGGGATTACACGTTTCATTATCCTTTGGAAGAGGCTTACTTTTCCTTGTTATGAAAAATGTTGTTTACTGTTTTCCCCTCGTAATTGGACTAAACTGAAGTAACGTATTTAATTAGTGAAATTGTGGTGTCAAGTTACTGGGAAACGTGATTTTGTTGTTACTTTGTTTGGAACTGTATAGGATTTCTTTAGGGTAATAAAATTAAAATTACAAAGATACGAGTTTACATAATAAGGCGACGTATCGTTGTCTTACATATATACCAGCGTAAAACGGACCGCACCAGCCATTTTTTTCTACGCGTTGAAATGCGTTACGTATCATCCCCAAAACAAAACAAGCCTAACATGATCTCAGTAAAAGTCGCATGGTTTTCAAGATATTTCCAGTTTAAACATCGGCAAAAACTTGAACTTCAAACTGTCATATCTTGAAAACCATGCGAGTTTTACTGAGGTCATGTTAGGCTGGTTCGGTGCGTCTTAGGCCAGTGTATCTCCGGTGTCACTGTGACGTGCGACTTATGGGACACACTGTATTTATTTACGAAACTATTATAATTTTTTTCTTCAGGGCTTTATACCTCTTTATATAATTTTTTAAGTTGTTTTCTGTGGGCTGATTCGTCTAGTTCCATACCAGCAAAGTTAAACGTAAACGTATAGCAGACGAGAAAAAGTGAGTAAAACAGACAGACAGATACCGTATTTTATTACCCTATGTCACCATAAGCGTTCCTTTTTTACCATTTTAGGTATGTACAGTCACCACACGGGATTGTTGAGCCACCATAGAACCCTGTCATAATGACAACGTCAAGTCACTCAAAAGAAATTACGTCAAAATTTTCCGTCGACTTTCTGTGAGAGGGTTCTATAGTGGCTCAACAATCCCGTGTGGTGACTGTACCTATTCACCGCAATATATGCGGCCATGAGAGAGCCTAGCGAGCCGCTCAGGGATTTTTCTGACGAAAACACACCCTAAATTAGCTTTAGAAAATAACTTTTATAAAACAAGAAATGGTGCTGATTTTTTAATACGAGCGCATTAAGTTCGCTATTGTTGTTATGAAGAACTGCGGGAGTGCTACGGGGAATATTTGATCCTTTATTAAACTACATGTTTTTCTTTTTTCTTAACAATATTGTGGATGCAACGAGATGTGCTGGATGAATAGTTAAGAAGTTGTTAATATAAAAAAAATACAGAATAATAAGTTTACATAAAAATACAAATGCAAAGGATTTCTAAAATATTTTTGGCTAATAAGTTACTACAACACATTTGCGATTAAAAAAAGTTCATCATCATTATTCCAGCCCATATCCACTAACTGCAGGGTAAAGGCCCCTTCATTTTATAAGTTCTTATTCCTAATTATTGTTTATTATTATATATTACGAGTTCCTGAACGAATTATTTTTTATTTTATTTATTATGTCAAATTAAAAAAAACATGGTAGGTATTGCGATACTTTGTACACTGACTTTCCTAATTTAACTGGTTTTTGACGAGAAATATTCTCCGCAAGTTTTGGACAACTCCCGCTTTTGGCCAAAAGTCTAAAACTACATTTTCTTACCATAATTCTGGACCTATTGTAAGCTTTCCGATTAACATATGAAAGCCTTCACAGGGTCCATCAATATGCCTTATCATTAAGCTGTACTGGCGAATATCGGACATATATTTATGCTGAATACATAAAACATATGGCTGTTAAACTTTCTGGGAGAGCGATTATGTCTATTATTTTTTGGCAATGTTCTTAAAAACTATTTATGCATGAACAGATTATTTTCCTCCGTATGCAGTCAGATTTTTTTAACTTTTAAGTATTTAATTACCAGGAAACAGACATAAATCTTCACTGAAAAACCTACATTAATTAATGTCCAATTACCTACTTACAGTTTATCATATCGCCAATGCATTATTATGACATTAACATTATTATGACAGTACCTATGTTATTGCAACCGAAGAAAAACACAGGAAATACCGTCATTATTTTTCAATCCTACGCGGCATGTTTTCCACAAAGTTTCATCTATTTTATAGTATTCGTTCTCACATTCTTTTAGATTCCTTGTAACAGATACGGTATAGTTTACGATCGACTTCGAGTTTTCCAATCATGTTCCGAACATAACACACAAGTCCCGGTAGAAGACAAAATAAAAAAAATAAAAAATCTTAATAAACACTTTTTTTACAAAGACTGGCAGTTAAGGACGTCTAGTTTTAAAATATAAAAGACCTAACATGTGGCTCAACAAACCTTCAGTTGATGTTGACATACCGTACGCACGCAGACTACCGTTATCGGCAAGCATTCTATTTTACGATTTGTTTACGGTCAATTATGTTTTGTTTATTCGTTTTAGGCCAAGAAATTAATTGTTTATTCTCACGAATGTTTGATCTATGGAATAATGCTGCAAATAATACAAATGCTGAAAAATTCTTCAATTCTTAGAACATTACCGAAGGATTGTATTTAATTGATTTCGGACATAAACAATGCTAATAAAACGTTTTGTATTATCTAATAAAAAATATTCCAATCTTTGTATTTTCGACCGTTGTTATATGGACGCGGGACCAGTGTGGATAGACATTATTCGAAGGACAAAGAGTCCGACTTGGACTTGGTCGTTTTTTTCAGGTGTCAATTATTAGAAATCAGATATCAACGAGTGCTATCAATATACTTTGAAAGTATTAAAGATTGACAGATTGCTGAGAAAAACTGCTGTGACATATAGACAGACACTGAAGTTTCACCGCAAGGGTTACTTTTTTACCATTTCGCAAAATCCACGTTATTGAGTTTTTTGCGGCGCTTCTTCTCAGCAGTGGTCTTCTCTTATGAAGCGCTGGTATATGATTGACGTGTAAAAGTGCCCGTGCGGCACTTATCGAATAAATATATTTTATCTTTTATTGCATTTTTTTATAGCTAGAGCACGGGTTGATAAGATTGCATCGAATATCTCGACCGGTAAGCCAGCGGAAACTATATCCCTCAAGATGTAAAGCAACGCCTTTAACGTTGGGTCTAAAATATAGGAGCTGCAGGATTGTGTTGAAGATGGAAGGAGACATTGTAATACAGGAATTGGTAGTTAACATTAACATTATACCTTCAGTCAACAAAGTATCGGGAATGGATGATTTGTTTATGGTTCCAAATTCAAATTTTTGTTTTTTTTGTTGTTGTTAGATTGGCACAACTGTTTTCTATTTTGGCGCGGAGTTTGAGTTGCATCTGTTATTTATATTAAATACAGTGCTGTTTTTAGTTATATCATATCTAGTGTGTATTGCGAATTTCATAATGGACAAAAACATTGAACAAAGAGTTTGTCTTAAATTTTGCATCGCCAATGGAATTTCGTGTTCGGAGTCACTGAAAATGTTACAGAAGGCTTACGGTGATTCGACTTTATCAAAAACACGTGTTTATGAGTGGTACAAAGCGTTCAAAAGCGGTCGAGATGTGATGGAAGATTTGCCTCGCTCTGGTAGGCCATCAACGTCTGCAACTGAAGTTAACATCGCAAAAGTGAAGGAAATAGTGACTGAAAATCCTCATTCAACTTTGAGAGAGATAGCCGCCGAACTTTCTGTATCTCACGAGTCGATCCGTACTATTTTAACTAATCATTTGGGTATGAAACATGTTACCGCTCGGCTAGTCCCAAAAGACCTGAATTTTCTCCAAAAACTCAATCGCATGAGAGTCGCTGAGGACATGCTAGAACGAGTCAATTCCGACCCAACATTCATGAAACGCATTGTTACTGGTGACGAGACGTGGGTTTACGAGTTTGACATGCAAACTAGTCAACAAGCTTCGGAGTGGCGCCTTCCAACTGAACCGAAACCGAAGAAACCACGCCAAAGTCGATCAAAAGTCAAAGTCATGTTGACTGTTTTCTTTGACTATCGCGGTGTTGTGCACTCGGAATTCTTGCCGGAAGGTCAAACGGTAAATAAAGAATATTATTTGAGCGTTATGCGGCATTTAAGAGAGCAAATTCGACGAAAAAGGCCAGATTTGTGGAATGAAAATTCTTGGATTTTGCACCACGATAATGCGCCTTCGCACAAGGCCATCATTGTGAAAGAATTTTTGACCAAACACTCAACAAATACCATCGAGCAACCACCATATTCACCAGATATGGCTCCTGCCGACTTCTTTCTTTTTCCTAAACTCAAATTACCACTTCGTGGCACCCGTTTCCAATCGGTAGAAGACATAAAGGAGAATTCGCGCCGAGAACTGAATTCAATTCCGGAAACAGCGTTTAAAAAATGTTTTGATGATTGGATTATTCGTTGGCGTAAGTGTATCGTTTCTGAAGGAGCATACTTTGAAGGTGATAAAATAAATTTGGATGATTAACAAACAGTTTGTGTATTATTGATCTTTTCCCGGTACTTTCTTGACAGAGTAGTATGTATCGACGACTAGCTTTTGAAGTCCTTTGTCGCTTTTGTCATAGGTAGGTAAAAAATGTGTCAAACAGGGTGCTCAGCGTGATGCGAGCCACTGCGAGCTGCTGCTGGTTGCTGCTGTGGCTGGTTTGGCTGGGAGCAATCGGACCCTGACCAAGGTCCAATCACGTCCTATGACCAGGGGGCTAGCCAAGATGAGTTACGTTAACTTAACGATTTTCAAAATGTAAGAAAATGTATAGAATTGACGTAAGTTTACAATCAGTTGCGTCAGCTGCATATCTCAGTTTCGTTCATTTTGTCCATCGTTAAGTTAGCGTGCTAGGTTCTCAGTTATAGTAAACCAAAAACTATTCAAATAAAAATGATTCCTGCTGCCTCTTACATCTTAGACCCCAACAGCGCTGTTATCGCATCCTGTGTGAGATCCTTCCGTCCCTCTGACCTCCAGCCTCTTGTAAATCGCCTCACCCTTTATCTTAACGGCGAGTTCTTGTGACTTTACTCGGTTATTTTACCACATAAAAAGGAATGATTCCAAATATGCAAACTTCTGTTTGACTTCTGTTTCATAGCTTTTTCCCGCGGCCCCATCCACGTAGTCGTTCATCGGTTTCCCCTTGGAAACTATCAATTGTTCCGGGATAAAAAGTGTCCTATATGTTAATCCAGGGTATAAGCTATCTCCATTCAAAATTTCATCCAAATCCGTCCAGCCGTTGCAGCGTGAAAGAGTAACAAACTAACACACAGACACACACACACACACACTTTCGCATTTATAATATTGGTAGGATTATATGGGTGTGATCTTGACCCTCGTCGAGACTAGAGAGTCAGGAGAAGGTCCTATTAACCCTACTTTTGAAGGACACCGGGCCATAAGTACTCGGAAATAAGGACGCCGCCGGCAGGGTGGTCTACAGGGTGTTTTTTTATTCGTCTAAAACGAAAACGCCTGAAAACGGGTATTCAGGTTATGGCGTAATCTGGTAGAGAGTGGCCTAAAACGGCCTGAAAACATGTTTCAAAAAATTTTGGGGGTTAAATCAGTAAGTCATACTGACCAACTTTCACTATGGGACCAACCCCGAAATCGCGAAATAAAATTTGACCCTCCCATACAAAACATCGTCAGCTGACTAGCCAAAATGTATGGGATGGTCAATTTTTTTTTCGCGATTTCGGTGTTGGTCCCATAGTGAAAGTTGGTCAGTATGACTTACTGATTTAACCCCCAAAATTTTTTAGACGAATAAAAAAACACCCAGTATAACTTGGTTATACGTATTATAAAAGTTGACGCGAAACGCTTTGTTCTGGTTCTTATGTGGCTTTGTTGATTTCTAGGCTTAAATTCAAATATACTTAAATAAATAGTAAGAATTACGATCCCAATTAATACCTAGAGTACTAGTATCTACTGTACGAAATCGCTAGGTTACTATCAAGTAGTACGGTGCTTGAATCATACAAAATTATCAAAACATTCCTCCAGTTTGGCTCTGGAATCCATTAACAGAAACTCGGAGTGTTGGGATTTCTGAAACAATAAATTGTAATTGCATATTTCAGAAATCAGGAAATTTTAACCTTTTGGATTCCACCATATAAAGAACAAAGGTGGTACGTTATATTCTGTCATAAATTAAAAACGTTTCAAAGGAAATAAAATACGGACAATAAAAAAAAGCAGCAACAAACCGCGCTTTGGAAATATTTGAATAAATGACATGAACATGCCTTTGGACATTCCAAATCGAATTTTCTTTCCCAGCGCACGCTTTTTATGGTGCACCAAAATAACAGTCGGCCTCTAAAAAACTAACGTGTTTGATGCCTACTGTTCTGCTAACATACTTTTATTTATTCTGTTTTGAAAGTTACATTTTTTTAATGTCTCTTTTTTATAGTGAAAATGCTTTTTCTATACAGTTTATAATTTGAATGAACACAGCAATGGCACAAGAGTGGAAAGTAAGTATATATAAAGGAAAAGTAACCTCCAAAGACAACTCTTATTTAATTGTTTATTGAGAAATCAACTGTATACAAATACAACTTAATTTATTTTCAGGCTACTAGGCCCATAGATAGACCCATAGACCTTACTGAATAAAATATTTTAGCGACAAAACAGCGTGGCTCTGTTGAATCGCACCGTTCGAAGTCATGCTCGCTGGCAGGCCGCCCCGAACACGACATCTTTCGGCCAGAAAGCAGGTGACTCGACCGTCCCCAGTAGCGGCACTTGCACCACGAAGGAAGCGAATGCAGCTGGAACACCCTCAGAGTGTAGCCTGTCTTCCAACTGACTTCTTGTATAGGTAAGTATATAACAATAACTTCTTAGTGTGCGACAGCATTGATACAATCCGGACTGATTTAATACTAAAAGAGAAGTACATTAATATTAAAAAAAACTGTACTCAATAAATTGTCTGCCGTTCGGGCGAAATACTTTTGGTCAATAATCCACGGCGACCCAAAAACTTTCGTTTCATTTTCAGGATATCAAAAACGCTATTATTGAGTTACAGGCGGCTAAAATGTCTATAATAATATAATATAATAAAATTCTTTATTTCGGAACAAAGCTCCATACAAATATTAACACTATTAACACTATATACAAATTATTATTAAAATTTAAATAAAAATAAAATAAAATAAAATGTCACAATAAAATCAACTAGCTTAATCAAAATAAAATTAGAATTAAATTAAAACAAAATCAAATTTAAAATAAAATAAAATAAAAGCGAAATTATCATTATACATATTAATATTATAATCAAATTAAAACTAAACTAAGATTACTTTATGGCGCCAATGCCTTTTTTGACCAAGTGCCATGTTAAGGGGCTGTCCATGCGGTTTGCAAGCACTTTCAGGATGGTATTTTGGCTACCGCGCACACGATGGAGAAGAGAGACGCATTTCTTTCGCATTATAGCGTAGAAATCATCCATGCGCGCCGCCGCGAACATTCCCGACGCGCTGCAGTGGCGCGGCAGCCCCAACAACATCCTGAAAGCGTTGTTGTACTGTACACGCAGGGAACTATAGGCTCGTTTCGTGTACTGACACCACAGGCTGCTCGAGTAGAATGACGTGCAGTAAGCTTTGAATAATGTCACTTTCACACTCTCGGAACATCCGGCAAACCTGCGGGTCAGGACATTACTCCTCACCGCCAACGCCCTGCGCTCTCTTTCCACGTCCAAGTCGTCCTTTAAATCCTCCGTGATCATGTGACCCAGGTATTTGATTCTTTCTACCACCTGCAAGGAGGTCCCGGCTAGTACAACAGGGGGTACATTGTAAGGCCTGACTTTGCCAGCTTTGAAAATAAGCACCTGACTCTTGTCCGAGTTGTACTTAAGCCCGTGCTTAGCCGCATACCCTTCACAGACGGCTACAAGCTTCCTGATCGAGCCGATCAGTCTATACCTACTGAAAATCATCTAAAGTAACTTTAAATTTTTTTTTTTTTTTGTGTTGGTTGTAACGCTAAGCCTTCACAGAGCATGGCCCTACAAGCTCTTGTCTGGTCTCTTGTCTTTTAGATTGCCGAAACTCAAATGCAAATACAAGCTCGTTGTAGTATCTCAAAACATTAACAATGATAACTTACATTATTCAGTTACACGTCCAATTACATTAACCCTAACGGCACGAACACACGAAATATAATATCTGAGGAGCGTTCACATATCGGGAGCGCCTTGTTCACTTAGATTTGACGTTCAAGATTCACCGAGGCTGAATTTCAATAATGGCGTGTAAGTGACTTAAGTCTTTACTTAAATAAGTGGATGTAAATCTAGTAGGATGCTCAAATTTCGACGCACGTAGCTTCACGCGATTATGATTCATGTCCACACGTGTGCAAGGAGATATCATAATTTCATTCACTCTAGTATCTTTAGTATGTGTCCTATAGAACTAAGACTCAAGGATAGGCATTAGGGAATATTTAAAAGATTATTTAATAAAATGTATGGGTATCGAGTCCGTTATTGGTAAGACAATAATATATTAGTTGCGTAATAATAAATAGAAAGGCAAGTTTTCGTTCCCGGCTGTATTTTTTTGCAAAATCATCATCTGCTTATCGAGAAGAATCTAACGATGCCACTCGGCAGGTCTTTTTGACGGACGGTAATTTTTTTAAACATTTTCGGTTACAAATTATTTGCTTTCTGCTTGTTTTTAGGGTTCCATACCAAAATGGTATGGAACCCTAAAAACAAGCAGAAAGCAGCCTAATGAAGGCAAATAAAAAGTTCCCGTATTATTCTAATACTGTAGTATATCCGTGATGTGCCTCAACGTGACATGTAATTATACCAACAATAGCCTAGGCTGGCTTGATAACGTGCATTATACCGGAGCATTATACGTTATCTACTAGTTTGTGTATAGGGTAGAGGCACCAGTAGTCAGCCTTTTAACGAGTTTTAGAATTTTATATCTTGTCTCTTAAGCAGGGCAGATTGCATAAATAAACGTACTACACGATTTTACTCGTTATTTATTAAAGTTTCTAAACAAACTACGTAAAACATATTAAATCTCTTTATAAATGTTTATTTTATTTTAAACAAGAAATTGCACTTTTTTCCAGCGCTCAGCCTCAAAAATCCAGTTGACAGCCTCAGTGCACCCAGTACTCAGCCTTCATAATTACTTACTGAAATACGGCTGAATACTGGAGTTACTAGACCCAGTAGTCAAATAAAACAAATGTGATAAAACAATTCAACTTCCAATAATAAAACCAAACCTTTCTAACCTGAGAAGAAACACCTTGAGTTGACAAAAAAATGGCGGACATGGCACATCTTCAATGGTCAACTGACAGCACTTGTTTGAACGAGCGTTACTGTCCCCCCTGACCTCTCACCGCACCAATCGCGTGATAATTTGGCCAATAAGGAATCAAGGCGTCCATTAATTTACAAGTGATTCGCTAATTTGAAATAGACCATTATTTATAAACAAAAAAAGACGCAAAAAGCTGACTACAGGATCCTGGTTGACCGGTGGCTGACTGGTGACTTTACCCTATGTCAGATCATGTCTTCATCATGTCTTCATCCTCTACCAATTGTGGATAAAGTTAAAATAATCCATGTGTTTAAATCATTTACTATTCGTAATTAGTAATTACTATAATTTTTTCTAAAGACCTACAATTTAAATAGAAGGTCTGCTATGTTATTCTGTTAAAATAACGTCATTCAGTTCTACTCAGTCGATGAATATCCGGCGAATTTACATCGTCCGTCAAGGTGGGTAAATGACATTCAACTGCCTGCACTTTCATTTAGTCGCTAGTTTGACAGCTGGTCGTCTGTGAAACCAGCGACTAAATGAATGTGCAGGCAGTTGAATGTCATTTACCCACTTTGACGGACGATGTAAATTTGCCGGCTATTCATCGACTGAGTAGAACTGGTTGACGTTTGTGTTAACAGAATAACATAGCTGTGTTGCTTTCACGGGCCAACAATGTGCCAATGACGAGTTTCTATTCGCAACTTACCGCCTCTGTCATCATACTAGCTTGATGGTACCATATTTTAGTATCTATTATCATTGGAATTAGATAAGTAAGTATGCATAATTTAATGTCAATCTTACTACTAGAAGTAGGTTATGTGAGGAAACCTGCACACACCTGCAAAGCAAATTTGATGGTGTGTGCGAAGTCCCAATCCGCACTGGGCCCGCGTGGAAACTATAGCCCAAACCCCTCTCATTGTGAGTGGAGGCCTGTGCCCAGCAGTGGGACGTATATAGGCTGGATTATTATTATAATATTACATGGACCCTGCTAGGCCATTGCAAATAGTTTTATATCAATAATCCATAAACTCTTGCAGAGAGTACGAGCATTTGCTTATAAGATAGGTCTTCAATTTAATATATTTTTCTTCCGTAGAAATACCTTTAGGAACTCTGTTTTAGATAGTTATAGTAGAACACAAATAATATAACTCGCGTAAAAGCTTTACGCCATTGACCAAGAGTCTATTATTGCTAATCCGCGCGCCATATTATTTGTGTCCTGCTATACAAGTGAAACTAATCAAAGTGTGTTAAAGCGCAAAAAAAAGAACTGTGTCGAAACCCTCCAATTTACCACACTTTCATCAGCCGGAGATTCTTCTTAGGACAATTTAACTTACCTCAAACACACCGCAAAGGTTTCTCGGGGACGTTTATTTTCACTCTATCGCAGCAATAGGCAGGTCATTCTGCCTACGTTAGAAAAATAACAGGCAATTTCAACCCCCTTGAATTAACAACAAAGTTGTTATTTCACTAGGCGTTCTATGAGAGATACGTCCTTCTTTCTAAGGTAGATTTAAAAAATACAGTGCCAATATACTCAATTGTGTGTCAGCTTTGTATGGAATTAGAGAGCTAAGTACTGAACGTATTGAAGGCAATTCCCAATTCGCTACTTTGTCTGGACAAACGGTGGTTGACATAATTTGGACTAAACAACGCCCACACTCTTTTATTGTCGAAGCCAACAACGTTTCAAGACTTTTTTGGACTGTATCCTCTAAATGCTACGGATGTTTTTTGGGTAGGTGAAGGGGATGAGAGTTTAGGAAAGAAAACTAGTGGATAGATATACGCAGTTTGGCGTAGTGGGTACAAAAAAGTGCGATATTTACTTATTTTATCTTTATTTCACAAATGATTACGCTCAGTATATCGTAAGGAATTCTCTAGCAGAGATTGTAGTGGCGGTGGGATATTTATCCCCTAAGCAGCACACAAGCTGTATAAGAGCTTATACAGCCCTTAAAATGCTGAAACTAGTTATAAGGGCTGTATAAGCTCTTATATAGCTTTTGTGCTACTTGGGTGTAACTTTAAAGTTTGTAGATTGATTCTTGGTGGTCAGTTGGCTTAGAGTTTCATAGAAAGCTTTAATCTAAATATATATAATAATCAATCTTTACGGGCTGCTTTTCCCATTTGGGCATACTATAAACTTGTAGAAATAGCAAGTTTAATCAGTGTTTTTTTTAACTCGGAGTAAATTCCTTAATTTTTACTATATTTTTTCAGGTCCAGAATCACAAAATTCGCCGCTGTTAAGTAAAACAGTTATGTAAATAAATCCTTCCTTCCACCATTCACGGCAAAGAAAACGCAATCTTCAACAATCCCGTTTTTGCTGTCCCTACGTTTCCCCACTTACTACATTATTCAGTCTGTTGTGTCGATACCTTATATCTGGTGCGCCCACGCCTATATTTCGTGGAGCCCGCATATTTTAACCGCAACTGTGCCTTATATTTCCTCATAATTGGGGCTTTAGTGGGTGCTGACGGATGCAGGCTTGTACAAATAAGCAGGGGTGGAAAGAAAAAGGTCAGCACCGAATTGAGGTTACTAATACACCAAAGAGCAAATTTATCAGGTCAAGGTGAACCACATTCTGTACGGACCGTGACCCGATTTCATTGTCTTCTGTTTTTCTGTATATCAATGAGAATGTATATACATGACAACCTTTTGGAAGACATTTTTCTAAATGATACGGAAAACGGCATCAAAATCAGTTTGCTTAGAGTTTAGAAGAAGTAAGCGACCAAACATACGGATGCGGATAGCGATTTTGGTTTATATTAATTAGATGTGCATCTTCATTTATATTCAAAATGGAGTTGATGTCGAGTTTTGGGTATGACAAATGAAATTTTTATGTATATCAGAGATCTCGTAAATCGTCGTATTCTCTATCGCTAATGTTGTCATTTAAATAACGGAATCTGTTTGTCTGTCAAATAATTTGGACGACTATCATTAAAGCAACAAGAATTCCAATAAATCAAGATTGAACTCGGTCAACAAATCGGCGAAGAAAGTAGAGTGATGCAAAGTTGGGGAAGTTTCTTGATTTGCTTAATTAAAGGGAATGTCTAGTAATAAAGAGACCGGGTCATCCAGATCGGAATTAAAGATAATATTAATGTATTGATTCCTTTTTTAGGGTTCTGTACCTAAAGGGTGCCAACGGAACCCTATTACTAAGCCTCCGCTGTCCGTCCGTCCGTCTGTCTGTCGCCGGGCTGTAACTCATGGATCGTACAGGTATACAATTGACATTTTCATAGTATAGTTTTATTGTAACAACAAATAATAAAAATAAAATAAAATTTAAAATTAAACGTGATTTTCCTGCGTCATTTGCTCGATACGATGGTAAGGAGCCGCGCACTTGGTCGGTTTTTTATATTACGGGGTTGTCACCCTGAGTAATAATACAGTTAAAATGATGTACTTTATAAATTTTTACCCACTTTAAATTACAGCTTACATATTAATTATCGTTGTTAATCAAACAGTACGAGTTTCATCACCATTTCGTTTCATGGCAGTCGTTTCAATTTTAATAAAACGGGCAAACTGGTTCTGCCATGTAATTCTGTTAAACATTTCGCTATTCACATCGCCGGACGAATCATTAACGGGCGAATTTACGTCGTTCATCAATATGGTACAAATGACGGTTTACCTTGACTCACCGACACTCATTTCATAGAATGTTTTACTTCGCCGAATTTACATTTCATCGACAGGCATCCACGTGCAGGAGTTATACTTTTTTGGTGGTCACAGGTCTAACTTAACCTATGTCATGCTTAGATAACCTGAAAACAATAAGGTTTCAGCAGTAATTTGCTTTCGATGAAATTAAATTCGGTGAAACGACACATTCGATTTAACTGCCTGCATTTTCATTTAGTTGCTGGTTTCGTCGATGATGTCGTTGGCGTCGGTGAAATGTTTAACTGAATCACACGGTTGTTGGTTATATTTTAGTCCTAAATACAAAAATCTCTTATCCGAGACTTCGCTTAAACAAGCGCGCTTGCATGGTAATAGTGTTCTTAAAAAAATTATAACAGTGTAGCTTTAATTTTAATATCAATACTAATATTATAAAGAAAAATATTTGTTTGTTTGTTTGTAATCTATTAACTCTGAAACGAATAAACCGACTTTAATAATTATTTCCCCATTAGACAGCTACATCCTCCTAAGGCCCACCATACAACGAAATTTGCCAATGGAATATGAACCTAATCTGAATAGAATAGAGTCTATATTCTATTTTAGTTGTCAGTCATAAAAACAAAAGAAATTCCACTCTATCTCCTTTGAAATGGATCTTTATTTCAATGCCCGTATGATGTACATTCTATTGTACAATGGGCCTTAGCAGGTTATACAGAAGTAAGGCTATATATGTTTTATTTCATAGGGTAGGTATATTTTAACTTATTTTACCAAAGCTAAGCGAGGGCGGCTCGCTAGTTATTATTGTTTCCATCATATTTTTAATGAATCTCTAACTCATGACGAAAACTGTATGGCGCGTACTCCCATATTTTACTGGATAACGACAAATATAATCGATATTAATGTTTTTAAAACGAGCGATCTCAATAACGATCGCTATCAGGGACGCGAAAAACAATTTCGATAAACAAAATTTACGATACTCCGCTGAGCTGGAAAATATCCCATACCACGTTCGCATCTTTCTCAATAAATGTAAAAATGTGATGTTTAGTCGTCGTTTATTCCATTTCCCTCGGGAACAATAATGTTTTCCGGGATAAAATTACACTCTGTGCCAATCCAGGATGAGGACTATCTTTGTGCTAAATTTCATCCAAATCCGTTCAGCCGTTTAGCCGTAATTTAAACACGAATATCCAAACATCCATACAAACTTTCACTTTTATAATAATAATAAGATCACAAATTTGGATAATATTGAGTGTACAGATAGTTCATATCCTAACTTAGAAGTGATGATACTTTTTGATGCAGAAAACGTATTAGTTTTAGAAGGAACGATACCTTAATTTTAGAAATCCGTTTGGATGATACGAGGTATTAAAAAATATAACATACAAAGATACGCGCGGAAAATAACCCTTCTTGGCAGTCGGGTACAAATATTACAAAATAAGCAGAAGGGGGAAAACAGAATTACGATAAAATAAAATAGCTAGAAAAAAAGGTCCATTGACTACAATAAATTGATTCACTGTGTTTTCCTTAGATAAAGCAACACATTTTTCAGGAAGAGAAATGTTCGCGTGTCCAACAGAGATACATCATTTGGTACGGTACATTTAAATGCTGAATAGATAGATAGCTACTCGAAGGAGGCTTTCGGTTTAGCGAATAGGTAGCATTTATTAGGACGTTTATGTAGACGACGTGGTTAGCCAAGAGGTACAGTTACGAGCTTTAATTTGGGCTACACTTTAGGTCCAAAGTCTATCTGACATTATACAGCAATAAGGTGGAGTTTCCTGTTAGTTATAAATGATTTGGCATCTCTAATGACATTGACCACTTCAAGCAATATTTTTTATTTTTTTGAAATGGGTCCCTATATGTATAGTTGGTAGTGAACCTGTCTACAAAGCTAGTGTCTACAAATATTTATATAATGAGCGCTAGTATTTTATTTTATAAATACATGTATTTCTCTATTATAAGTTTGTTTGCCGTTCTCTAGTTCCTGTAGTATTCGCGTAATGCTTGGGACTAGGTCAATTTGTGTGAGACTGTCCACTGATATTCATTTATTTACTTACTGTTCTCAGTTATTGTATCTGACACGGTTGCTAGTTAGTGACCCGTCTACACGCAGTGTTAACCCCAAACCGCCGGCGTCGCTATCGTTGCCTACCAAACGTTGCGCGCCGTTAGCCCGGGTCGCGGGATGATACATAATTCAATTATTTAGCCTGCGTGTTGCGTAAAATTGAAAATTGGACGCTGTTGGAACTTTTGCGTTAACTTCCAGGTTCCGTGCCATGATACCATTCAAATTATTTAACTGTCTATATCTATATGTATATATCTATCCAAGATGCGAGTGGCACAAAAGCCACCACCGTCCGACATTCTTTGGGGAAGGCCTATTTCCAGCAGTGGACGTCCTTCGGCTGAAGTGGTAATAATTATGAAATTGAAGATAGAAAAACACTTAACGTAATATTTGACAGCATGAAAGTATTTGAAAAGGCAATTTTGAAGATTAACCGCCTGTTTCACAATCGTAAAGTAAAGCATATCTGTCAAATAAATTAAGCCTTTTCCCTTTCTTACACTTGAAAATAGACAAGGAGAGGGTTATCTTTATTTGACAGATGAATTTACTTGTCGATTGTGGAACAGACCCTAATAGATTTATAACCTTGTTACAAAACCCCCGACCAAATCGGGATCCCGACTTTCAGAGCTCATAACCCTTAAATAGCTTAACGAATTTTCATCAAACCAAGCTAAGAACACTCTCGATTAAGTCAACTTTCTAACAAGAAAACTAAATCAAAATCGGTCCATCCGTTTATAAGCTACGATGCCACAGACAGATACACACGTTAAACTTATAACACAACTTTTTTGCTTCTTAAAAATTACATAAAAAATATTGTGTTAGAACAAATGATAAGATTATAAGATTCTAGTTAAATCCTTGTAACCAGTCTCGGTGACATATCCGGCGTGTTAAAATTCGCTAGTCCGTGGCAGTTAGGTAATATGAAATATTTGGTGACGGAACCACGGACAGACGACCTCTGATTTTCCCACAGCCAATAGGCTTTCCTTTTTAAATTTTCATTTTGCCATCGCCGGACGACCAAGGTTGGAAACGTTTCATTTTATAGCGGTCTGCTAATACAAGGGCGTTTTATGATACTTTCCTATTATTTTAGAAATAAGTGTTTGGTAAGTAGTAAATAAGATTTAAATCTTAAAATAAAAAATAGGAAAAAAAAAACAGTTCAAAAAGTTATTTAGTTGTAAAGCTTTGTCGCATTAAATGATAAACGAATTTTGCCTCGAGACAGTACAAATATATTTCCATTTTAATGTCTGACAAAGCGCTGGACTTAAATTGTAAACGATTCAGAAGTTACTTTAATAATCTTAAAGGAATTTGATCTCAAAGAAAAGTTTCACCTCGAAACCCTTACCAAGATTATTGTCAAGAAACAGGCCCAATATTCTATCTACAGAAATAGTTTATCTTGGGATAAATTCACAAACTATAAAGAAAGTAATAACGCCTTAATAATAAACGCCAAGAAACAATAAATCAAGTTGATTCGTATTTGAAGATTTTTCTACAACAAGTAGGCGATTCGTATTCCTCACACTCTACAGCCTTATGGGCAAATGATGTTCGAACCCTCTTAAATATGTGAAGATGGCGGATAGCCTTCTCATACTTTAGTTCTTTGCTTGTGACATGTGTAAGAAGAAATTGTAGTCAGATTCAGATTTTATAACCCAATATAAAGAATGGCACAATATATATAATTTGACATTTTATACTGTGTGTTGTGTTTCTAGTTGTGGTCACAAATAGAAAATAGAAATAAATTATAGGTCGTAATATTATCTTAAAATATAAAAGATAAAATATCAAAATAAATAAAATAAAATAAATATCAGGGGACAATCTCACACAAATTGACCTAGTCCCAAACTAAGCTCTAGGCTTGTACTATGGGTACTAGACAACGATAAACATACTTATATAGAGAAATACATAGAAAACATCCATGACTCAGAAACAAATACTCGTGCTCATCACACAAATATTTGTCCATACCGGGATTCGAACCCGGGACCGCTAGCTTCGTAGGCAGGGTCACTACCAACTAGGCTAACCGCGTCGTCACAGGGACTATCAGGGGACTATTTCACATAAATTTTCTTAGTCCCAAACTAAGTTCTAGGCTTGTACCTACTATGAGTACTATACAACGATAATCTTACTTACATCCAAGTTTCAGAACAAATGATCACGGTTATCACACAATTATTTGCCCTTACCGGGACTCGAACCAGGGACCACCAGCTTCGCAGGCAGGGACACTAATCACTATCAACTAGACCGCGTCGTCAAGTTCGTCTTCAACTGACTCTAATACCCCTTCTATACGGTCGGGTGGTTGAGCCAACCGAGAGGGATGCAGCTATTTGTAGGAACGAGATGTAAATATTACTATCTCATTCTGACAGATAGCTGCGTCCTTCTCGGTTGGCCCAACCGCCCGACCGTATAGAAGGGGTATAAGTGGGTCATTCTTCGAGCGTTACAACCACTCTGATTCCCCTGGTCGCATTAATGTCGAAATTCCTGTAGATTTGGACAAGTAGCAAAGCTACAGGAATTTCGACATTAATGCGACCAAGGGAATAAGAGCGGTAACGCTCGAAGAATTACCCAAGTATGTTTTTGTGACGTGTAAACGGAATTTAACCTTAATGTGGCTTATGTGGCTACATATACCTGTAGTATATAAAACCCATTTCTAATAAACGCTGGCGCTGTTCAGATATTCATACAGACATGCCCTTGGGAAATTCCCGTAATAATAGAATGAGTCGCGAGGAGGCATTAAAAACACTGTTACCGTAATTTTATGTACGAAGAATAATCTTATTTGTATGTGAAACAACAGTAGCATGAAATTTAGAGATCGCATTTCTTAACAAAATACCTATATGAAAATACTGTAAAAAAGATGGCGAACAGTAAAATTAAATACGGCCAAAAAATACGGATAATATAAGCAATTAAAAACTACTAATTAGACAGAGAGATCCGACATGAACTGTGACGTCAGCGGGCACTACGGCCATATAAACTCCATGTTAAATTCTGTTTTGCTAGAAACAGATAGAAACATATCTTTAACCTTTTGAACGCCATTGACGGATATATCCGCACCACTGGTTCAACGCCAACGATGGATATTTCCGTCATTGTTGACAGCGCAAAATAGACCTGAGTGTCTATGAGTTAAGGTTGGCATTAGCTCTAGTTTTCAGCTGTCACTGGCGTGTGAGTGACGTCTATTGTATTTGACATGGCGTTGTAAAGGTTAATGGCGTATATCTTGGTTGGTTTGTTACATGAACGACTCTTTATTAAAGCAAAAAAAATCCATGCATATTCTCTATTGTATACGAAGAATGATCTGGTATGTATGTGAAACAATTACAAGTTCTGTGAGAATAGATAGTCAATAGAAAGGGTAGATTTTAATAGTAACAGTTGCTTCAAATTAAATCTTTATAATGAAATGAGAAACTTGGGGTAATGGCTGCTTAGGTTTCCCCAAATTGTTTTCGAAATATAAGGAATCCAAACTCTCTTTAAAACCGTATCAATATTGTAAAAAAGGAACCCTTATGGTGAGACTTCGTTCTCTGTCTGTCCGTCCGTCTGTATGTCACAGCAGTTTTTCTCAGCAACTACAGATGCTATCAACCTGAAATTTTGCATACTTGTATAAAAAAAATCATAAATAATAGAAAAGGGGTCTAGAATAGGGGGTTGAAAAATGAAAGTGACTTGATTATAGCAAATGCGGTGTCATATGAAAGGACTTAATCTGCACATTTAAAAAAAAAATATTATATTTCCGTGACGTGATTTATAGGCAAAAATTAATAAAATCTAAATAAGTAACCATTGACAGACCGTAACTAGACCTCGATTTACTTGCCAAAACGACACCCACAATCCAAATGGTCCAAGATACAGCAAAAACTGATTTAAGCAGCGTCAACGCGTATATAATTTATCTTCAGCTTTACGATCCTATAAATTACGGCTTATCTTGTATCCCATTCAAAAGAGATTTCTCCGGCCTCCGTAATCCGCGTAATGGGGCCGTGTGAGAATTGCCAACGTTTGCCATTCCGCGATATGTGTTTAAATATAGTGTTAGAAAAATTAAGTTGGAAGCGATTCAATTGTTTTGCCAATTTGGTGTTATTTTAAATGTATCCAAATCCGTATAGCCGTTTAAGCATGATTGAAACAAAAAATCCGAGGATCCATAAAAGCTTATACAAATTAGTAGGTAGGATTGTGTGATTGTTTATAAAACGATAGTATAGCATAGTAGGATAGGATAGGGTAGCATAGGAAATTAGGAAACGGGTATTACAAGCAAACGGTTGTGGGTTCGAATCCGCTTCGCACCTCTGGATTATTCGGAACTTACCCACGACTCCGTCCGCGTAGAAGTCGTTTATCGGTTTTTCCTTGGGAACTCCTAAATTTTCCGGGATAAAATGTATCCTATATGTTAATCCAGGGTAAGCTATCTCGATTCCAAATTTTATCCAAATCCGTCCAGCTGTTGCAGCGTGAAAGAGTAACAAACTAACACACACACACACTTTCGCATTTATAATATTATTATTAGTATTAGTAGTATTATGTATGGTGGTGGTAGCACCTTGGGTCTGGGTAAGTACCTATGGGTCTTGATCCGTCCAGAATGCTACCAACCTCTTGCTACCTACTTGTTTTTCCAATCTCTAGGTATTTTAGTTATGTCCTTTTCTTTCATATGTAAAAGAAGAGGAAGTGGTCAGATACTTTTATACGGGGATTATCTTTGAATAAAGAGGCGAGGTGCGCTTTTTGCAGAAGTAGCAAACAAAAATACCTACCCAGAAAGAAATAAAACAATAGAATGAAGCACTAGCCAACCATATATTTTACGCCGTTGCATTATTATTCAAAATAACAAATCGGTCCGTCGCCGGTGCAATTTTCCTCACCCCGTAAAATTGAAATTACCGCCTCCCTTCCAATTTCACGTTCGCGAATTTTGCCCCCAATTTCCCGTTTTCGTATTGTAATACAGTTTTAATCTCGCTCTTTACGAGGATGCTTTCAACGCCTTAAATTTGCCATTAGCCAATTTTACTTCGATTTTTGTTTCGATTGGTCATATGATAACTCGCAGCGTCGCAAATTTAATATTACGGAAAAAAATTATTAACAGTTGCATTACAAAATTATTTGCGAGACAAACAGCGGTATAACTATGATCTGTTAAAATCTATGTTAAAAAATGGCGAATGTGGGTCAGAGTTAACAATTCAATTTCTGATAACCTCGAAATATACATTAGAAACAGAAAATCGAATTATTTTTAAACTTATGTCTTATCTTATAAATAGTTACTAACTTCAATCATCAAGTCAATATAAATTCCTTTTTTATACATTATTAACTACGCAAGTTTCAAAACTAGATGTAGAGTCAAGGGCCATAAATATCGATACAACGTTGCAAAATATATACCTTGACTCTCGACTTTATTTGTTGTAATAAGGCTGTAAAAACAATCTTGAAACTTTATGATATAAGTAAACGTACTTTTTTAACCTTGAATAGTCGTAGTAGAATAACCTTGAATATAATTTCATTCAACATTCACAACATCGCAGAAATCCAGTTTCCAATTCCATTACTAAACTAAATAGATACACCATGTTTTCCTTACATTTACTGATACCGAAGTCCTAGTATCAAATATCCACAAGAAGTATCAAAAACTCGATAAGGTTAATGGCATATCCAAATTCCCTCACAAGTGATATTAATCTGGAATAAAACGACGCAAAGGCAAATATAACGGTTCTTAGCGACGTTATTGCGTCCTTTTTCGACCGTTTTAAATCGTTTCTCAATTATGTAAGAAAGGAACTGATATTTTTTTAGGTTTCTCCGATGCGGACACATTTTAATTGGTAAAAACAACTTAATTTTGTTTGAGCATCCAAGACTAGCAAACAGTGCGATTAAAATAAGAGGTAAAAATAAGTGATAGATATTTGTTATGCGAGGCTTTAAAGTTGTTATTTGGCGCGAGAGCCAGCTAGGATTCTAAAATGTAATCTTAAAAAATAGAATCCTGGGCGTAACGAAGGATTCAAGGTCTCGAGATCCAAATAACTTTGCTGCCATGCGAAACACAATTTTTCACCTCACCGTTGCGATGAAAACACTTGATTTTGGAAAAACAATTACACGAGCGCGCTCAGCACCACCATTACTTTCCACGCTAGCAGTTAAAGTGAACTTTTGCACGCAGATTTTGTGCGCCAAAGAAGGTTTTTCCAGCTGGTGATGTGAAAACGTAATTTGTTCCAATGGGTTTTAAATTTGCTGAAGTTCAGTCAAATTTCAAATTAAGAACGCCATAAAGTAAACCGAATGACAACAAGGTAAATTAGTGCAGCTATGATTTGTGTACATTAATGTTCACAATCATAAAAATTCCAAATCCACGACAGCTTACTTACGACAATGCTTTGACACATAAAAGTGCAATTGGGTTATTTTCAACTTGAAGTTAAATTAATTTAATTGTGTTCTCTATGTAGTTTTGGGGTCGAAGATTTTTGACGATTCTGTTAATCAGTCACGATCAATGAAATTGTAAAAAAACTTTTTTTAATTCTTTTTGGGTAACGATGTACTAGTTTTAGAGACGGTAGGTAATCCTTATCGATTGTTTTAACGTTGACTACTGTTATAATTCTAAAATTAGACTTAATCCGGGACTGAAGCTGCTCAACACATCGACCGTTGTGTAACATGGTTGAAACGTCAGCTTATTATAATTTGTTTTTACGCGGTATCCCGTTTTAGATTCATAGCAGTATGGTAACCCTAGAATTGGTGGATGATCAACGAGTGTTGTTCCTGATTATTGCAGCGCAGTTTCGAGGCGATCATTACGTGCCGTGACTGGCAAATACGTTTAGTCGAGTAGACGGGCGAGTTGGGACGGCAGTTGCTTGATGTGCAAACAGATTCGCTAGAAGCACTGTCGTTTAAGTTGTTCTACTCGACTGTAAAAGGTGGTATGAATATATGTGTGTTTGTTTCTGTATAGTTGTTTGTTAGAGGCTAAACGGATAGCCAGATTTCGAAAAACGAGTCGTCGTCGCGAGTGTCACTGGGTACTTTAATAAAAAAATGGCGGATTTAAAATATATAAGAGACTAGCTTTTACCTGCGACTCCGTCAGCGTACAAGTCGTTTATCGGTTTTCCCTTGGGAACTACCAAATTTTACGGGATAAAAAGTATTCTATATGTTAATCCAGAGTATAAGCTATCTCCATTCCTAATTTCATCCAAATCTGCCCAGCCGTTGCAGCGTGAAAGAGTCACAAACTAACACACACACACACAAACTTTTGCATTTATAATATTAGCAGGATTTTTAACATACATAGACGACAATATCAAAGTATGGAGTCGGGTTTATAAAGGTTTATTTTAATTAAATTTGTTATATACATATATGAGAGAGACCTCAACTCTCGTGATTCTACCTATAATGTCCATAGATAGTAGATAGCGGAAGTCAATGAGCGACCCCTCTCCATTCTAAGATGCATCACCGGATATTACGGACGTGGTGTATGGTTACTAACATCGTAGCCGTTTGGTTAGGCTAGAGATAGATATATAACTTATTTATCTCGGATTTCACCAACCAATTTAACGGACTGGTAAATCTTATTCGGCCGTTAGTCAATACATTTTGCCAGCCGTCAAACCTCAAGTCGTCAAGCCGTCAGACCTTTTTAAGTGTTTGTGAACTCCATAATTAAACTTTATTTATTTAATTATTATAAATAAAAGGGATTTTTTTATATAACAAACAAAGTAATTGCCTAAACGCTTTCAAACCTATTAGGTTCTAATGGTGTAATGAGTCTACATTGTAGATGGACCCTGTAGATACTTAACTGTCATACTGCTAACAAGATGGCCTTCTTTAAAGTATCAAGAAATTATGAAAATAAATGATGACTAAGCTACCCCTTCGTAATACTCTAACCGCCAGTGTAAGATCGTGAAGTATCGTTTTCCGCATCATCATAGCCACGTCATTTAGCAATGACTGGCTATTTATATTCAGTTTAGAAATGTGAAACTTATACAAGTAATAAAGCTAACAAAGGTGAAGTTAAATAATTAGCATAATTAGGGTCGTTGTCAAAAGAATTGTACATAGTTAAGGGCTTTAATTAAAACAAAACTTGATTGATTCTTTTGTGTAACGAAAGTTACCCATGTAGTTTGTATGACTAACTTTCGTTGTACAAAGGACGCGGTCGCGATTTTGTTTTCATTAAGCTTTTAACTATGTACAATTTTTTTGAAAACGACCCATTTGCACATATCTACCATATGCAAATAAAGTTATTAAAATCTATTGTGCCTAGAAAAAAAAAAGAAACCCACAGAAACGACTACTGCCAGCTCTTTCAATACTGCAATTTGATACTGAATTCACTCACTCACTCACGCATAAGCCACTGTGGCTTATGTGGTATTTAAATTTGAGACTGCGAATCTGCGAATATTTTTATAAGATTTGGATCTTTAATAAATAAATAAAATAAAACGATAAATAGTTGTTATTGCGCACGTTCATTATCTTTCCCTTTCGCGTCCGGTAATTCATTAGAAAGAGAAGCAAATAATTTACGTGCTCGATAATAAATGTGTGATACGCCCCGTATCATATACAGGTTGTTTCTAAATCCAACGTCAAAATGACAATAAGGTAGCGAAGAGTTCAAATTAGGCAATATTTAGCCTACATAGCTTATACCTTAATTTTCAGTGTTTTTGTATTAAAGTGAACACTTTTATTATAAGCGCTTAAATCCAAATAGTGAATGCTCAAATACAAGTAAAGATCAATAAACAGAACAACCAATTCTAAAGACATTCAATCCGTACGACAAAAATCAGAGTTCTTGTTTAGCTCGGTCGCAATATTTTCTTTATAAGGTAAAGAATTCCGTGCTGTAAATCCCCATATTGACAGTTATTGCCCGTTACTTTTCGCATTGTAAGCGTTATGGAAAAATGTATATTTGCCAGGTAACAAACAACTGAGAATCCGCAGGGTAACAACAAAGACTATTACAATTTCTTTACAAGTGAGTTCACTTGGCAACACCCTAAATTTCCGATCGCCTTTTATTTATTTGACAGATTTTTTGAACGAAAGCAGTTTAATAAGTAACAAGGTCACCTTATTTTTTTTAAGAAGTTGTATACAGGGTGCCTATGGACTCGGGGCTTTAAATACTTAAATTGAGATTGATTAATTAATAATATCTGTATTAATCTAAATAATATACTATCTGTATTAATATAAAATTAGACATTTCATATAATTCATCATGAAATTAATTAATGAAGGCATTCAAAGGTTCCATAATTATAATATTACCGTTAAAACAATTTTGTATATATAGCCCTTTATTTTTTTGGCGATGCAAGAGTTAAAAAAACAAGAACCAATAAAAATCGATCCGACCTCTTCTCCTAACGCCTTCTAGCTTTGACAAATGAAAACGGTTACCATTATACTCCTAAACTTTCATGTCAAGGGTAACCATTGTGCGGTCCAAAAGGCTATAAGTCGACTTAACTTGGAATTAAAAAGGGTATAAGTCATATACATACTCTACTAGACTTATAACCTTTTTCACTTGAATGTCAGATGACTTTATTCCCTTTTTGACTAAGACCCCAGCATTTACCTACATCCACCCTAAAGGTTGGAAACGCAGCAGCATCCGTAAACAAGGAAACGTTTCACTAAAGCCTTCCGACACGCTTGCGGGTAGAGAACATTTCATATTCTGTGTATAACACAACGTTCCAACCCTTTATAAAGATCATACAACATTGAATACAAACGCTATGGAATTACGATTGATATTTCAACATCAGTTTTTCGGATATTATGACGTATGATTAGAGTTTTGGAGCCTTAAGCGGTTTTCTTCGCCACTTTTGAAGTGAAGTGTCTGTGTGTTTTAAATGATAAAAGGTTATCGTGTGCGTATTTAGTATATATTAGCTTTTTATGTGATTAATGTAATTACTTTAATACCGTTCAGTGTTGAACATTATGCACCTGAATCTATAATTGATAATATTTGATCTTCTTTTGTCCTGATATGTTATTCTGTTAACGCATCGTCGTTCAGTTCTACGCAGTCGATGAATAGCCGGCGAATTTACGTCGTCCGTCAAGGTGGGTAAATGACATTCAATTGCCTTCACATTCATTTAGTCGCTGGTTTCACAGCTGGTCGTCTGTGAAACCAGCGACTAAATTAATGTGCACCCACCTTGACGGACGACGTAAATTCGCCGGCTATTCATCGACTGAGTAGAACAGAACGACGATGTGTTAACAGAATAACATAGCTGATCCTAAATAGGTATCTGAGATACTCTTGGACCCTCCTTTAGAATCTATTGCACAATTACGAATCCTACATGCTCAGTTGCCTAAATATTCAGGTTTTCTTACCTTTATCCTTCACCGGCAGCATCAGCTACTACAGTAAGATGATATAATTAAGTTAGAAAATTAATTTTTTACCACCGCTGAGGCTCAAACTCGGAACTTTACGATCACGAGTCGGCACCCCAAGCCACTAGGCCACTAGTTCTATATTCCGCTGCCTACGTGAATAGATCTTCCACGAAAACTAACCAAACGCAAACTAAAATTTATGGACCCAACCGAAGATGTATGGCCTTGGGTTGAGGAGCAAGTTCTCCAGTTATTTGTAGTTTAAAATCTCAGGTATGTAAATGGTTCCGTTCAAAATATTATTTATGTTTTCTAAAATCCAATTTAAATTCAATTTGAAATAATGATATCGTTAAAAAATTATTAGCTGATGCCTAATAATTTAAACAACAAATACCAAGCAAGCCACATTTTCAAAAATTAAATTAAGTCTAAAACGGTCTCTTATCCGGTTTAGATCTACTCGTGATTACTTACTGTGCCGGTTGGCCATTTTTAAACGAGTCTTGTAGGTACATTGCTATCGTAAATAGCGTTTAAGACACAAATATTTGCCCATACCGGGATTCGAACCTGGGACCGCTAGCTTCGTAGGCAGGGTCACTACCAACTAGGCTAACCGCGTCGTCAACACGTATCATTTAACGTTGTTTTGAACTAACACGACTTTAACACACTAACTAACATTATGAAACGGGACTTATCGAGTAGAAAATTACATATGGCCAGTTTCTTTAAACATATAGTGCTTTGGGTCAATTCTGTCTGCAGGGCAATTCCGTAAACAGGCGCTTATGCCCATTTTAGAACGGCACTCCGTTGTTAACTCTGTCGATAAAGCAGGGATGTTTTTTAGTTCTATGGTTTTAAAAGAGCTGGCGGCGTAACGCCATTACGAACGGGCACAAACGTCTGTGTACGGAATTGCCCCGCAAACGGAATTACCCCAATGCATTTGACAATAACGCCAACACATTTCCAAGTACTTAAATTATTGGGGGTTAGCAGGTTCATTTTGTCTAACGGAACTCTAAACCCAAGCTTCATTCGACACAAAACAAAAATCCCTCGGGTCCCATCTTTTCATTCAAAGAAACTCTTTGATTTATAGCAAGTCCATTTTCCTATAACCCTACTTTGTGTAGACGAACAGAAGCTAAGTTCTATAAAAATAATTTTCGCAGGTCCAGCTTAACTGGTCGGGGTTTTATGAAAATGCCGTAGTTATTTCCTGTGTTTCTGAAATCAAAAGAAATTGGTGGATTTCTTTTTATTTGAACTAATGTTGACCGGACGAATAGTTTTGTGAGAAACAGGGTGTTTAGTTTATAAATAAAAAGAGGTTCCAAAATAGAAAGACAAGTTAGAAAACGTATTGTTTTTAAAACGTATGGTTACACAACAAGTCTACCAAAAAGCAAACTTTAGTAAATTAAGTTTTGATATTTAAGTGTAATCATTGCTGGTACCAAACCATATTGTAGTCTAGGTCATAAATATGTGTACACGTTCAGTACCTGTGACATTCATATATGGCAGTTTAAACATGACATTATGACCTTGTGTGTATATTTTCAGAATTGTACGTTATTTATTTTATTTCTGAATATCTAAGGGGTGTTCTATTCTTGGAGATAATAAAATTTACAATAATACTAAAGGTCAAAAGATATCCACTACCGATATTACAATGCTACATACCACATCGTTCAGTCCAAGGCCAATTTTTATTACTTTCTTCTCGTGACAGGGGTTAATCTATGAGCCAAAATTGTCGCAAATAATCCAATTTAGCATGATAAGGGTCGATTGTTATCGAACTTGGCGGTCAGATCAGTGATTACACTTTTGTTTGGCTGTAGGATTAAAGTATGGGAGGCTATCCTAAAGTTCTAGTGCGCCTCTCACACGTAAAATGTTCCATGAGTAAACTTGTCACTTTCTAATTCACTAAGGTAGAAAGTGACAGAACACGACTTATGGCAACATCAAATTTGATGTAGGTATGTTTGTAAAACAGGGCTTTACCGGTCATGAGTTAGGTAAGAATGAGGTGGGTTTATATAGCTGCATTCTGCGGACGTTAACGACTGCTGAAATTAGATAAAATGCGATGAATGTCAGCTGTCGTGCGTTTCGGTTGTACATTTTTAGGGTTCCGAAAAAAATCCTTATAGGATCACTTTGTTGTCCGTCTGTGTGTCTGTCAAGACCCTTTTTAATAGGAAAGTGTGGAGGTTGAAATTAATATCAAATCCTTAGGTTTGCAATCCCCAATGAAAAAATCAAACATCTAAGTCAATGCAATCAAAAGATACGGCCGTTTATGCCGCATATTGAAGGGAATCAAAACCCGTTGACTTAGAATCATAAAATTTGGCAAGAAGCAATCTCTTATAGCACAAGTAAAGGGAAAAATCCGAAAACCGTTAATTTGTAGTTACATCAAATAAAAAAACGTCCAGTATAAACTGACACTCACTAAGTACAAAAATGCATACTTATTGCGTGTCAGTTTATACTGGACTTTGTTTATGTTGTATTCCCATGATTTACGAACTATTTACGTACCTACAAGTTTATGCAGAACCCTTGGTGCGCGAGTCCGACTCGCACTTGACCGGAATTTTAATATAAATGTATAAAATATACTCACCCTAAAATGCCTGGACTAAGCTAACCCTAGCTTAGTCCAGGCATTTTTTAACGCAACTTAATGTGTATGTCAGATTTATAAAAGCCATTGTGTATGTACACAACACACACACACTAACACCATTAAATTTTACAAATTTTTGCAGGGCTTACACGTGAATCGTCCGAATTAGGAATCAGTTCTATTCTCGTTTAAGAGTTCCGTGCATATTCGTTGAGCCATTGACCGATGCATTTGGCAGTCTGACGCGCTTAGCTTTATCATTATATATGCAGCGTTGACACCTCTGATTAAATGAGTTGCAGAGTTAGCTAATTATTACTAACTAGCGACCCGCCCTCACTCCGGTTATTATAAGTTAAAATTAATAGCGTATGTCTACTCTGTAAGTCCATTGGTGAAAGAATTTTTGAAATCGGATGAGTTACGGAGATTACCTCCTACATCCAAAGTTACAAACTTACTTACAAACTAAACATTACCTCTTCATTGTGAACCAGTGGGAAAGGCTAGCCTCAGGCAGAATGTTCCAACAACAACACGACTTTACTCATTTACTGCTTGCAATGCGCCTGGCGTGATCAAATTACAAACGATTCCCAGTTAGTTATTTAACTAAATTTATTGAAAGAACCACGTGATGAAAAAAAAACCGGTCAAGTGCTCGGACTCGCGCACTGAGGGTTCCGTACACATTTGGCCGGTTTTTAGTATTTGTTGTATTTCTGTAGGGTTTGTTCTATAATCATATCAAAGACGCTTTAAGAAGCGACCACACCGCTGCTCAAAATACGGTGACGCAGTGACGTGACGCCACGTTTCTAACGCATATCGTCCTCACCGGATCTCTCTCTTTCTCACTACGATTCCGTATCGTCACCGTATTCTGAGCAGCGGTGTTGTCGCTCTTTTACTTTACATAAGTATTACCGTTTTAATGATAGAATAAATATAAAGAAACGTTAAAATAAAACGTTTCTTGTATGAGGACTGCCCTTACAATTTTACTTTTTGTTTTTTTTTATGATTTGTTATCACATATTCTGCAAAAAATCGACGGGCTATTTTGCGGTTCAAAAGATACAGCTTTTTAAAGTTAGGACAGACAAACGGACAGCGTAGGCTTAGTAGTAGGTACACCTCGGGTACGGAACCCTAAGACGTCAACACACAAACACTGTCGTTAAAATCCTTTTTAAACTGGGTCATCTGTCATCCACGTACACGGTTATCGCGGGTCTCATCCCATTAAATTTATACGAATTTTCATTATTAAAAAAGTTTCATTCGCTAGAAAATTTATGTTGTGAAGGGTGAGGGATTAATTTGGAAGTTTAAAGGACACTTTAACTTCGTGAGCCCTAAAGGGCGTTTTAAATGCGTCATATTTTTGTTGGAAAGTTGATTATGATGACGTATTGGCTTTCAACTTATATATAAAATTAGCTTCTAGTCGCGACGGATACGTAGAATTTTTAATTTTGCCATCCATTGGGAACCGTATTTTTTATCGGGATACACTGAGAAAAATGTCGTTTTGGCTTCATTTTAAAATATCATTACATTGATCTGGAACGTAATTAATTATGCTAAAATAAAGTGACCGTAGATAAATACAATGTGAGAATTCTACCATATAACGAAATAATCGAATTTATAGATGAAGAAGTGCAATAATGTGATGACCTTCCACCATAAGATTTAGTCACCGAATATAATATTACCATTTTGATACAATATAGTGCTGTCCTGTTAAAACACAACTATATTACAGAAATTCGATGATACTCCGGAGAAAGATTATAATTATATTACATGAGGAAACTGTCACCATATTGTATTAAGAAATTCCTAGTAAAATTGCAGAACATAAATTGAAATACAGTGAAGGCACCGTACTGATGCAAGTTAGAATTAGTATGACTTGTCATATTATTTACGATGCTAGCATTATCTTTTTGAAGATTGGTAATTCTGAAATATCATAACATTCTTATAATATACAAAGCTATTACACAAAAATACATTGAAACGTACAACGAATTATTACGCAATCATAAATTTAGATGAACGTCTCAAGTTCGGCGAATCCACATCATTCGCAACAAAGCGCCCGCGCCGCGCCAGTTGTCAGTTGTCATTTATTGCTCAACGCGAGTGCACGTTACAGGTATACCTACATTGTGTGTGATATTAGATTGATAAGTGATGGCAGACGGCAGATCTACTGCACAAATGGAATTTCGACAATTATGTCGAGAAGTTTGCCGGTAAGTTGAACTACCTACCTATGCTATTCATATTGCTAACCTAACTAATTGCCGTTGTGTTTTTTGTTTGTTTGCGGTTTTGATTTTTGGTTTGATGAGCATGGTTACCCCCTCGTATGCTAGCACGGATCCGTGCCGAGGTCACTGTTTAATTACCTAGCAATTTTTGACACCGCATAGGTACGAGGGGTTACAGGTGTCTGGTGGTAGGTATACTTAGTGCGCGCCATGTAACATGGAATGAACCTGCTCAGAAGTCAATTTCGGGGTGGGTCATAGTCGACTTTCCCGTAGCCATAGTATAAATAGAAAAGTAATTCGTCTCCGGCGGATTCCTTTGACTAGGTACTATTGGCGGCCGCCGTGCGGCTTTCTTTGAGTGAGACTAAGAGCTCAGTGCAGTTTTGACATTTTTATTTATAATAATTATGTAGGTATAGGTACGTATTATAGGAACAATTGCAATTACTGTTCTATTTATACTATGCCGTAGGTTCATGTTACGTGGCGCGCACTATACCTAGGTACTTGTTTGCATGGATATAATCTTCTTCAAATAACTTTTTGAAGTTCCAGTTCCTTTTTTTTAACTTGGCTGGACACGCTCCCGCGTGTCTAGAACATGCATTATTATACAAGTTATAGTTTTTGAGAAATTGTGCCACAAAATTGGCTAAAACGGTGAAGATTGGTTCTATTGCGGGTTGTTCTGATGGGATGGGAACCTTGTACTTTTTGGTACATGGCTGAAACTTGGCACAGTTATTCCTTAATTGGTCCTCAGTAAATACATAGAGCGAGTTTTTGTACTTTTTGAGTTAGTACGAACATCTTTCTACGTGTTCTATTTTTCTTTCTCTTAAAAGTTTTAATCAACAAAATCTATACCCAACTTAAATGTTATACCTACTAAATACATTTTTGTTTTAGGTATGAGTCATATTGGAAACATCTGTCGAGGGCCGCTAAAATCTTGAACTCGGCCTCCAAAGCTTACCAGTCGAAGTGTAATACCTCCGGCTGGCTAGTGAACGCCAGAAGGGCTCGGCGAGCGTATCTAATATCTTTAAACCTATTGGCAAAGCCCAAGTCCCACTCCGGCTCCACATCGAGCTCAAAGTCAGGTGACCCACCTCTGCCTGGGATCGACTTGGGGGCACTTGAAGAAGGTAATTTTGTTGGAATAGAACTTTTAGAACTCGAAAACTATTTTTATTATTAAATAAAATATATATTACATATGTATAATGGTATGTTCTTGTTTGTATATGGCAAACGTACCTATATCAAAATCCGAATAAAACAATCTTATTAATTTGTACAGGGGATATGGATAAGGTGTTGTCGGCCTTGGAGCAGCTCTCAAGTCGCGCAGCTGGACCCTGCAGATGTATTTGAAAAAATACCCCATCCTACAGTCACCTAACGGCTGGCGGCTACTGATTACGACGCACTCTATCCGGATAAAGCTGGGGGACGTAGAGCCTTAGAAGCTTCTACCGGCATGATAATACAGAGTGCCAGAAACAAGCAGATTTCTACTAAAGACAAATTTCTGCATAAGCATATAGCAGATACACGGGCGATTTCTAATGGTGAGCTTACATCACCTTTTTTTACTCGACTACGAACATAGGATAGGGTTTTGTTGTCAGCCTTCAGTTTCGGTTACTTTCAATTTAATAAAGTGTTTCAATTTAAAAAAAAAAACTTCCTTTTCAGAAGTGATCCTGGAGACTTCAGTCATAGCAGCTATTCTCCTTATTGGATGCCTGTTTAATATTCCTCCCGCTCGTCGGTCAAAGAAGGAATGGCATGCGTCGCGGGCAGAAATTCTGGATAGCTTTGTATCGACTGTCAATACCGAAGCCGATGTCAACGTTACCATAGAGGAGCGGCGCAAAAAATATGAAGGGCTGTACATGAAGCTCACGAAATCTCCTTTGCAGCCAAAATGTCACTTTTTAACGCATTATCCTACTAAATTGTACAGTCAAGGATAAAAACATAGATTCGCCCAGTCTCAAAATAGGTATATGTATAGACGACCTTATATCAGGCGTAAGCGTAAGCGTGTGAGACGTTTTTGAGAGTTTGTGCGTATCGTATTTATGTTTTTGTCCTTGACTTGACTACACAGGCGACGTGGCGCGAGCATGAGTTTGCAGTGCCACGTCGCTTGTGTAAAATAATATACTTGTTATATAGGTATGCCTATATTTAGTTTAAATTATGATTAATTTTCGTTAATAAAACTTTTTGTTAACAATTTTCTTTTTCCTTTTACAACTGTCTCCTCAATTCAGATCTGGTTTATTGTGATCTTTTTGATTATTCCTGATTTCTGTTAGTAATTAATGGTGAATATTATAATATTCACCAAAAGTACTCTTTTACATGTATGTGTTTTGTATGCTCTTCCTACTATTTATCTACGCTTTCCTTATACTTTTCTATTCTTTTTTGTTATTTTTTCCCACAATTTATCTATCCTTACCTATTATTCTATAAGGGCGCAGTACATCCAGTCGCATCCTCGTTACTGTAATTAGGTATGTTTTCTATTGAACTAAACTATTTTATTAGAAGCGAATATCGAATACAACCTAAATTCTATCTAACGAAGCTTTGTATTCATTACTTTTCCCTATTTTAACTTAACGGAAACTTTTTCCCGTTAAGTTAAAATGAGGAAAAGTAATAAATACCAAGCTTCATTACATAGAATGTCAGTGGTGTTCGATATTCGATTTTAATAAAATAGTTTAATACTTTAAAAACACAATCACAGTGACGAGGAGGCCACTGGACGCACTGGGCGCTTTTAAAATAATAGGAAAGAATAGATAAATAGTGGGAAAAAATAACAAGAAAGAATACAAAAATATAAGGAAAGCGTAGATAAATAGTATGAAGAGCTAATAGGAAAATAACAGTAACGGGAAAAGGTACTGGAATATGAGGAAAGCATAGATAAATAGTAGGAAGAAGTTATAGGAAAATGACAAAAATATGAGGAAAGTACATAAACAGTACTAGGCAAGCATACAAACATATCAGGAAAGCCTTTATAAGTAGTAGGAGTAAATAATAGGATATTACTGAAATTAAACGACAAAACGTTATATAAAAGTAAGAATTCATACAAAAATACGATGACGGCATTTAAAAACAGTAGGATGAAATAAAAGGACATATTTGAAGTAAGAGGAAATCAAGTAAAACTATGAGGAAAGCATACTAAAATATGACGACTGTTACATGGTCACATGAGGCCTTCCCACAACGGTTCGATGACTTTCACCGTGAAATTGTGTCTGCTTCCTACTAAAAGCGTAGTAACAGTTCATCATATTATATCGTGAGCAGCCGCGATAGTAGTTTCATCGTACTTTTTGGTGATATCAGTATGCTCTCTACTTTACGTGAATTCACCTTAATTATTGATGAACAGTTTTCTCAGTGTACCTTTCAGCTTATGTGTTCCAGGGTATAAGCTATCTCTATATCAAATGTCATACAAATCCTAAACGGATTTCCTTTTCAGCGCAAAGGAGTACAAACATACTAACATAAACAAACTTTCGCATTTATGATATTTAGTGTGACCGTTCGAGAGCAGAGCGTGGGTTCTATTTTATTTGTTTATAATAATATAATATATAAAATTCTTAATTTCGGAACAAAGCCCCATACAATTAACACTATTAACAATATATACAAATTATTATTAAAATTTAAATAAAAATAAAAATCACAATAAAATCAACACACTTAATCAAAATAAAATTGGAATTAAATCAAAACAAAATCAAATTTAAAATAAAAGCGAAATTATCAATATACATATTAATATTAAAATCAATTAAAATCAAATTAAAACTAAGATTACTTTATGGCGCCAATGCCTTTTTTGACTAAGTGCCATATTAAGGGGCTGTCCGTGCGGTTTGAAAGCACTTTCAGGATGGTATTTTGGCTACCGCGCACACGATGGAGAAGAGACACGCATTTCTTTCGCATTATAGCGTAGAAATCATCCATGCGAAATCATCCATGAAATTTTCTGCTTGCCCAAAGGTCAACTGGTAGAGAATGCCATTAGGCATTAAGTTCACCTTTTGTACTCAAATTTGTATTTTTGTGCAATAAAGATTAAATAAATAAATAAATAAATGCGCGCCGCCGCGAACATTCCCGACGCGCTGCAGTGGCGCGGCAGCCCCAACAACATCCTGAAAGCGTTGTTGTACTGTACACGCAGGGAGCTGTAGTGTACTGACACCACAGGCTGCTCGAGTAGAATGACGTGCAGTAAGCTTTGAATAATGTCACTTTCACACTCTTATACCCCAATTGCAATCGTATTGTTTTTGACTCGCCTGCATGTACTGCCAATTTAAGAAGAGCTATCATAAAGTTATCAATACGATAACAACATAGGTAAACACAATCTAAAATACGGCCCAGCAGCTATCCGGTTCATATTGATTGTTAGGAGCTGGGAAGTTCTACGGCACATCTACGGCGTAGCGCTACGAAACACGTAGCGCTTTATCTACACGGCTCGTAGAGAGAGCTACAAACTTGTCTTAGGACCTGTCTCACAATAAAATTGATAATTAAGTTTATCGCCCACTTAAAGTTAGCCCTCTCCTTGTCTATTTTCAAGTGTACGAAAGGGAAAGGGCTTAATTTATGTGACAGATATGCTTTATGATTGTTGGACAGGCGGTTAGGGTCTAAAGTAAATTGTATCGAATAGTCTATAAAATCATTATTTTTACGGACCTCCCTACATTTATATTATAAATAGTATTTAATGAAGCAAACACATTACCGTAAAACATTTCAATCAAAATAAATTTATATAAAAACTTAATATGTTTTCTCTGTTAGGTAAAAATAAATCATTTCCAACAAAAATCCTACAATTCCCGAAACCGCAAACGTCAGGTATTTCGCCGTTTCGCTTTCATTTAATTTGCGTAGTGCATTACTTGATTTTATTTTGCGTATTGTATTTGTTTGCTGCATCATCCTGTTTGCATAAATGGTGCGAAATATTTATAGCGAATTTAAAAGGTAAATTGCTCTTACACGATTTTTGGATTAAAAATTGCGCTGTTAAATGCCCTATTAGGCGATTCAATTAAACAACTTCCTTTTTAATTCGTCGACGGATTATTAACCGGCAAACTAAAGTTACTCTGCACGTTCATGGTCACGTTATGACATTTAGGTAGGTACCTACAGCTGTAGGTAAGCTGCATCGTCGACATCTGCTACTAATAAAAAATATATAGATAATATCCTTTTTAATTAATATTATAAATGCAAAAGTGTTTATTTCAAAAGGATGCTGCCGGGACCTTATTACTAAGCCTCTGCTGTCCGTCCGTCTGTCAACGGGCTGTTACTCATGAACCGTAATAGGTAGACAGTTGAAATGTTCAGTGTGTATTTCTATTTCCATAATAACAAAAAAAATTGAACGAGGCCCCCACGGAACGAGATTTGTTCGGCGTTTTTCGCTCGACCTTAGCAATAGCTATATCTCTTGTCTTGTACGATGGTACGGAACCCTTTGTGTGCGAGTCCGACTCGCACTTGGCCCGATTTTTATTACATGCGACTCATATCCATTTTAACTAACGCCACAGATTTTACTTATAATTAGATTATCATCCGCTGACGTTTCCAAAGCTAAGCCGGACTAAAGCTAGTTATTGTCCTGTCCGCCCGTGCCCAGGCGCCGCTTAGCCGCTTGAGCGATTGTCCACGCCGTAATGACGACGCTGGCGCAGGGTGATAGCTTACAAATCTAATTCCGGATGCCACGTGATGCAGCTTGGAGATAGGGGTGGGACGTGCATGTCGATAAAATGTAGTATACACTATTTGAGATTTATCAAGTGAGAAAGAAGCCTCCAGCACCAGCCACCAGCAGTTTTGCCCGCGACTCTGTCCGCGTAGTTGTTTATCACTATATCCTCGAAAACTGTCTAATTTTCTAAGATAAAAAGTATGTCCGTTTTCGGACTATTAACTATCACTATACTAAATTTCACGTCCGTCGGTTGAGACGGAACAAACAATCAAACAAACATACTTTAGCTTAAGTAATTTATCAACTTAATAACAGGGCTTGCCCACACAACACTTAATCACTTATTATGTATTTTGTTCGCAAAGTGTAACTTCCTTGCTTATTTGATGGACCGGTAAAAATGGCATTAGGTATAAAAGATAAAATAAATAATTAAAAAGTTCACTAAAATGTCGACACATAACCATGATTCAATTGGTTTGGTTCTCCTGTCACAAGGGTTACGGAGGTCAGATGGCAGTCGCTCCACTGTAATAATCAGACTGGCCGAATCTGATTCATGGTCTTGCGTACCCCGACGAAGAACGGGAAAAATCGCTAGGAGGGTGATGATGATCGACACAATATTATCGATATTTTCGCAACCCTACAGCCAGACGTCACGTCTAGCGGCACCGCGCCTCAGCGAGCCACAGCCTCGGATTTAACCTCACTACTTTTATTTTGAGATCACAAGTGAGAAATAAATTGTGTGTCCGATGTTTGATATACGAAGCATCCACGTCCGCGACTTTAAATCAATTTGGAGAGGATTTAAAGATCAGATTGCAACGGAATTTGGGTCAGTTTGAAATACAGTTAAATTAAAAGTGTGCTTTGTCAACACACGTGTCACAAATATACCAGCTTTTTTTTAAATACGAACTGGGCATGTTTCAGAAAAGTTGTCGCAGTTAAGAACCTAATTAAAAAACGCTAACTTTATTCCATTACGTAACGAAATTTAGTCATACACTTATATGGTTAATTTTCGTGACGTAACGGAAAAAATTAGCATTTCAGTTTTTCTTAGTCAGCGTTTCTTAACTGCGACAATCTTTCTGAAATATGCCCGACTGCGTTTATATTCAAGTAACTAAGTGCCATCTAAAGGTTAACAATACAATAGCGATATTGTTAGCGATAGGCCTCTGCCTCAAACAATAGCTCTCTAGCCATGCGATTTGACATTCACCCTCTAATTTTCTATGAGAAAACCACAACATTAAACAAAAACAAAATATCTGAAACAGATTTTCTAATGGAAACTACATTTTCTTAAGCTGGTTCTGATATAACAAAAATATTATTCTAAAATCAAGATACGTTTTAGACGCAGCCACAAACTGTTATTACAAATATAAACATAAATGTATATAATGTAAATGTGGCACCCTCGACATTAAAACCGCCATAATCTGTTACTTTTTTAATCCATTACATACTGTTTATTTTAAACATCAATAATTATCATTGTTAATTCTCATAGTCCTCAGTTCCCAGAGTATTAGATTATCCCCGAGGGATAATAATTCTAAACGAGTTCTTTGGCGGACGAAGACGGCCAATAGCTAGTTACATATTAACAATTTTTTTATTTAAGCATTGAGAGTATTTGGCAACTCGACTCCTATATCATATTGCAAATCACTATTTTCTTATTAAAACTTATAAAAGGTCACAGTCTTATAATAAATAAAGCAGCACACTAATGACGATCTGTCACTACCTCCCTTTCGCACAATATTTCCTCTGTTCGTATCTTCAATCCATCAAAGTCTTCTGCAGCGGGAATTATATCCACTTAGCGACCTGATGTGGGATATGGGTGCCACACAGAGAATTTACTGCAGTATTGCAGCCAGTTAACTTGGGGAAATAAAAGCTCTATAAAATAGGCAAAAACTACCTTAGGATGACCTTGGAAGGTCTTAGTGTAATTGCAGATTGATTTTTCGCCGTATTCCTGATTGTATATATATTTGTTTGGACACATTCAATTTTGCATGAATGTTTACATTATAAAATATTAAAATAACTTGTAAATAAATATTTAATTTTATTATGCAAGCGTACGTATTGTATACTTGTAAAGTATAACTTTGTTATTCGAAAATCGAGTCGAATGAAAAATTCGAACGTGTCCAAACAAGAACTTGGCCGAATCGACAAGCGTCAATCAAAAACGGAAACATTATAACAAATTTTTCGTCGATCGGTTAAGGTTTTATAAAAGAGTTTTATAAAGCGTTTTATAAACGAGTAAATAATCTGAAATGTTAAATATGTGTGTGCGCGAAACCTACCCGCATCTTGATCCTCAACATTCATATTATACTTATAGAGGAAAAACGAGGAAACTAATTTGATGTGTTTATGGTTACTTTAAGAGGTTTTTGTGATGAATACAATAATAGCAACACGTTTACTAATTGTTTTATCAAAGTGTTTGTTTGTATTAGTGAGCAGAAGTTACAAAGGTGTTTTTTTACTAAGAATAAATATTTATCGCGCGCTCAAAAAGAAATGATGCAATGAGTAAAAAATACTACCCATTTTTTTTATTTTATAATTTTTAGTGATATTTTTGGTTGGAATATTAATTTTTAGAATCGGCAAATATTGAACACTAGCTTTTGCCAACTCCGTGCGTGTAGAACTCGTTTATCGCGTGTCCCGGGATAAAAAGTATCTGTCCTTCCCCGAGTATCTGTCCTTCTTCCGCGTAGAAGTCGTTTATCGCTGCTCCCTCAGAAACTGTCTTTTTTGTCGGGATAAAAAGTTATGTGCTATTCCAGACTATAATCTATATCTGTGCCAAAATTCATCCAGATCCGTTTAGCCGTTCTGGCGTAATTGAGTAACAAATATCCATCCATCCAAACTTTTACATTTATAATATTAGTAGGATTAGTACGATTAAAAAGCGTCGTTTAATCGCAATCGCTAATCGCATGTTAAAAGGAAAAAGGACACAAGTGTCATTTGAAATTAAATTTATTTCGAACTTTGAATGCATTTTGCTTTAGGTTTCTTATAAATAGTTGTTCGCCAAGATTATTTTTTTGCAGCAACTTTTTGCAGCAGCTTGAAGCTCCTCCCAACATGCAGGATCGATAGCGCAAGCGTTCAGGTGCCGTTTGAACATAATAATATCCTTATAGCGCAGATGCTGCCCGCCGTGCCTTCACTCAAATCAAATCGTGCTTCAAATCGCCGCCTTACAACCTTAGACGTAAAACGCCAGTTCCGTGGATAGGCCTAAGCCTACTTACGCGTACACCTACAGCTGGGCCGGCCAACCCTACTGCCACACATGCCAAAGGGTGTTTAAGACCAAGTTCGGTCTAGCGAGCCACATCAGAGCTCATGATAGGAGAAATCCATAATTTCTGGGGTCGCCGTCATCGAAATCGATGAGGACTATACGGAGGTTTCAATGTTTAATGGTCTGCTATGTTATTCTGTTAACGCATCGTCGTTCAGTTCTACTCAGTCGATGAATAGCCGGCCAATTTACGTCGTCCGTCAAGGTGGGTAAATGACATTCAACTGGCTGCACATTCATTCGTAAATTGGCCGGCTATTCATCGACTGAGTAGAACTGAACGACGATACGTGTCAACAGAATAACATAGCTGATAATTGAAGTTATGGCGTTTTACTTTCAAACGTGCGAAATAATTAAAATGCCAGGCTCCCCGTTTACCATGCAAGATAAATTCAATATCAACACCACGGTATCACCAATTTGATACCCGGAAGTTAAATCCGCATAATGATTTTCAATCATCTACAACGACTCTAATTCCCTTCGCACCACTTTAGGCGTCTTCTAAACACCTTACTGAAAGTCGTTTACGTAATTTGCGTCATTCAAGATGGCTGCCACTCGTATGCAACCAAATAATCTTATGTCACACAACCTACAATTAAAATTCAGCTTTGCGTTACTAGTGATATGGTTTGTATTTGTTTGGGTATTAAGTTTATGTAAGGTGTAACACGGTCCTTAAAAGTCATTTTACACCGAATGGGATGGTTTTAGGCTGATTTAATAGCTGAGGGAGTTTAACTGGTAAACAAGCAAGTAAATATAATTAAGTGATGCTTTAGTTTAGAACTGGCTTTTGTTTTTTTTTTATTTTGTACATAACATTTTGCATTACGTTTTTTTCTCGCAAAACTGACAGAGTAGTTTGTTGGCGAGACCGCGCTCAGACTAACAATTTAGTCAAGCTTTGTACCTAAACTACATAATTAAAATACTATGGTACAATGACACTTTTATCCATGATTACTCTCACACAAGAAATAGCCTTGTATATCCCTGTGCTAAGAGAGTCAGGTAAATGTTAGTCTTAATTATTTTTTTATATTTCTACTAAGTCATACAAATCATCTGCTATGTTATTCTGGTTTCACAGACGATCAGCTGTCAAACTAGCGATTAAATGATAGTGCAGGCAGTTGAATGTCATTTACCCACCTTGACGGACGATGTAAATTCGCCGGATATTCATCGACTGAGTAGAACTGAATGACGTTGTTTTAACAGAATAACATAGATGGTTAACTTTCGTTACACAAAGGGAAACATTAATAGATTTTTAATTAAGGCCTTAACTGTCCATAACTACATAATTTTTCTTGAAATTCACCCAACACGGGCACTATAGGGGCAAAACATTTTTTTATTTTTTATTTTTAAATTCCTCTTCATTTTGTAGAGAATATGTTTTTAAATGTTAACGAATAACTTTCAAGCTTTTTCCGAGCTTCCAATGGCTTTGTAATGTTACCCTGGGTTGTAAGCTTTTAAAGTGATCCGTAGCAATCTGCTGGAATTCCCACGAATTTCCTGTAACAGAAGTTAATTCTCCTGTGTTAAAATTACACTGCAATTGTGGGATAAATGTTGTGGCAAAAATTCCGGATTTATTTCAATTGTTTTATCTAAGTTAATTAAAGGTAAGAAAACAGGTTTAATTAAGTACCAATTTCATCAAACGATGTTAAATGTTAACCGACTGTTAGTTGATACATTTTGACAGTTGTTAACTCTCTGATCGTCTGTTAAGTGGTTGGTGAAATCCTACATTAGTATGGTGTCTGTTTTATTGTTAGTTTGCGCTGTTAGCCCGTTTAGTAAGTTATGAAGTTAGCAGTTTCTGGTTCGATTCCCAGTAAAAAATATCAGGGGATACTTTAGAAATCAATCTGTGTGATAAACACGAGTATTTGTTCCTGTCTTTAAAAATTATCTAAGTATTTATTTTTCTACTTTAATTTGTTTATCGTTATATAATCAATTTTAATTTACTCGATAGGTATTTTAAAAGTAAATAAAAACTATGTCAAGATATTGTCTCACAAAAGCAACAACTATTTTATTTCGTTCCAATAATTTTAGGGTAAGTCCTACAAGCGTTTCAACCGGCGTCATTACTATTTCCAATATATTGACGAAATCAATGACACCTACCAGCAACTTCTGATGTAAACAGAAGCAGAACCGGGGGTAGTTTCTATTAGTATCAGAAGTTGCTGTAGGTGTCATTCATTTCGTCAATATATTGAAAATGGTAATGACGGTGGTTGAAACGCTCTTAGGAATTACCCTTTACCGTGACAAGGCCCTTAGCCAAGATGCATTACGCTAACAGCGCTAACTAGCGTTTCTATTCGTTTCGTTTTTAAACCAATCACTTCACTGGTAGATCACGTGATACGAAGGGTCACGTGATCTACCAGTGACGCGATTGGTTTAAAAATAAAACGAATAGAAACGCTAGGGACGCTGTTATGCAAAAATGAGTTAACCCATAATAAGTTAGCAATAAAATATTAACTCACATGATGGATACTGTAGGTTGACATTTTATTGCTAAATAATTGTGGGTTGACACATTTTTGCGTAACAGCGTCCAGTTAGCGTAATGCATCTTAGCTAAGGGCCCAGTTTCGTCATAGACCCGTATACCAAAAGATTGTACTTTTGGTATAAATATAAACAAAATGAAACAACAGTTATGTAGGAGACATAAGCAGTTTAGGGTTTTATATTTCAAATCCTGGATACCAATAACCATGGATTCTTCGCCAGCCAGAATAATGGTCTGTCATAAACCGAACATTAATAGTGGACATAAATATAAAACTTTTATACTTTCGCAGATAATGTCAGTGCTTATGCTCGAGTCCCAAGAATCGATGGATTGAGAAGGGACACTGCTTTGTAAAAAACAATTTCCATCAAACTTAGATATGAACTATTCAAATTAATTAATTAATTATTTGAGTAACAATAAAACATTGTTTCAATTTAAAATTTAACTAAGATAACAACTTATGAATAAAATTGACACAAATAAACATGATTACAACTCTTCTTGAGTTGTCGGTATCCATGGGCGGTGGTGACTACTTCCCATCAGGTAACCCGCATGCTCGTTTGCCTCCCTCTCTTATATAAAAAAAATGAATGTTACAATTCTATTAAAGGTGAATATCAACAAATAAACGTAAGCGAGATTTTATTACATTAAATTATTATCTTCTATGAAAAGAGGGGAGGCCTTCGCCCAGCATTGGAGCACAAAAACAGGCTAACATACTTCAATATAAACTGAACTAGATTTGATTAAAAAATCCACAACATTGTTTCATCAGTTTGGTAGCCAAGAAGCCAAGAAGTTATAGTCGACAGAGTTTCAAGCTTATAAATTAATGTTTGTTCTCGATTGTAGCCAACTTCAACTCGCTTTTCAATAATCGCCAAATTATTAACCGGCTTGGCTAAGTGACTAACATGTAAGTAGTGTGTGATTCGCATTTTAATTAAATAATATGTAAAATAACACCGCCCCTTACAGATGCAACTTTGTTGTACTTACTATTCTCAAAAGCTTTGCGACCATTCTGCGCTCAGATATTTATTTACTATTCATCAGTGGAATTTATTGCTTTTATCATAGACAATAAAACTTTTCTTTTTTGCTACTTTTCTCGCTACGTCGATTATAGATGGAATAAGTTATTGCGACACAATATCCATTTATATGCTCCAAATAAACCAGTACGAGGTTATTCGGTGTTCTTTTAGTACTTCAGCTATGTTAGTCTAGCAGTGAAGTGATATTATATCTGCACCAAAGTGGTTTGGAGCTGTCAAACATAATTTTTGAAATTTATTGCGACAGGGTTTTAAGGTAATACACGGATATTTGTGGAATGTACAATAAGGCAAGACACTACAAGAAGGCTGCATTTTTAAAATGGCAGCGACTGCAGAAGTAAAGGGTTGACGTAAGCGTACGTTCGTCTGTGTTCATTTCATACAGTTATTATGCAAATGGTTCAACAACTTTGTTGTTAAAATAGTTACTGGAATTATGCGGTCAAATGCGTTATTTCAGCGGTAACGGTTAATCTGGGTACAATTCCCAGTTTTACCTCATATTATATATAGTTGTTAGAAGACTAAAATCTCTGTCAACTAAACCAACTGTATTACACTAAAAAACACTCAGGTAGTTTTAAGCGTACCTGTGTTTTCTGTGGTAACCATGTTCTTACAAGTGTAGGTCGTCGGTGAAGGAAAAATATCGTGAGTAATCCTGCTTATTTTGGTAACTGTGGGCCTATTTATTATGGTCGTGTCTATCGTGGATAAAGTGAATAAAACTTCTGACACTTTCTGACCAGTATGTAAGTGCGAGAGCGACAGATGCTTTATCCACATTAAAATTTATCTACCGCGGTAATACGGGGGCTGCACATGTCGTACGTTTGAAAGTAAAACGCAATAACTTCAATTATCAGACCATTTAACATTGAAACCTTAAGCAATATAATCAAGGTTCGAAATCAATTTAACTTCAAATGGCACTTGTTTCCTTTTTCCTTTAAACATGCGATGTAAGAAGGGCAATAACTGCTCAAAAGACCCTACGGGGTTGAAGTTTATCTGAGAAGGCGCATCTGTGTAAGATAAGATTTTTAACTATAGTGAGATTGAATATTGGAACCAGCTGTTACCCGAGTGGTTAAGGTCAATGCCCTCATTATACGCGGTGGGCAGTGGGCCACGAACTGATTGCCTTACAACTGGGTCAGATCACATCGGGGTTTGATCTACTTGGCACCACTTGCCTTTGCCTTTTTTAATGATAAAGGTTTTAAAAACAATTAACCACTTTAATAGTAAATAGGCAATTGATGAGTTGGTAGAGAGGTAAATAACTAAGAATCTGATGGTCTATCCATAGATGCATTGCATTCTTGTTCAGGGCCTTCAATATTTTTGAAATTTCGTAGACTGCAAATATTACCGGATCTCAGACAGAGCACCACTCATTATAAGGTGACCTGGAAACACTTATTTTGTACGTTCGGATGCACCATCCCTTTCACTTGTCAATTGTTAAATCGTGGGCAAGGGAAGGAGCTAACGAAACTATGAACTTTGATTTTCAAAGTAGCCACCTTGCTTCCTTGCCTTTTTCATGACAACACCGTTGGTCAAAGGACGTCCAGTGTAATATAGGTCTGCTGCAGAAAAAACCGGTCTTCAGAATCCTCAGCTACCGGAATTCCGTGACTTTCGCCTGGGCGACTATTCGATGTTTCAACAGCATTGTTGTCTTTGATAGATAATAATTAACTAGCTTTTGACCGGGCGGGACTCCGTCCGCAGTGAGATCGTTTCTCACTATTCCGGGATGAAAAGTATTCTTTGTGTCAATCTAGTAGTATAAGGACTATTAGAGAGTCTAACATGCGTCACAAGGAAAAAGTGACAGTACGAATAAAAAGTGGCTAGAGTAATTAAATATCACGCTTGGCTTAGAGCCTGTGCACACTAGCATTTTTAGCCCTTAGACCACAAACTAAAACTATGTGTAGATTTGAACGATTTATTTCATTACTCTAGCAAACCGGATAAAATCGCTTAGTAATAAAAGGTAATAAAAGTCAGGACAAGACATTTTAAACGTTAAGTGTTAAGTCTTACGTGAGAATATGGAATAGATGTATTAATTTCCCTAGCACCTGTCAATTTTTGTCTCGTGCATGCATGCTAAGCCCGCTGCGTGCCAAATTTCTAAGGTAAAGGCTTGATTCAAACACAAACTTTCACTTTTATAATATTAGTGTGATAATATAATCTAAGAAAACGGGCATGCTTAAAGGGTTAACTGGAACAAACCCCTCATACCCGGTTCGGGATATAATATTAAATCCGATCCGATATTAATGAACTGAGACATGAATGCAATCAGTGACACGACCCAGATTGTGATTGCTTCGTTAAGCTGAAGTGTGATCTGTTTGTAAATGCACAAGGCCTGTTTCCAATCAATGGCGTTTGTGAATTCAGATAGGCAGAACCTCCTGAACGGGCTTATATCATGCAGCTTATAGCATGCAATATAAATTATTTAATTATGGACTCATTATTGATTAAGAATTTGAAGGTTGCACGGCCTCCAATCGTCAAATTGACCTTGTACACGCAAGGGGAATGAAGGGCGTTTATTGTATTTTTACCTCTTCAACGGCCGTACTCAGAGACGTCAATTAACTTTTAAGTTTCTATGAAGTTACTGCTGTCACTTTCTTTCATAAACCCTAAATAAAGCTTCATAATACGTGTAATGTTCGCAAATAAACTTCTTTCTTTATAGCGTTTTAAGCACATCGTTTTCTTCTAAAATAGACTCAATAAACTTATTATGTTTCGGTTTAACGAGAATGTCTAGACAATCGCATTTATTTATGCGTTATACAATGTTGAGTCGATTACTTCGATGACATTTTATTCGCTTGGCATCGGTTGGCATTTAAAATAAGGCATCTATAGTAAAAAATGGCTCTATCGCTTCGAAAACCGATTTAAATCTATCCTAACTCATATTACAAATGCAAAAGCTTTTTTAAATGTACAAGATAGCTTGACAGCGGACAAATCCGTACAAGTTTATCTAAGTTTGTTTTGTTGTTTTTGTGTGTGTACCTTGTTAAATCGAAAACGTATAATTTTAATACGTAGCGTTAACAATCTAAATCGCCTTTTAGATCCAACCCGATCAAAACAGCTCAACAAACTTATTAAAAAACATTATCCCCTGGAAAACTTCAATCAAAAGTGCTTTAAAATACACTGAGACGCATTTTGCGGTCCAAGATCTAACGAATCCCCCCCATTTTATATTTTCATATATATCACGTTTACGGTTTAAATTGCAATGCAATTATTTTGAACTTACGTCTTTAATGCCTCCTTCAACCGACTAATTCTTGGAAAATTATGTAAGCGTGCCCAGGGGATTCTATGACTGACGTGAAAGCGAATCGGATGTGGAAGGGAGACGAAATTAGACAACTTGGTGTCCATTACAAACAGTAGGAAACAGAGGATTACTATAGCTGATGTATGGTACTTGTACATACCACTATGGGGAAGCTAGGCATTGTTTCTTTTGTTTAATAAGGCTTGAAGAAGCGTACCCATAGGCATTTGCAATCTCGAGATTGCTTTGCCGATCTTGAGGACTATAACGTGGCGTAAAACTACAAGTATTGATTTTTCTAATTCCCATTAATATCGTTTCATGCCCCATATTCGAAAGTTTTAAGAAAGTAAAGATTAAATTTAATAATTTTAATATCAGGGACAATATCTCACATAAATTGACCTAGTCCCAAACTAAGCTCTAGACTTGTACTATGGGTACAAGGCAACAACATACTTATATAGAGAAATACACACTTAAATATATACGAAACATCCATGACTCAGAAACAAATACTCATCACACAACCGGGATTCGAACCCGAGACCGCTAGCTTCGTAGGCAGGGTCGCTACCAAATAGGCTAACCGCGTCGTCAAACCAAAAAGTATAAATACTGTTACGAACGTAAAGCTGTGTTAAAACATCAACTTAGCTTCTATAATCCGTAAAGGAGGGAAGATAATTTGTATGTGCGAAGTTTGGGTCTCGAGCCGTAAGATTAGCGGTATCACGCCAAAAAGGTCTGCGGCCGAGATTAACGTTGGATAAGTCGAGGAAGAAAATATTCTGCAGTCGAATTTTGTTTGATATCGACGCTGTGGCTGTCTGAAGATTCCTTATATAATTAGAAACCTAATTTCTTGGATTTACGGTGTAGTTTAGTTATTCTCAAGTCTGAATTCTAGTCGCCTGTATCAAAATTACGCAGCCGCATAATAAACTGATCTTGGCAGAAATGTCCATATTGTCAAGTCATGTCAGAATTGACAGTTTTGTAAGACTTGACATTCATTAAAAAAAAAAAGATAAAATATATTTATTCAGTAAGTAGGCCGCACGGGCACTTTTACACGTCAAAATCTACCAGTGCTTCCCAAGAGGAGACCACTGCTGAGAAGAAGCGCCGCAAGAAACTCAACAGTTAGTTAATTTTTTAATAAAAAATTACAGTGATACTACTTATTCTAGCATTATATAAAACTGTAAAAATAATATAAAATATCTGCGTAGTTTTGCAGGAAAACATGTCAGAATGATTACGAGAGAAAAAAAAAAAAATTATTATTTATACCACACAAAACAGTTTCGACATGTCTTCCTACATAAACCGGGTCCCCTAGACAAGATACAGCGTTTACATGATTTTTATGAGGTTTTATGAGGTTATTGAGATGCAACTCAACCAAGATCAGATTAATACGGCTCGACTCCTACTCAAATTAAATTTGTGCATGACCCTAAGAATGTTTCTGGTTGAGTCAGCAATTTAAAAGGTAAGAAGTAAGACTAATAAACGCTCTAGTAAGTTAGAGTGGAGGTGGAACTCAAGGTCCTGAAAAAGGGTTTTATACACGTTGCCTGCGGGCTTAACATAGCACGAGATAAATTTTGACATAGGTGCTAGGGAAATTACATCTATTCCTAATTCTAACGTAAGACTTAACGCTTAAGGTTTAAAATAAAAGAGTCTCGTCCTGACTTTTATTACCTTTTATTACTAAGCGACTATTGCGATTGTCACATTTTTATAGTGATTTTTTCAAGACGGGACACTTTTATTTTAATCCGTTAAGGTTTACGTTAGAAAATGGAATACATGTATTTATTTCCCTAGCACCTGTCAAATTTTATCTCGTGCGTGCATGCTAGGGGAGCTGTATGATTATCTTGGAGTCTCTATTCTTTTCAGTAACTGTAAATTGTATCAATAATAAATCCGTTTCTAGAATTTCAACACGAATCTTTATTATGAAACATATTTAACTAATTATTATTTAGTTTAGGACAAAAATGCCCGATAAACCTTCTACTAAGCTGCACCTGAGGTCATTAAAACAACCCCTAAGGAGTTCGGTGGCAGGTGGCGGACGGTTGTAAAAATACTCCAAATTAAAAATATAATGAACCAACAACCCCGAACCATGGCTTATCCTGCTAAGTACTGCATTTTTTACGGTTAAAGGGTAAACGGAATCACCAAGTAAATCGGTTCAGTTTGTACCGATCCGAATATTTTCTCTAATAATCCTTTTCATATTGAAGCAGGATTTTCCCTAAATCAGTGTCTCTTGAGTGGGATTTTAAAGTTATAAGTTATAAATGGTCATTGGTCCTTTGCCAGAAAATATGCCGACTCAAGTCCAATTCAAGATAAAATTTATTTTTGCTTTTAATAAACAAAATAAATACATTAACACGCTGAGAAGAAGCAGGGGACAACTTTACAAAAAATACCCACTTCCAAAGTAAGCTCTTGGTTTGTGCTATGGGTACTAGACAACGATAAACATACTTATATAGAGAAATGAAGACTTATATAGTTACCTACTCACATAGAAAACCTCCAAGACGCGGGACAAATACTAACCAAATATTTGTCTTTACCGGGAATTGAACTCGGGACCGACAGTTTAATAACCGCGTCGTAATTATACTCTACAATTGTGACGCTATAAAAATAAAACAATTTAAAAATTAATTATTCTGTCACACGGGTGCCATAAGCTAATCAACAAGTGACACTTTAATAAATTGCATATACTTGACAGTTTCATTACTTCTAGTATAATAAGAAGTTGACAATAAACGATCACGCGAACGGTTGTACCTACTTTACTTACTCGTATAAAGCTAATTGTAATGTTGCATGAGTACTTCAGAATTGAGCTAACCAAAACTAACAATAATAATTAATAAATACCAGAGACAATCTCACACAAAACCTAGTCCCAAACTAAGCTCTAGGCTTGTACTATGGGTACCACATAGGTACTTAAATATATAGAATACATATATGATTCAGGAACTCGCGCTTATCACACAAATATTTGCCCATACCGGGATTCGAACCCGGGACCACTAGCTTCATAGACAGACAGGGTCACTACCAACTAGGCTAACCGCGCCGTCGAAACTATAGTACCTATAATATTTCTACTTTAATGTTTTTTTATCTGGGGATTAGGAACTTTGTGTGGACGGAAAAAGTATCTAACGTTCCCAAAACTTTACATATTTCGAAGTAACCACCGCATCCGATCGGAATCCGAAAAATGTCGGACCGAAGTAGCAGTAGTACTGTTTGTATTAGAAATCGGATAACGGATTTCGGATTTAGTGCGTAACCTTTCGTACGCAGAGCGGAACCAATTTATCTTTCCGGGGTTTGTTTATGGAAACGGATATTATTGACTGCAGGAAGATCGATTGTCGTTTATATATTCATATTGTAGGACTACTTAAGCAATAATTTGAGTATGATTTTTCCCAGTCCTAGAGAACCCTATATAGGCCCTATAAAGCTGGTAAAAGCTGACCCAGTTTATACATTGAAGCGTCAATATTATCACACGCTTATACCGTCTATTGCGCGTCAATGGACTACAAAACGGGGCTATTCAACGACATGTACGTTGCTAGCTTTATATCATGTGAACGGAATTCATTAATCGTTTGAAGTTTCAAATCCGTAATTAAACTGAAACTCAGGTCCAAATTAACAGGACGTTTTTTCTCAAAGGCATTGCGCAAATATTTGTCGGACTTTGCGAAGTATCTACCAAATTCACCGTTTTTTACATGGACAATTGGACAATCTATGAAGTACTTTATCGTGGTGAATTTAGAACTTAAGTTTGAATGTGTTTTGCAATGCTAAAGCGATAATTTGTTGTATAAATGCAGTTTAATTTCTACCTTTAGATATAGTACCTGGGAGACCGAGTGTCGTCGCGCGGGTCAAAACCGAATTTACATCGATTTCTACACAAAAAAAAAAAAAAAAAAAAACAAAAGAATTACCCAAAAAAGAACAAAAAGAAAACAAATAAATTACTCCATAGCTGAGGCGTGAACCCGCAGTATTGGCGTAGTAGGCTAACGTTCTAACCATTAGTCTAATCAGACGGCGGCGGTCGCATCGAAATTACGAACCATATTGCGCGGGCAAATCTTTTTGCGTGAAAATACGGGAAAACGAATTTTCCCAGATATGACACCTAGCTAGATCGATTTTTCACCCCCGTAAACCTTTATACTGCAAATTTCATCGAAATCGTTAGAGCCGTTTTCGAGAACGTGAGTACAAATAAATGTATTATACAAATGTTTCTCGTTTAATAAATGGGATAAAGTATTTTTGTGCTTGTATTTTCTGACCTTTTAAGGCAAATACAGAAGGGAATTAATGGAACACATTCAATTATCTTTACTTTTAATTAAAACGCGAACACACGAGAGCCTTGATATAAATCAAGTTTCTGTAAGGGATTTACTGTTGGCTTGGGGAAAATACATTCTGTCCCGTAGCTTAGTTTAGAGTTTTGGTTGCCCACGGGAAACGGTATTTTCCGGGACAAGAATTAACGTATGTCCCCAACTTAACAATAAAGATGGAGATTTTATTAAAATGTATTTTTTTATTTAAATTACCTTTATCGCAAGTGGACCCGAAGTTATTGTTTCGACGATTTTAATTCAACATAAAGTTTATTTACTGAAATTCTTTTCATGGAAAGAGATCTAAAAAATGTGAACTCAACGTTTTTTAAAACATATTGCAAATTAACTTGCTTTTGCCATTATTGTTTGATAGATATTATGGTAAATATGCATTAAAGCTTTTCCAAATCTTTTCTCTATAATTCCAGTTAACGCCACGGTGCAGTCAAAACACCGTCGGAAGCCAGACATCGCCTTTTACCCATTACTAACTTTTCCCCGCGACTCCGTCGAGTCCTTAACGTTTTCGAATCCCTCAGTAACTTATCAAATTTTACGGAATAAAAAGTATTTTTCATGTTAATCCAAGTAATAAACTATCTGTGTGCAAAATTTCATAAAAATCGGTCAAGCCGTTCTTGAGTTAATTGTGTAACTAACCCGACTTTGTTTTATATATTTAGATTATATTTGTTGATTTTCATATTCACCGGTCTCGAAAACGGCTCGAACGATTTCGGTGACATTTGCAATATAGGAGTGTACGCAAAATGATTGCTCGCGCAATATGGTTCGTATTTTTGAACTGCCGCCGCCGTCTGATTAGACTAATACTATGCTAAGACTGCGGTTTCAAACCTCAGCTATGAACCGGTTTTTTTTTTGTTTTTTTGTTGTTCTTTTTTTGGGTACATCTTTTTTTTATTATTCTTGTATAGAAATCGATGAAAATTCGGTTTCGACCCGAGCGACGACGCTCTGTCTCGATACTGTGACGTAATACGTGGTTATACTGTAGCCATCGCCATAACCGTATTGAAAAGCGTTATTGTTATTGTCAACATTACTGAAACGTTCACGGAATCGTTAATACGAAAACCATGTTTGTGTGACAATTACTTTGCCGCTAATAACACGTTGATAGCTAAGTACAGTGCAGCTCAAAGTATTTCCGATTCGGTACCCCGACTACGAACATTTGAATCCTACGTAACGTTTTCGAATAGCCTTCGCTATTCGAAAACCCACCGTATGACAAAACTTTAGCACGAACCTCTAAAACACAATTCCATACATTATTTTACGTTTACTTCACCTTTACGATGACGATACAAAATGTCAACTTCAAAGTTCGCGCTAGGAGATTTTAGTACTAAATACAGACACGGGGGCGCTGTTCAAATCGCCATATATATTTTCTTGATGACAATACATTAACGTTACTTACCTATACTCGATAGAAGGTAAATGCTCGTACTCGTGGTGGTAAAGTCGGCTAGACTAGCATAAGAGCGTATGAGAGCGAGTGAAAGAGAAGAACAAACCTGAAAGTCTTTTTAAGAGTAGTAGTAGTACTAAGTAGTGGTGTTGGTGGTAGTAGTAGTGGTGGTGATAGTAGTAGTGGTGGTGATAGTGGTAGTAGTACTTAGTAGTGGTGTTGGTGGTAGTAGTAGTGGTGGTGATAGTGGTAGTGGTGGTGATAGTAGTAGTGGTGGTGATAGTGGTAGTAGTACTTAGTAGTAGTGGTGGTGATAGTAGTAGTAGTACTTAGTAGTAGTGGTGGTGATAGTAGTAGTGGTGGTGATAGTGGTAGTAGTACTTAGTAGTGGTGTTGGTGGTAGTAGTAGTGGTGTTGATAGTGGTAGTGGTGGTGATAGTAGTAGTGGTGGTGATAGTGGTAGTAGTACTTAGTAGTGGTGTTGGTGGTAGTAGTAGTGGTGGTGATAGTGGTAGTAGTACTTAGTAGTGGTGTTGGTGGTAGTAGTAGTGGTGTTGATAGTGGTAGTGGTGGTGATAGTAGTAGTGGTGGTGATAGTGGTAGTAGTACTTAGTAGTGGTGTTGGTGGTAGTAGTAGTGGTGGTGATAGTGGTAGTAGTACTTAGTAGTGGTGTTGGTGGTAGTAGTAGTGGTGGTGATAGTAGTAGTAATTCACTTATGTTGCAAGAGTATAAAGATAACAGTAGTAAACCGACAGAGGGTTTGTTCCTAGGCAGTTTGAGGTGTGACTCTTAATCGCGAGGTACTGAATTCGATCCCGAGCGGCCACAGTGCACCAATAAGTTTTTCTATCATAAACACAGCCTTTTGTGAAGGATTTTTGAGATTTAGGAAACGAATGTAAGAGCTAAGAGGGTTAATTGCACAAAAGATCATACAGGGTTGGGGGTGTATCCGAAATGTACGGCTCAATATTCTTAATTCGAGCGGGTTGTCAAATTTCAATAGTAATGATGTGACACCCCGTGTACGATTTGACATCCCGACCGAATTAACAATGGCAAGTGGCTCAGCAATCCCGCGGTGTGACTGTACTATACATAAACCAACCTACAGCATAAGCTGCTCTAACCGATTATATTAAAACTTTTTAAGACCTCTTGCACTGTAATTTGTATTTAATCAACGGGCACATTAAAAACGAATTTTACTTTCTATTTGTTGGGAAATGTTTATTCTGGAATGTAACCACTATAAACTTAGAATCAGGCCATCAGGACGTATTAACAAGTGCAAGTTCGGCATGGGTTTCCAGCTGCGCATTATAAGCTAGACTGTTATCTTGCCGCATTTGCTGGAACTGTTGCGGTTATCTCGCCGAACTTTACAGTCTCTACGTGTTGTGGATAGTTATCCATAGTTAAGGTTTTTCTAGAACTGTCTAGTTTTTATAAAAAAATAATAAAATAAATAAATATCAGGGACAATCTCACACAAATTTACCTAGTCCCAAACTAAGCTCTAGGCTTGTACTGTGGGTACCATAAATAAACCAGGCAACGTTATACATACTTATATAGATAAATACATATTTAAATATATAGCAAACATCCATGACTCAGAAACAAATACTCGCGCTCATCACACAAATATTTGCGGATTCGAACCCGGGACCGCTAGCTTCGTAGGCAGGGTCACTACCAACTAGGCTAACCGCGTCGTCTATTTTAGTCTAGTCTATGTAATGTAAAACAATAAGTTAGTAATCTAATAAAAATTAGGGTTGGCAACTAGCGATGCATTAAAAACCACATGGTGGTATAAGAGCTTATACAGCCATTATAGCTCTAGTTTCAGCATTTTAAGGACTGTATAAGCTCGAATACAGCTTGTGTGCTGCTTGGGTAGCTTTAGAGTCCATCATGTAGCATGTTTTTCACGCCAAAAAATAACTTATTCTTACTCAATATTATAAATAAAAAAGTGTATTTGTTTTATCTTCATAGCAACGCCTCAACCGATCGACGTGAAAGGTACAGAGATAGTTTATAGCCCGGAGAAGGATAAATAATACTTTTTATCCCAGAAAACGTGTAAAGTTTTACGCGAACAAAGTCGCGGGCAAAGACTAGATAGTAAACAAACACAATACAATTTCACAACGCTCCTGTTAAATGGAACAAAATTGCGTCAGCGTTTCAGTAATTAGATAATCTAACTATAAATGAACTAACTTTTGCCACCCGAGCGTGAAGGTTGACATGCCCGCCTCGTCTCTCTTAACGATAATTAACACATTTGTTGCCATCGTTGAATTAATACGTACCTAATTTTGACACGACCAACCCGTCACGCCGTGTGTCACCTGTGTTGAACTCGCGAAGTGAAAGTTTACTTCGTACCTAAGGACTAGTAGACAATGCTTAGATTTGTAAAACTTTTGTTTTGTGTATATTTACTCTTAAATTATTGTCTTTTTTTTATTTATTCAGAAAACAAAACAGCCATTTAATGTACATTACATTTCAGAAAGAAAATTACATGAATAAGGCAGGTCCTATATTACTAACTATTCTTAAACATTGCTTAGTTATGTTCTACATAAGTGTTATGGAACGAGTTTCTGGATAAATACAAAAATAATACTTAACAATAATAAATATTTTACACTCTGAATTTTCATTATATTATATAAACGTCACTGGTACTTCATCCGAGAAAAGAATCGCCAACTTGTATTCATAACAAAAAATACATTTAAACGAAAATTACAGAAAACATGAAGGTTATTAGAAGCTTCATGATAACATGACTATGGTAAAACAATTCGTCCAAGGTTAAGTGTACATAAATCCAGTTAATTCTTTAAGTCCACGGTAGCGTAAACTGCCAGCGACATGGTTGGCTGAGTTTAAATATTTGCTCTGTAATAATTTTCCCTGTAACTATTTTAATTTATGCGTGATATTTTCAGTTATATTATACGTTCAGCTATGTTATTCTGTTAACACATCGTCGTTCAGTTCTACTCAGTCGATGAATAGCCGGCGTATTTACGTCGTCCGTCAAGGTGGGTAAATGACATTCAACTGCCTGCACATTCATTTATGTAATCGCTGGTTTCACAGCTGGTCGTCTGTGAAACCAGCGACTAAATGAATGTGCAGGCAGTTGTCGTACGTAAATTCGCCGGCTATTCATCGACTGACTAGAACTGAACATATCTATCTATCTAAATATATAAAAGAAGAAACTGACTGACTGACTGACTGACATATCAACGCACAGCCCAAACCGCTGGGTCTAGAGATTGCAAATTTGGCACGTAAGTTCCTTATGAGGTCTAGGGGTGCACTAAGAAAGGATTTTTCAAAATTCATCCCCTAAGGGGGTAAAAATGGGGTTGGAAGTTTGTATGAAAGTCATCCATTTTTGAAGATAGAAACGTGGAAATTGGTATAAAAGCTACTATTTACAAATGAAAAATACTACCTTCAGCGATTTTGGATAAACTACCCCTAAGGGGTTAAAATGGGGGGTTAAAGTTTGTATAGGGGTTTGGACATTTTTGAAGTTAGGAACGTGGAAATTGGTATATAGGCTACTGTTTACAAATAAAAAAAAGTACCGCCGGCAATTTTGGAAAAACTACCCCTAAGGGAATGAAATGGGGGGTGGTAGTTCCTTTGGAGTAATGGTTGGTCCTTTTAGAAGTTCGAAAGTTGAAAATTGCTATAAGGAATACTATTAATAAATAAAAAACGACTTAAGTCAATTTTGGATTACAACCCCTAAGGGAATGAAATGGGGGGTGGTAGTTTGCATGGGAGTTTGGTCATTTTTGAAGTTAGAAAGATGGAGATTTGTGTACAGGCTACTGTTAACAAGTAAAAAATACTACCTTTAGCGATTTTGGATAAACTACCCCTAAGGGGTTAAAATGGGGAGTTAAAGTTTGTATAGGGGTTTGGACAATTTTGAAATTAGAAACGTGGAAATTGTTATAAAGACTACTGTTAACAAATAAAAACAACTTCCTATGATTTTGGAAAAACTACCCCTATGGTGATGAAACGGGAGTTAAAGTTTGTATGGGAGTTCGGTCAAGTTTGAAGTTAGAAACGTGGAAATTGTTATAAAGACTACCGTTAACAAATAAAAAACAGCTTTGGTGATATTAACTAACTACCCCTAAGGAAATGAAATGGGGGGTGGTAGTTTGCAAGGGAGTTTGGACATTTTTGACGCTAGAAACGTGGAAATAGGTTACAGGATACTATAAATAAATAAATAAATAAAATACTATTTTCGGTGATTTTTAATAACTACCCCCAAGAAGAAAAAAAGCGGGGGTTAAAGTTTATATTGGAGGTTGGTCCTTCTTGGAGTTAAAAACATGGAAATTTGTGTATAGGCTAAATGAACAAATAAAAAATACTTTAGGTGATTTTGGAAAAACTACACCTAAGGGGGTGAAACGGGAGGGGTGAAAGTTTGTATGAGCGTTTGGTCATTTTTGAATTTAGAAATGTGGAAATAGGTATATAAGCTACTTACTGTTAATAAATAAAAAATACTATTTTCGTTTTGAAGTTAGAAACGTGGAAATAGGTATATAGGCTACTGTTAACAAATAAAGTAATACAGTTTTCGGTGATTTTGGATAACTACCCCTAAGGGGATGAAGTTTGGTCAATTTTGAAGTTAGGAACGTGAAAATTGGTTATGGCTACCGCTTACAAACTAAAAGTACCTATGATGATGATATTACGTTCGATGATGTTGGAAATACTACCCTAAGGGGATGAAATTGTAGGTGTAGATTTGTAAGAGTTTGCTTATTTTGGAAATACGTTTCTAGACTACTTCATATATAAAATATGAGTTTCTGCGTTTTTGGAAAATCTACCCCTAAAAATTAATTTAAAAAAATTAGTTTAAAAAATCGTATGGTTCAAATTTGTTTCTATCCGATCATGCATGATACGTACGATAATGAAAACTTTATCTGCACTTTTTAACAAAGATACTGGACTCTCCGCAGACAAAATAGCAGGTGGAAGGATTGCGTATATATATTTGTACTCAGTTCACGTTCTCGAAAACGGCTCCAACGATTTTGATAAAGATTTCGACATGGGGGTTTACGGGGGCGAAAATTCGATCTAGCTAGGTCTCATGTCTGGGAAAATTCGTTTTCCCCGTATTTTTACGCAAAAATCTCGCACAACGGTTCGTAATTACGGGGCGGCTGTTTCCGTCTGAATAGGCTGATGGTTAGAGCGTTGGCCTACTACGCAACTACAGCTATAGACAGTATTTTTTTGTTTTTGTATAGGAATTCGATAAAAAATCGGTTTTGACCCCAGCGACGACGCTAAATAAAGTTTGTATGGATGTTAGGATGTTTTTTCAGTCACGCCTAAATAGTTGAACGGATTCGAATGAAATTGTCACACAGGTAGTTGTTATCCTGGATTGGCACCTTTTTTATCCCAGTCAATTTGATAGTGTCCAGTGTAAAAACGATAAACGACTTACTTAAGAAGAGGAGGAAGAGGTACTTAATACGTTTGGATGTAGGGGGTAATCTCGAAACTACCCATCTGATTTCTAAAATTCTTTCACCGATATTTAGAATAAAGTTTCAGGGTGGACATAGGTTATATTTTAACTTATACTTAAAACCGAAGCGAAGTGAGGGCGGGTTGCTATACTTAATATTATAAACGCGAAAGTAGACATACTTTTGCGTCTGTCGGTCGGTAAAGCTTTCACGGTTAATCCGCTGAACTGATTTCGATGAAATTTGGTATGGAGAAAGCCTGAGTTCTGGGGAAGGACATAGGCTACTTTTTATCTCAGAAAATTGAACAGTTCCCGAGGGAGCAGTGATTCTACGCGGACGAAGTCGCGGGCAAAAGCTAGTATATATATATATATCGCCGCCTGTCAGTCGCAATCACGTCACATCAGCGTCAACAGCTGCCAGATTTTTATTAATAATGACGATTTGTATTGTAAATGGGTGCCACAACCGTTCAGACAAAGAAAACAAACACTCTAAAATAACATTCCACGTGTAAGTACTATGTTTTGACTTGTCGTTTTACGTAAAACATTCACTAAAATATTATATTATTTACTAACGACATTACATGAAAATGTTGCCAGTATAACGAAATTTTTTCCGCTTAATTGTCATAGTGAGTACTTGTACTATTATCTATTCTCTGATATGAGTTGAATTCTGTTTATATAATTTCTTGTTTTTCTCGTTCAAGATTTCCTTCCAATCCGATTATTGCCGCACGTTGGACTGAAAAAGTTAGACTTAATCGAAACGAAAGCTGGTGGAAGCCGTCTAGGAGGACGAAAATATGTTCTATTCATTTTAATGACACTGAAAAGTATCTAACTAAAGGTGGCTTGTGCAGACTAGAACCATCTTAAACGGTGTGCACGCTGCAGTCGTTATTACAACCACGCCGCGTTACCATTGCTTGCGTTCGGCGGTACTGCGTCGATTAAAAATCGCGGCGTGTGGTTCCACTCCGCCAAAAAACCGCCGGTCAAAAAACGCTACTGTAAACAACACAGGCTTTAAGATGCTTTGTACCTTAGAACATTTACCTGATGAAATATCATGTCTTAAATAGTTAAGACGTGATATTTCATGCGAATTAGAAAGAGACGGAACATTTTCTTATTACATGAGTGTTAATAAACGTTTGTATTTCTAAGTAAGAATTTAACAAACATTATTATATGAAAAATCCCCTAGTTTAGGAGAAATTTAATCCGCTAGCATCATTATTTGTTTACTTGTGTGCGTGTTGTCATGTGTCAGTACGCGTTGATTACGCCCACATTAATCCATTTTATGCGTCACTTTTGACGGGTTGGCTGTAGGAAACTATCCTTCTATGTGTTATTATTCTAAGCTTCAAAGTATATGAACAAAAAAGTGAACTTATTTAGTTTTGGTTTCTTTTCGGTAAACTAAAACAAGACGAAAACTCTAGTAAAATTAACTTTCTTAATTGTGTGCCTCCAGAGCAGTCCCGGAATGGTTCTTTTACTGCCTGGATTTCGTGAGGTTTTGTAAGTATATATTATGGCCTCTGTGGTGTGCTTTGACTAACCAAAGAGCCTAGCCAAGATGCAACTTAGCGATTTTCAAAATCAAAGAAAATGTTTAGGATGTAAGCTAAAAGTGTTTTGGTATTAAGTGAACGTTAAACGATGATCATCTGGTTATGATTAACGTACTTTTAGTTAAGCATATTTTGGAGGATACTGTGAGCCGAATGAATTTTTACCAAAAGTTTTATCTCTAAATAAAACAGTTTTAGGAACTGTTTGCAGACAATAAAGGTAAAATAAATGAACTTTATTCACTCGTTGCCAAAATTCGGAGTTAAATTTGGGTTTCGGATGGTTCATGAATTTCTTATCCAAAAAAAAATCCATTTTGTTAGCAACGTTAAAATCACAGCATTAGACTTAACTTTTTCGACGTATCGGCAAAGTTTCATGGTAATTGTGGGCGTAAAAGTCAAACAAAAATTGAAATAGCTTTTGGAAAAAGGATTTGATATTTTGTATCGACCAACCATGTTAAAGTCTCCTTTGTCGCGGTGGATAAATTTAATTAAAGCTTCCGTCTCTCTCGCACTTACTACTGCTCAGAAAGTGACGGAAGTTTTATCTATGTTCATCCATATCGAGAAACATGACAGGCCCTCGGATACACCGTGATATTATGATAATGACAAGTAGGTACTACAAAATAGTCATTCGAGTTCAATAGTCATCGAAAAAAACCTAACGTATCTAATCGATACATCAGTTCTATTTTTTATATATTAAAAGTAAATTATTTTAATGTATCATTTTTGTACCTTCATATTTTATCTTAATTAATGTAGCAAATTAGTGCATAATTTGCCCCTAATTTATCTCAAGCTCAGCATTAGTAACCCCTAATTATATCAGTTGGATGAACCCCGGACAAAAGCGAAGCCGGGCCGTATGCCCGGGGATATTCCCGGGCAGATAAAGCCCCGGGCTAGTGTGTATTGTCCCGGTGTTAAATTGGTTTATGTTCCAGTAAATATTGCGTAAATTACGTGTAATTTACGTGCACTATCACTATCATCATCATACTTTTAGCCTACACTGCTGAACATATTCCTCCTTCATTGATTTCCAGCGGGAATCATCCATGCCTGCTTTGCAACCTTTATATGTATTACTAATATTACCTCTAATATATATACTTACTCGTTACCTAACAATTCAGGTGCTTATTAAAAAAATGTCAGAACATGTTGAGAACAGTTTCCGACTTTTTTTAAGTTTCGCCACCCCTGAGCCCTTAGCCAAGATGCCCATCGATAACTAGCGTTTCTATTCGTTTCGTTTTTAAACTAATCGCGTCACTGGTAGATCACGTGACTCTCCGTATGACGTGATCTACCAATGACGCGATTGGTTTAAAAACTAAACGAATAGAAACGCTAGTTAGCGATGGGCATCTTGGCTAAGGGCTCTGTTCCACAAAACGCATTGAACAAAAAAAGAGGCACTATCATTTAGGGCGTTTTCTGTCGAATTAGTGAAACAGTGCCCTAATGAAATTAACCCCAACCGTGTCTGATCTCATCGACCTTATATTTTACATTACCTATTTTCCAACTTTGTTCCTTTTTCGGCGCTAAAAAGGTTGGTATTGCAAGGCTACATAACTACGCAAGAGGTGACGTTTTGAAAGTTAGTCGAAAAGTGGCTGATAATAAAATCCTTTTATCAAGTACTTCTTCGTTAGTTAAAAGGTCTCTTCATTCTCAAGTCATAGCTAATTTAACACTATACTTCTATAGATAAGGTTGAAAAAGTAATAAGGATGTTGTGACAGATGCGTCCTTTTTCGCCAAAGGTTGAAGGGTTTGTTGCGTGTCGTTACAACGACCCTTAATGATTGGGCACTCGTGATTAACTTGGCGCTAATTAAACTTTACTGAAGTGAATAATGCCGAATTTTCTTACTCAAAATGTACAATCAATCATCTGCTTTTCAACTTCACACTAGTTGGTGGTTTTCTGCATAACGCTATCCAATTGCCCATAAGCTAACTTCTCCAAGAGAAATTATTAACTTTTTGTTTAAAATTCGTTGCAAGGTTGCTATTAAGTACTTTTTCTCAAATCAAGACCTAGTAGGTCAATAAATAAGTATTTTTTGTTAAAATATGTATATAAATCTAAAAGTTTCTTGTGAAGTAACAATGAATACGCACTTTAATTTCGTCAGTGACAGACGACAGTAAACGAAAACTAATATCATTTAAATAGTGACATGGCGATTAAAAAGTATTGAGTAACTATTTAAAGTTTTATTTTGCATAGTGTCACTAACGGAATGAACGTGTATTGCAACAATATGTATGGCAATACAGGAATATACTTTTCCAGGTACCGAGGTTGCTGATAAGCCATTAAGGAAAATCCGAGGCGGGGCGGAAAGGCGGGAAGTTTGTTTATTACATACGCTTACATTGCTACCTAACGTCCGTTCACCATATTATATGTAAAATATTAAAGCATACAAGGTACTCAAAAATATCTGATGAAATTCTGACGTGTTTAACAATAGAGTCGTGGTCAGATACCTATTACGACGACTATTATTCATTGAATATCTTGTTGAGGAGCGACGTTCAAGATCGAGTTTAAGCTAAAATTATTTAATTGCATAATTTACACACGACATTTGTGTTAGGTATAACTACACATCGCTAACTCGTGGCATTAAGGTAGCACTTGACAGATTAGTGATGAGACAAGTTTTCTAAGTGTCTTTTCAGATAAGATAAAATAATAAATTAATATTACCTACATGGCCTTAACATATGACGAAGTAGGTTTGATCACTAGTTTAAAAACATCATTGTCAATATTATGATATTGTCATTCATTTAATAATTATTACGAAGCGTGTCGCGAAACCTAGATTTTTTCTAAATAATGGAGGAAATCATTAGAGAGCATTCAGAACTCCTACTACAAGGTGATAAGGTAAAATGCACCCGTTGCAATGTTTATATAGTTTGCAAGACATTTAATATGAACAAGCACTTGAAGTCTTGAACTTGTAAAAATTTAGAACAAATCTTAATTGTTTATCACGAATATCATATATTAAATGATTGAAAATACTTTTTTTCTAATTGGTTTCCTTTTGTCGCTCGTACAGGAAGAATATTGTCACATCACTAGTCTGTTAGAAACTGTCAAGTGCTATCTAAATGCCACGAGTTAGCGATGTGTAGGTATAACATAATCAAAAAATATAGTAAGTGAATGTTATACATTTTCAAACCCGTCTGCCGTGTAAGGGAACCGCCCACTGGATAATGCCAGCAGTGCAAGTTGTGTTCGTGACATCAGCAATTATTAATGAGCCCTATTCGGGGCCGGTCGAAACAGCCACTAAAAATATACGAAAACAACATTCAAACGCTCAGGCGCTTATCCGGTTCGAAGGACCATTTTACGGGGTTAGATAGCTTAACTGTATTAATAAATTTATATTGGAATTCGTAATGAAATAATAATAATAGTGACTCTATAGATACAACGATTCAGGATCCAACGATACCTAAGTCACGTGTTTGGAAAGTTTAAAAAAATCGGACCGATGTAAATAAATAGATATTCTTAGACAAATTGAGTTAACTCCAGACTAAGGTTTGTACTATGGGTACTGAAATACATACTTAAATACATAATTAAACATCCATCACTATCAGGAACAAATACTCGCGCTCATTCTACAAATATTTGACCATACCAGGATCCGAACTTGGGGTCGCTAGCTTCATAGGTAGGATTACTACCAACTATTTAAGCTAACCGCGTCGTTATATCATTTATTTATTTAAAATACTATTTTGTTTACTCTCGACTTCTAGGTTTTTTATAAAAAAAAGCAAAGATACGATCAAATCCGGAAGTAAAAAATCAAGTAATGTTAACTCTCGTGGGTTCTTTGCAAATTTTGAGTTCCGTATGAACTCGAAAAAGCATTTACCAATCTGACTTTACATCTACGAGCAAAAAGCAAATCACTCACATCGATTCACCGTTTCAAACTTCGCCCATAACTCCAAACTACTTTATGCAAAAAGTACGTCCTAAAATAGCTGTTCCGAATTATAAATAGACCTCGTGTTTTGCTCGGTTTCATTTGGCGAATGGATAAAAAGGAGTACTGCTTTCAAGGCGAGGTCTCGATGACAAGGATGTGCTTATCTCACGCGCCCGCGGCGTTGTACAAGTCACAGGCGATTATCACGCAATTTATGTCGCGGGTTACCTCTTTTTTAAAGCGTGTTTTAAGGTTTAGTACAATGTTGTAGTCAAAAATCATTACTCCTCATGTTAGTAAAGTTTTTGTTTATGCTGGGTGCATAAAATGTTTGCTTTTTTTAAATTATAAAGTATGGTGTAGAACAAAATCCGGCTCGAAGGACCATATGTTGCGGCCCTAGGCTTCTATGGGAGATGATACAGATATCTTAGAATTGTCTTCTGTGAAGGATTTTATTGATTTACATTGATTTATTAGATTATTACGATTTTTAATTACAATCGAAAGCGAGATATATTGTGTTTGGGCTCGTTCCTTTGTGGCAAGTAGGTATCGAAGTCGCGTCGTCCGTTGCATTCGAATTTTGAATCTTCAGCCAACCGGCGCGAGGTGACATCACATACCTGTGTCACATACCTACTCTGCGTTTAGGATACGTTCTAAACAGGTATTAAGTATGTTACAACAACGACCAAACACTGAAAGTCCATGGATAGTGTGGCAATCCACACGGAGTCCCAATAGGGAATATGCATGTTTTTATTTATTTATTATAAAGTAATTCATGTAACAAACAGTAGAGAAAAAATATTTTTCGAATAACTATAAAAATAACCAAGATATAACCCATTAAAGATTGGTTTCTATCTCTTTCTAGCAAAAAACAATTTTTGACATGGGCTTACATCACAGGACAAGTCGAATCTCTCTGTCTAATTAGTAGTTTGAAATGCTTGTAATATCCATATTTTTTGGCCGATTTAAATTTAAATTTAACTTTTTGCTATCGCTTTTACGGTATTTACATATTTTGTTAAGAAATGCGATAATTTCTTTGAATGCATATTCCCAATTATTTTGTTTACAATATCAGTACTGTTTCGTTTAAAACCGAAGTAAAAACAGAGTGTGTAGGTAGCTCGGTTATTAACATAATAATGTTAAGCAGCATTTTATGGATGACGTCACTATTTGAGATATTGTATAATGAAAACAAAACATGCCAAACATAGTAGATTGTACAAAAAGTGCATAAAATGCACCATTTTACTCGTGACGTTTATCCATCCAAGCGAGCTTGCGAGCGAGGATGGATATAAAGTCGAATGTTAAATGGGTTTTATGGACGAGTTGTACACTCTACTTTTCACTTCGATTGCGAGGAAATGAAACAGCAATATGATAAAAATAATAATAATAATAAATGCGACGAAATAAAAATTAAAAGTTTATTTCATGAAGCTTTATTGTGTACTTTGGCTGTTGGTATCCTTGCCTTGGTCTTAGAATACTAACGAAACGAAATAAAATAAAGAGGTTATTCTATGAAGTTAAAGTTGTTCGTGTGGCTGTTGGACCGATTGCCTAGGTCTTCGGCGAAGATTTTACTTTATGTCGCCTACGCACGACCGACATAAAGACGAACTTTTAGAGCATGAGAAGTGAAAAAGTTTTTTTACCACGCCTCTTTAGGATAATAGTACTTTATATACGGACTCATTTTATTTTTAGGAAGCAGCTTAAATAAAGCTTTTAAGGCATAAAAATTTCAGTCATGTCATGCCTTGGGCGTATTTTTACTTAAATGCTAAGTTCTGTAGGCGGTTTTTCTAAGGGATTTTTCTAGAAATATGTAGTCATGTAAATATTTTCTACAAAAATGAAATAACGACTCCGAATTTACTTGTTCGGAATTATTGAGGCTGATGTAGCATTTTTGGTGCCAAGATTTTTTCATATGTTGCGTGTATTTTGGACGCAACCCAAACTGGTCGGTTGATTTCACGATCTGGTTTAATCCAAAGGTTAGTATTTTCATGCGGTGTTTCGAGTTAATTTTTGCCATGATACAATTTTTATGAAGTGCCTTAGTTTTGGACGATATAGAAATGAGGTTTAAGAAACAAGGACAGAATGTCTTATTGTTTAGAAATAATTTAAAAAGTTATATTTTATTAATAAATGATTGTATTGATTTAAATAAATTGAAAGTAGTTTGTTTTCTCTATTCATCAGAAACTTTAGGATAGCGTTAACAATAAGGACAATTACGGTTAGATATCAACAAGCTAGGTTCTATAATAGTTTATTGAATTTAAAGTAGTTATTGAAAAGTTAGTTTTCAGCTTAAGAATTTCTAACATAAAGCCATATGCGCTTGCTATTCTCACTGACTCTGCCGCAGTCCGCATAATTTACGAGTACGCTGTTTTAATCGGTTGCATTAATTAGGAATATTAGGCGAAGCTTTTCGAATAAATATATATTTTATTGAAGAAAAATAACTGAATAACGCATTGAAAACCGATAAAATTAAGTTTATCTAAGTATAATGTAAATATACAAAAACTTTTGATTGAACACCACACAAAACCATAATCAAGAAAATATACATTTTGAAACTCAGAGGCAAACAATCGGCGGTCTTCAACTTTTTCCAGCGATGTCTTCCGGGTGAAACATTTCTGAAACAAAAAGTAAAACGTGGTATATGGGTACCTATAAAGGTATAAAAAGCACCTAACTTTAAAAGAGTGCGTGTTATAATTTAATTCGAATCCATCGTAAAACTCACCTGTATGGTTTCTGCTTACAAATTAATATCTATTGCCAAGAATTACCACATTCTCATTCAGGAAAGAACTAAATAAGTAATTTAATCTATAATAATCCCTGTATTGTCAATGAAACTTTCTCACAGTTTTCTGGAACATTCGCTCCGCCAAATTTTCTTTGGAAAACAATGTGCCTTCCAATTTAGCATAATACGTAAGTAATAAATCTTACGAAGAAAGTTTTAGCGCTATTATAGGCACAAAGGTGCTATAGAGTACTAATGGAGGTGTTGTTTATGGCTCTAGGTTATTGTCTGACGTTTAACGAGAATTATTGCTTTGTAAGCCGATAGATTAACGCGTTGCTTCCGAGTTCGGTTGATTGATATTGCGTTTGAAGCTATTAACACTTAAGCCCTATGCTATTTCATTTACATACAAAATACATGCCCTCGAAGTGAAGTCATAATAATAAAAGTTAATACCTACTGCGAATCAAGATAATGTCTTTTGTTGTTACATTAAAAAGTAAATATAATATAAAATATAATTTAATGTAATATAAAACTAAAAAAAATAATTAGTTATAACGAGAACAACACATGTCTATGTCAAAAACGATATCCCTATTGGGAAAATTAAAAAAAAAAGACTTAGTCATAATAAATCAATGGAAACGTTGCATGATTTTTCCCTCAGAACTACGCAAGATATTTAATATTATGCAAGAGTATTGCAGAATTCTATGAAAAACCGTAATAACTAATACTTAATGAGCCGCCTAGTATGGACCACGTTGTTTAATAGTTTAGTTGAAAGTTCTTTTAATGGTGCAATATTTAACCTGGTCGTTCTTTTTTTACCGACAATGGCGAAACATTTTTATATAGAAATCGTTGCTTTTTTGTAACATATATCTTACAGCTTACAGCTTTGTTTATATTTGTACTTACTTACACATTGATTTAAGCGAAGTTGTGACAAAGTGATCAGAAAGTTTAACGGAGGCGTATATTTCTCGCATTAATTATGCTTTTATAAATATAAATAATAACGAAATTAAATGTTAACTTGATGACAATATGGTTACATTCAACAAAATATTATATAAATTGACCTATTCTAAAACTAAGCTCAAGGCTTGTACTATGAGAACTAGGAAACGATAAACATACTTATATAGAGATATACTTAAATACAAAGAAAACATCCATGACTCAGGAACAAATATTCAAGCGCATCACACAAATATTTGCCCATACCGGGATTCGAACCCGGGGCCGCTAGCTTCGTAGGCAGGGTCAATACCAAATAGGCTAACCACGTCGTCGATTAAACAACAAATCGAACTAAAAACAATATTTAACGTTTTTTTCGCGGGACAAGCGTTTCCACATATTAAAACTGCACGTAAGTGTACTGTCGTATAAGCGCCATAAATCCAAGTAAAAAGTTAAGTGGTATATAAAAACGGCGATTTAGCGAACGGCAGTTAAATCATTTAATGTCCTAACTTGCCCCATTACTCGCGCGAGTAGGTTGACGTAGGAAAAGTGTGTTAGCACAACCCTGACTGAAATGTCTTTGTAACCTACTTTTTTAACGGAGTGTTATTATAGGAAATAGGGTTGCCTGTAAAATTATTTGCCTATGTTACCTGGTGCAAAAAGAAAATATTTATTGTTAGTGGGTATTTCAAATAGGATTACTTATAAACCATGTTCCTATATGTAAAAAGTTATTCCCAATGTTTGATAATTTTAGAGTTCCAATCGTAATTGACTCCATACAGTTTTATAATAAGTACGTAAGTATAAAAAAGCTGAATGGCTTGGAAAAAGAGATTATGTGATTATTTTTTTACGTTTTCTACAAATTTAGAATTTATTGAAATAATACTGAAATAACAAAATCATAATTTAAGTATCACAAAATGGTATGGAAAAAATATTTTTTGATTTGTATCCTTTCTAGTAACCTGAACCTTGGCTAGTCTCTAATGTCCAGCACAGTATAAATAGAGGTATAGCTAAAGCAGTACAGAAACTACGAACAAACGTTCGTAACGTCTCGCACTCACACAGATGCACGTCTCAACGAGAAACCTAAGCGGACATGACAGTGCTGTCAGTGGCGGGTGTCGCATGGAGACGAATGGTTTCGCTTTGCATTTTATTCTTTCCACAAAAGCACAATGTTGTATGTGGCAAATGTCAAATTTAGTTACCTACCCTTGTCTATCCGTGGTTGGGATACAGGGCCCGGGTATTAGAGTCTTGATCCTTGATGTTGATATCGGATCGATTGACATCCATTTTATGTTTTTCGTAGACTACATTTTTCCAAAAATCTGTAACCGATGATTGACATAACTTTAAATGTTATGGATGGTTTTTTGATGAAGATATTCTCATTTTGTATCTTGACCTTATTTATTATTGATAATTTCATTATTCGTTTGTATTTTTAACAATTGTAATGTAACTTACTACAATATATACTACTGTAAAGTTACTTTAAGACATAAATAACGTTAATTCATCTAATTCATCCTTTTTATTTAAGTTCCTGAAGTTGGTCAAAGCATAATCCATCGCTACACCATTATCCTTCATAATTTCTTGAAATGTATTAATTAGGGTGATTAGCCCAGCGGACGTAATGAGGGCAGATCTCGGTGAGATTGCTCCTAATGCGTTTTGGTAAGAGCCACTTAAGGGTAACACAGACTAAACGTGCGCCGGTCGATCTCAGCCTGGCAGTTCATCGTATTAGAACACAGACTATCAGTTTCTCTTACGATTTCGTACATTTTCTTCCGGCAGGCCGCTTGATAGATTTGGGGCTGCCGGCGGACTGTTCTGCTCAGACAAAACTGCTGTAGCAATTGGTGCCTCATTACGAACAGGAGAGGACTAAATCTGCTTTGGCTATTGAATTTGAGATATCGCCTTTTAGCCTTAGAACGGCAGTGTAGTCTGTGTTGCCCTTTACTGATCTCGGTTGATGGGCCGTTACCGTTTAGCTTATGTACCGTATAGTATACTGGTTAACTAAAGAGGATAATGAGGTTTTGGTTTTCACATTAAGCGTTATGGAGTCTGCTCGTGACAACGGTCGTTGCAATACGAAACGGAGGGAATCATAAACATATTTAGATATATAGTAAACATCCAAGACTCATCCTAAATGACGAATGACACGCTTGTTGGTGATTTGAACGTGATCGAAAGAAAGTCATTACGGTATCGGTTTCGCAATGTTGTCTTTACATCACGACAACTCGAAAACTGACACATAGATTGTAAAACCAAGGGATGAAATAGATCAATTGCACCCGAGATTTTAGGGTGCTTTTCCACCAAAGACGTGCGAGGTAACTATACGGTGAGTGAGGTCAAAGCTTCGCGTTTCCACCAGTTCTAAGCTAAACTATGAAAAAAACAAACGATCGTAATTGGTGCATATCAACACATTCCTAGCTACGTAGCTTAGCACAACTCTGGTGGGAAAGAGTTAATTGCTTATGACAAAATGAACGCAGATAAAGTTATTGCTGGAGTTGACGTAGTGTTGGTTACCTAACTGGTTCTGAAAGCGTAATAAAGGATTTACGAGATGAGTGCATATAAACAGTTTTGTGCATGCGAGCACTTTGCGTTGCCCATAACAAACTTAACCACAAAATTACATGCACTCGCGTCGCTTGCAGATTTGGACATCGAAATAATTCGTTTATCCGTCTAGCGTCCATGTTAACATATGAAAAACACTTATTGCTACAGAAAATACGTACCTATGTCAGCGAGATTTTCAAGGGAAATAAAAAGTTTTTTTTCTGCATTTAGGTAGGTAAATTTTAAAAGAATGGAATAGAAATCTTTATTGTCAAACTGAACTTTTTATGGTTTAGGTACTTACTTTTATGGGTATTAACTTAGAATGCCTTTGAGATACCTAAGCGAGATTTGCCATATTATGTTTTGCTTGTTTATAGTTTATATAGCGCTTGTTTATATAGAAAAGAAATGTAACTTATCGTTGAGATTTTCGGACCGTTTTTCTTTTGTCAAAAAACTAAAAAAATAAAAATCTCATTCTTCCCGCGTTTTGAAATGGGCTCGAAATGTAGAATCATAAATTTGATACAAATTAAAATTTAACGTAATAATTACATGCGATTTAATTCGTAACCACAGTTGCCATGTTCAATAATCGCACAAACCTCTATAACGTCAATAAGCAAGTAGGTATTTTCTATTTGATGAGATCTCTAAATTACATTTTTTTAGTTCAAAGGGAACTCGTATTAGTTACGTAGCCGTAATATTTTATTAATATTGGGAAATTTGTTTCTACAAGAACATTCGTGATTTTTTTTATCAAAGCAAACGCACCCTAAAATTGTAATTACCTTAACATTTCACATTATCTGAACAATTAATTCCATTCGTCCGTTTATCCATCCGTCCATCTGTCTATCCAACCGTCCAAACTTTTGCATTTATATGTAATAGCAGTAAGATTTACAATAGACATGATATCTTCATGGGATAACTTTTGACCCCTTAGAAACCAGCAAAAAGAATGGTGGTTGCATGGCGCGCGTATACTTACACACTGCGAACACAAACACGGCGCTGTTTCTATTTCAATGACAACATTGAAATAGGAATTGAATTAATAACATAAAAGTGAAAGTAATAAATTAACTCGCAAATGTGTTCACAAATATAAAAATAGAGTTTATGTCATTTAATCCACACCCAAAGTGCCTTGCGGTTCCCTCTCACGCAAAGCAACCGTTTTAAAATTCAGTGAAAAATTCGAGAAATTCATCAATGACACTCCTATGGACAAATTACTATCTAAACATTTCTCAGAATCACGGGAAATTCAACCTTAACTGTCGGAAACAAAGAGAGAACCACAGCCAAAGAGAAGATGGTGGCTTAGTGTCTACAAAATGACGTCTACCCACGCAATCCTTGTGACGTCATCCGTGGCGTGATGTTATTAACACGTTCAATGCCATCATACACCAAGTAGAGTCCATTTTGTATGAAAAATATAAAAAGCTGGTATGGAACACGTAAAAGGAGGGGGTGTTTGTATGAATAAAATATTTCAATATGTGATGTAATAAATAATACTTTAGTAAAATGTGTTAGCGCGTGTTTTTCGCTGTTCAGTTATGTAATAAAATGATGTATGGGTGTTTGAGATCATGTTCTGTATGAGGCCGACTATAGTAGTTTCTTTATTAAGTTTTCTAAGAGGAACATTTTTACTACTTTTTATAATTTCGGTACGAAATTCTTCGACGGTTATATAAATAAATACACGCGTCGTGGCTGATAATAATAAAATAATAATAACATGATAGCCGTATCCGTATAGTAACCGTAGTCGTATTGAACATAGTTACAGAAATTATTGATTTCACTTCATCTAAACCGTATAATAGTAGTATATAAATATCAGGGGACAATCTCACACAAATTGACCTAGTCACAACCTAAGTTCTAAGTTTGTACTATAGGTACTAGGCAACGAAATACATACTTATATATAGAAATTCATACTTAAATATATAATAGAAAACATCCATGACTCAGGAACAAATACTCGCGCTCATCACACAAATATTTGCCCATACCTGGATTCATAGTAATATATATGCTTTATATATGCTTTTGTAAGATCGCATTTAGAGACGGCATCTACTGTGTGGAGCCCTTTCTATTCGATTCATATTAATTCAATCGAGAGTATACAAAGGAAATTCATTAGTCGTATGAAATACAAGTTCATGTCCTTCAAGCCATAAAACGTTGAAAATCTCCAGGTGCGCAGAGAAAAGAGGATGTTACGTTTTTATTTAAGATACTCAACAACTTGATTGACTCTCAATATCTCGTGAGTAAGGTATCATTTAGATGCCCTAGCTTCCGTACTCGGTCCACAGATTTGTTTTCTACGCCATTTAATAATAAAATGTATGTAAAGAATGGATACCTTGTGAGGGCGTGCAATGTTTATAATAAGAAATATTCTCATATCGACTTGTTCCAACTTAACTATAGTCAATTTGTTTCTGCAATTAAGAAGATAAGAAAATAATGTATAAATGTAAAGGCATATTATTTAAGTTTTAATATAAATGTTAAGTCTAATGTTATGTAATGTTAAGTGTAATGTTGTGTCTTTGAGCAAAATTAATGTAATAACTTTAAGTGGAAACTGTTTTGGCTTATGCACTTAGTATATTTGTTAATTCTAGTTGTAATATATCTGCTGTATGTTTCCCTTATCAATAAATAAAAAAATAAAAAAATATATATATATAATAATAATAAACCAAAATAAGTAGGTACAGTCAAGGTCATAAATATGTATACATTATAGTACCTTGTTTTTTACTGTCATGTTTAAACTGCCATATATTAATGTCATAGCGATTAAAGTGACAAGGTACTAAAATGTATACATATTTATGGCCTTAATAATTTATTTAATTATCTTTTTTATTATTTTTCTAACACACCACGGGAATGTTGAGTCAGTTGCTAACATTCCTAATTCGGTCGGGTTGTCAAATCGTACCCAGTATATTATATTACTATTGGAATTTTGTACGATTTGACAACCCGACTTAATTAAGAATGTTAGCTAGTGGCTCAACGTTCCCGTGGTGTGACTGTACAAGGAAAATGAAGATTAAAATTTTGAATTCCTGTAAACTTGTGAATACCACTACATATGCAATTCCGAGCTCTCGCTAATATAATTATGATGGTTACTCGAAATACCTACTTCAAGGAGAATGATAAACATGGATCTACGTCAAGACTGTTCAGAGCTCCTCTGCAATTAGCCGCCGCAAACTAGATTCTAACGCGAATTACCCCAAGTGCGTCACTCCTGAAATACTAATAGGCAATCCGTTACCACTAAAATGATTAACAGCCCGGAGTTTCGTAACGTTATCAAACTCGCGTAGACTCTGCAATCTAGACGAGATGTTTGAGACGTAACGCAATCGGCAAGGGAAAACTATCTCCATACCAAATTTAATCTAAATCGGTTCAGCGGTTTAAGCGTGAAAAGGTAACAGACTTTCGCATTTATAATATGAGTAGGGTTTAGTAGGGATATATGTGACCAAAAATCGGATGTTCCTCTCTAGCGCATAAATTACTGGGCCGATTTTAATAAATCGTGTGTCATATGATTCGTCAAAAACGTACGAGTGTCACAGGCCATATGACAATTGTAAGGGTACGTCTAGTCGCCTATTAAACTCATTACCCTTCTAATTTCACTCAGTAGGGTAAAAAGGTGTCGGACGTCGGTTACCAAAATACTAATCTGCTGACCGACGCCTGTCCTATGGTATCGGATTAGGGAAAATCTTACAAGAAACACGTGTAAGTTGTTAATGTCTGGGGAAGTAATTTAATCCTCGTATTTTGCACTTTATGTAATGGGATTTATGACTAGAGTCACTTGCAACAAAAATCCATTTGTACCCTACATCCCAAGAAGGACGGGTATTGTATTTCACGTGTGTATGTATGGTAAAGTCGTCGTAAATATTGTAAAATTCGCCATTGTGAAATGTATTTTGATTAAAGAACCCCGTGGACGGCAATTAAGGTCGTCTTGCTTAAATTAAATTTACGGTGCAAGAGTAAGACAGCAATAATTATACTGGCCACACATCCTGCCCTGCTAAGGTAAAAGGCAGTATTTTACACAAAACTACTGTAGCAATTGCAACCTTATTACTCAGTAATGAGGTTGCAATTATTACAGTAGTTTTGTGTAAAATACTGCCTTTTACCTTAGCAGGGCAGCATTGACGTGAAAATATCGTCTACTAACCTTTTTAATTTTGTTTTAAAAACAAGAGCACTTTTTATGATATGAAATATCGTATAACGATGCGGAAAAACTGAGCGTGCTCTATATTTCACGTCACTACCCCGTTTCATCACTTTTTCACAGCTTGGCCGCCGCGCTTTGCCTGAAACTAAATTTTCATCATTCATCAAGCCACCATATTCTTTTTAATGGATCATAAATAACGGACGCAAAACTAATTTTCTCGAGTAAAACTGCAAAACAATTTATACGGGCTGGAAATAAAAATGCATAGTTTCGAAATGCTTCGCCAAAAGGTCACGTCGGAAAAAATATAGCCTTAGTTGCCTTTGGTCGCTAGCTCATAAGTCATCTTGGTCACAGAATAAAAATAGCTAAAGCAGTAAAGAAACTACGAACAAACGCTCGAAACGTCACCGTCGCACTCACACAGACGCACGTCTCAACGAGACCCCTAAGCAAACATGGTGTCGAGACGAATGGTTGGGCGTGCGTCTATGTGAGTGCGACGTTTCGAACGTTTGTTCAGTTTCTTTACTGCTTTAGCTATATTTATACTGTGTCTCGGTGCAGCGCCGTGCCATTTTCTTTAAACATTATTTAAGGGAGACCAAAATGAAATTGCTTCCTAGAGAGCTATCTTAAATGGAAACTAATGGTTTTAGCTGCGATGCACTTTATCTGTATTTTACGAGACTTTTGAAAACAGTGATTTAGGATACTAATATAACCGTTGTTATCACTGCTTTTTTCCGGTTCAAGAGTGTTCGTATGATGGCGCTTATTTCATGTTTATTTGGGGATAATGTAGTATGTGCTATTTATATTTTAGTGGAATTAGAACAGTCCGTTAATAATACACTTTGTTGCCGACTGTACTTGTCACACTGATCATATACTCGCTATAAAAAGACGATTCAAAAGAATCCAAACTAGGATCGGATATTACCCAAGCAGCACACAAGCTGTGAAAGAGCTTATAAAGCCCTTAAAATGCTGAAACTAGAGTTACAATGGCTGTACAGCTTTTGTGCCTTCCATCCCCATCATCATACCAACTCGATGGTACAGTCGAGGACAGAAAGATGTATACACTTTTGGACCTTATTACAATGGAATAAGGTGAAAAAGTGTAAACATCTTTCTATTCTCGACTGTAGGTACCATTATTATTGCATTGTCATCGGAATGACATAAGCATGCAAAATTTTAAGTCAGTCCGATAGGTACTCGTAATCAGTAAGTACCTAAGTTAAAGTCGACTTGCAAGATTTTATTACTTAGTTACAAGTGAGGCCAATATGTGTATTTAAATAAGACTTGCACTGGTACCATTTTTAGGGTTCCGTACCTCAAATGAAAAAAAACGGAACCCTTATAGGATCACTTTGTTGTCCGCCTGTCTGTCTGTCTGTGTGTCTGTCAAGACTCTTTTTCTCAGGAACGCGTGAAGGTATCAAGTTGAAATTCATATCAAATACTAAGGTTTACAATCCCTTGGATCAGTGAAAAAATCAAACATCTAAGTCAACACAATCAAAAGATACGGCTGTTTATGCCGCATATTGAAGGGAATCTCAAGGGAATCAAAACCTATAGGGTACTTCCCGTTGACTTAGAATCATGAAATTTGGTAAGAAGCAATGTCTTATAGGACAAGTAAAGGAAAAAATCTGAAATCCGTTAATTTGTAGTTACATCACGTAAAAAATACTTCCAATATAAACTGACACTCACTAAGTAAGAAAGTGCATACTGATTGCGTGTCAGTTTATACTGGACTTTGTTTATATGGTATTCCCGTGATTTACGAACTATTTACATGCCTACAAGTTTGTGCGGAACCCTCAGAGCGCGAGTCCGACTCGCAATTGACCGGCTTTTTTTCAATATACAGCCCGCTATTTACATATTTATAAAGCCTGTGTACTAACATACATCAGGCACTCAGCCTGTGACCTTATCTGAATTGGAAATTCGCTCAAGAGGGTGTCGTGTATATGCGGTTTAATTTGATACAATAAGGGAGCGTATCGAATTTGGCGATGTTTACTGGCATAATACCATGTTATTAAATTAATATAGGCAGCTTAATAATGGCCAAGTATTCCTTATTGAATGAGAAGGCAATTTAATGACAAACAATCGTCTTTTCGTATTAGCTGAATCATGATGAGGATGAGCCCGCCAGGGTCTAGCCACGATTGATGCTAACTTAGTAACAATTAAATATAATGGATAACCGGATCCGACATGTTTCGGACCAAAAAAAAAACTTAGTAATAATATAATAATAATCCAGCCTATACCTACCTATACGACCCACTGCTGTGCACAGGCCTCCACTCACAATGAGAAGGTTTTGGGCTATAGTTCCCACGCGGGCCCAGTGCGGATTGGGAACTTCGCACACACCGTCAAATTGCTTTGCAGGTGTGTGCAGGTTTCCTCACGATGTTTTCCTTCACCGAAAAGCTCATGGTAAATTTACAAATTATATTTCGCACATAAGTTCCGAAAAACTTAGAGGTGCGAGCCCGGGTTCGAACCCACGACCCTCTGCTTAAGAGTCGGCAGGTCAAAGGCTACCACGGCTTTAAAAAAAAAAAAAACTTGAATGCACCTGGTCTAATGGTGTAATCACAAGGCATACGTGTTTTTTTATATAAACATAAAAACGATAACTTCTCTAAATAGTTTAAAAAGATAAGATAAAAGATATTTATTCAGTAAGTAGGCACTTTTACACGTCAAATCTACCAGCGCTTCCCAAGAGGAGACCACTGCTGAGAAGAAGCGCCGCAAGAAACTCAACAGTTAGTCATTTTTTAAATAAAAATATAACAATGATACTACTTATTCTAGCATTATATAAAACTGTAAAAATAATATTAAATATCTGCGTAGTTTTGCAGGAAAACATGTCAGAATGACTACGAGAAAATAAATATATATACACCGTACACCACAAAGCAAAACCATTTTAAGTAAATGTATCAGAATTTTGTTTTCCTGGCGGATCAGAGTACTCGTATACGCTATTAAGCCCGTTCGGATGTAATCACAAACATAACCTAATAACGCGTTATCAAGGTCTTGCCAGATAAAGATAGTTCCACACAACTCCAATTGAGCAGGCGAAAGTTCCAGAAACTAACGCTCCAAGAAACACTAAGTAATATACTGGGTGCAACAATGGGAGGGCCGGTTGAACGGCAGATATTACTTATAGTTAAAGATTGGGCAGAAGATCGCTGGGTTAAACGAAAGTGGAACGAATTGTGACAAACTTTTAAACTGTAGCGACACTGTGAAAGATACGTGACGTGACGAGTAGAAGACAACCATCTATGGGCAGCGCCACTAGCGTCAGACAGTGTAACTAGATCTGACAGCGCACTGCATCACGACGGTACTTCGGGCCACAGGCACAACACCCACCTGGAGTAAGATCTCTAATGTCTAATCATTTTACAAAACTATCGTGGTTATTATTCATGACACTAATGATAAAAAAACCCGGCAAGTGCGAATCGGACTCGCTCACTGAAGGTCCGTACACATTTGGCTGCTTTTTAGTGTTTATTATTCTATAGGGTTTGTTCTATGATCATAGCAAATTTGACGCTTGTATGTTTTACCGTGTTTACGATACAACAAAAATAGAAAATACGTTGAAAAAAACGTTTCTTGTATAGGGACCCCCTTTATTATTTCACTCTTTTATTATTTACTTATTTAAATAAATAAATAAATATCGCGGACAATCTCACACAAATTGACCTAGTCCCAAACTAAGCTCTAGGCTTGTACTATGGGTACTAGACAACGATAAATATACTTATATAGAGAAATACATACTTAAATACATAGAAAACATCCATGACTCAGGAAGAAATACTCGCGCTCATCACACAAATATTTGCCCATACCGGGATTCGAACCCGGGACCGCTAGCTTCGTAGGCAGGTTCACTACCAACTAGGCTAACCGCGTCGTTTGTTAGTAAATTCGCCGTAATAACACATATTCTAAAAAATACAACCCGCTATCTATTACGGTTCAAAAGATACAGCTCTTTATAGTTAGGACAGACAGACAGACAGACAGACAGACGGACGGACGGACGGACAGCGTATGCATATTAATAGGGTCCCGTTGAGCACCCTTCGGGTACGGAACCCTAAAAACGGGTTCTTTTGTTTTCTTCGCTTCACTAATTAATTCAACAGCAGTAAGAACCCGTTTAATCTTTATGGTTAAGTATAACATTAAAATGGTACCCTAGGACTATTAGTATTTTTTGTTATATATTTTGAATGAAAATAACTTTATTCATAAAAACTTAATGATATTTAAGAAAGATTCTTAGAAATATTATACCGGGCTTTAGTAGGTATTTGGTAATAACGAGTATAGTTGGACAAGTACGTAGGCGACCCTCGCGCGGGGGGTTACACGTAGGGGGAGGCGAGGTAACGGCCGAGTACGTAGCATGTAAATCGAGTGCGTGTCGAGCGTCGAGTCGAGGCTAGATATTACGTAAATCTGAATTATAAATTAGTACTTATAAATTAAGTATAACACACTAATATACACAATGAAAATACCAAAACGCTTGTTATCCTTCTTCAATTCATTCTTAATCGTTGCTTGGTGTAACGGACCATTCGTAAGTTTCATACAGACTTCGTTTCTTGGAACTCGCGGGAGATAATTTCTAAGTATAAGTAAAATGCATGTGACTAAGTTCCGGAAAGTTCTCGCGTTGTTTGATTTTCCTTTTGAGTTAATGTGCAGTATTGTTAGTGAGCTTGGTTATCTCGACTTTTTAACTGTCGAAGTTTAAACTAGCAATATTAGTAAGGTATAATTATTTTAAAAATTTAATTACTGTTTTTATCACCTTGGATTTACAAAATGGCTGTTACCGATAGCACATGGAGCATCTTAAATTATCCTAACGCTTGCGAGTCCGAATTATCATTTCTCCTAAATTCGTTTTCAGCTGAATTGGACTAGTCAGTTATTACTCCAAAAACAAGGGAATAAATTCTACGAAATAAATGAAGAAAGGAAAAGATTTTATTCACACAAAAGGACAGAATATAAACTATGAAACAAAAATAGAACAGAGCCTCTTTAAAGTATTAACTGTATTTATAAACAAAAAAATTGCAATACTAACAAAGCAAAAAGTTGAATTTTGTATACTGCACATCATCATCATCCACGATCCGTCGCCCATGCCGCTTAAGGTTTTCTATTCGGTGAGCTAAATCAGTTACTTTAGTTCTCCTACGGATATCCTCATTCCTAATTCGATCTCGCAAGCAGACACCCAGCCCAGCTCTTTCCATCGCCCTTTGAGTGACCTTGAGCCTTCTTCAGGGTTGCCAGACGAGTGATAGAGAATTATCGTACCAATATTCGAAAATTATCGTACCAGATAAAAAAATATCGTACGACTGTCACAGCCACGCGGAACGCGTAGCTAGCTCCCAAAACCAGAAATAGGATAGCAATGTGGGCTATTTCTCACTCGCGCCTATAGGAACTGAGGTATTTTTGACAGTTGACCTTAAAATCTATGCCTAGAAGAAGACCAAACCAGTGTTGCCAGACGAAAAATCGAAGTGACAATTTACTTTTTCACTTCACCGTAGACATTATTTTGTATTTTTGAATGATTGGCCCTGAATATTAGTCTTTTCACCCCATTTCGGAGCAGGGTTGCAAATTATCGTACTTTTGCGTACGATAATACAAATTGTATCGTACATCGTACCGGAGTCGAAATTATCGTACCGGAGTCGAAATTATCGTACATGTACGATAATTATCGTACGTCTGGCATCGCTGGCCTTCTTATGAGGCCCATTGTAAGCGACCATGTCTTAGATCCATATGTCATCACTGGCAATACACACTGATCAAAGAGGAGGTTGAGGCACTGTGGTATTTGGGACGAGAAGGTAGCGCGCGTTACCGAACACTGCACAGCCGAGTGGGGTTCTACTGGTTACTGGTCTACTGGTTGGGTATACTGCACATTGTTTTGTTTTTCGCAAATTACATTTTTTAATATGACATATGTCTCGAAATTCTTCAGGGCTCAATCTCGTCGAAATTCTTCCGTTGTGACAAAGTGGAAATTCCATTTAGCCAGAATACCTTACAAAATGATTGCACAGTGTGTTGCGCCCATACCTGCCGTACAGCGTGGGAATACCACGAGATAACCGACTGAGTTTGGCCGAATTCCAGATACATAGGGTTGGCAAAAGAAATAAAACATCAAATGAATATCAAGGGATGACAAAATTTTACCGAATACTGTGTACTGACTGTGACTTTGTTAATTAGAGTACTAGTGTATAATATGCCCGCGACTCCTTCCGCGCAAAAGGTTATCCCTATACCCTCACGACCTATAAATTTTCCGGGCTATAAACTATGTATGTACAGTTAAGGTCATAAATATGTATACACTTTAGTACCTTGTCACTTTAATCGCTGTGACATTCATATATGGCAATTAAAACATGACATTAAATGGACAAGGTACTAAAGTGTATATATATTTACGACCTTGACTGAACCAAATTTCACGTCAATCGGTTGAGGCGCTGAGCCGTGAAGATGGAAACAAATAACAAGCAAACAACTTTCAACTTTCGCATACATTTTTCAGAAATAAAGATAAGATTAATTTAGCGTTGTTTCTGCACGAATCGACTATTTCTTCGAAATAAATCGTACAGTTTCAATTAATTCACAAATACCATTTACCTTTTTAATATGAATTTACTATTTGAATACTTTGATGTTTCATTTTTTCCTTTTTATTATAAGGGCAAGAATAAAACAAAAAAAATTAAGTGGAACTTAAAGTGTAGCATCTTTTGTACATTATAAATTACTCGGTAGAAGATTAACAAAACCAAACTTTCAAAAACTCCGGCTCCAGTTTTTTGTTTCAACAGCCTGTTTGATTAATGATGTTGAAGATTTTTTTCGAATAAAGTTTTTCCCTTCAGGATATTCTCTGAAAGGAATAAACGTAAATGTCACGTTCGGAGATTGCTTGTTTATAAAAAGTTTGCGACGACATACTTTTAGTTAGAGATATCATCGTGAATGTGACACGTGTTTGTCAAGAACGTTCGTATTATTATGACAATTGGTCAATGTTCTAGAGTTAAAATTACTATTGGGGATATTTCTACTTCGAATTGTTTCTGAGAAAATCTCAAACTCTTTATTATTTTCAGGGTTTTTTTTGCTTCACGTTGTTTTTGAGAAAATCTCTAACAACACAGATTGATGGTTCACCATCATTTGCTAAACAACGTTTTACAAACTGATTCCTTTCACAAACATTAATATAATATGGTAAACCACCTATTTTCCGAAACTAAGTATTTCAGGATTTTTATAAAACTAACCTAACTTATAGGGTTCTGCACAATGGTCCTGAAATATTTACAGTTTCGGAAAAAAAGCGGTTTACCAAATGATTTGTTTGTTAAATAAATCAGTTGGTGAAATGTTGTTTATCAAGTGATTGGATACATAGACTACAAAGAGATAATGATGTCGTTTTATAGTATTTGCTACGAAATCCAAAATGCGTGTAAAATCCAGTACTTACCTACTTTCCAAAAATATTTAAAAGCTTTTGTTACCAACTCTTAAGTGGAGTTTACCTAGTCCTTGGTAGGTCATAACTCCGAAGTTACACTGTTCCAAAGCGTGTAAAAATGACGCTACATTTTCCGTTTTAGTATCTGAACTAAGGTTTATAAATTGGCGACTTTCTTAGTTATAAGAAAGTTGCCAATTTATTATTAGATAGTTTTATATTGGTTAATGCACTCCGGGTAAGTAGTTGATAATGATTGGTTGTCGCATTGAGAGTGTAGATGATCGGTATATTTCAGGATATATGATTTTTCTTGGATAGAACTCTTTGGTTCTCTTGCCAAACTATCCATTTGATATTTTTGGAACTGTAATGGCTTCTTTCCAAAACTTATGAGGAACTAGATACCGCAAGGCATTCTCTACTAAGTTAGTTGAGATCGAGGTCAAATGTTTGCCTATCGTACATAAAAAAAAAGAATAAAACTTTTGGATAGAGTTGCGATTTAAGATGCTTCATATATGAGAACGCCCACTGCTGGACATAAACCTTCCCCAAAGATCACTGTGATCGTCATTGGATAGTCCACCTTGTGGAAACCCTGCCGACATTGTGTTTTACATCGACACCCTAGAACATTTCCGCCCGAACGGCCATCGGTTCTGAGAGCATAAAAGCATGCAAGCGAAAAATCGGTTTCCAAGTAAATTGAATTGGATTTCTTAGAATGCATTTCAAAAGGCCTTACTCTTCAAGTGCAAACGACGAGATAACCCCAGGGGGTATAATAGGGGTGAGCCAATTACCCCAGTTTTATTAACGCCCGCCCTTTACGACGCCGCTTTTATGGCAACCCTAATTATAGGGACGCTTCTTTATCTAAGACACTATTCACAATGGAAGATTTAAACGGTTTTGTTTGGGTTGTTTTAACATCCTATCAACCAATGGTTTAAAAGCATTTTTATTTTTTTACGAATTTATTTAGAAAAGTCAGTTTAGAATTAAAGAATGACCATTAGAATAGCAGAGCAGTTGTTAAAAAATAAAACTAAAACCCGACTGACGACTTGTATGACGCACGCATGAAAAAAAATACATACATACAACATTACATTGTTAAAATTATAACCCTTCTTTGGCTTTGCTCAGTCTGATCAAAATCGCAAGACGTAACTAATCGACGCGGTTAGTCTAGTTGGTAGTGAATCTGCCTACGAAGTTAGCGGTCCCGGGTTCGAATCCCGGTACGGGCAAATATTTGTGTGATGAGCGCGAGTATTTGTTCCTGAGTCATGGATGTTTTCTATATATTTAAGTATGTATATCATTGCCTAGTACCCATAGTACAAGCCTAGAGCTTAGTTTGGGACTAGGAATTTGTGTGAGATTGTCCCCTGATATTTATGATATTTATTTATTTTATTTAACTAACCCACTAATCAAACTCGATGGACCACTATTCACCATTGAGGAGTTCCTATAACCATCTTCCGTCTGTTCATAGCTATCGAGGTTTCATTGTATTGACACTGGAACTACATATTATGCTTATCATACTTTATCATCATCATCATCATTATCAGCCGCAAGACGTCCACTGCTGGCCAAAGGCCTTCCCCAAGGTTTTCCACAACGATCGGTCCTCTGCTGCTGTCATCCAGCGATTTCCCACGTAATTTATCAGATCGTCGTCAGTCCACCTTGTGGAAGGCCTGCCGACACTTCGTCTTCCCGTTCGCGGTCGCCACTCTAGAACCTTTCCGCTCCAACGGCCACCGGAAAATAACAATAATAATACTATAAAAAGGAAAAAATTGTATTTTTGTATGTTTGTAACGAATAAACTCAAAAACTACTGGACCGATTTCAAAAATTCGACCAACATTTAGAATGGACTTTCAGGGTGGACATAGGCTATTTTGAACTTAAGAAAGTACTGACTCACCGCAGACAAAGTCGCGGGCAGAAGCTAGCTTTTAATATAGTCGACTACTGGAAGGTTGAAATCGACTTCCTAGATTTGTTTATACAGGGTGTCCCATTAGTCGCACGACTCGCACGTCAGTGAACCGGAGGTAGACCAGCCTAAGATGGACCGAACCGGCCTTTTTTTACGAGGAGTTACGCATCATCCCTTCACTCAACCAGCCTAACATTACACCAAAAAACCGGTCAAGTGAGAGTCGGACTCGCGCACTGAGGGTTCCGGTTTTTAGTATTTGTCGTTTTTCTAAAGGGTTCTATAATTTGACGCTTGTATGTATTACCGTTTTAATAGAACTAATACAAGAAATACATTATGTGTACTAAATTTAAACTTAATCGGTCTAGTATAGCTCTTGCATTTCACGACGACGAGTGGGCTTTATAAGTGTTGAACGTGTACATGCACATTGCGGTAGTGTGCGTGTCTGACGTAGCGATCCACAGCGCGCGCGCCGTCGCTCAAGTCACTTGTGCATATTGTTTCCGTGTGCGTGTACATACACGACGCTGTATACGGATACGGGTTTACCACAAGTAAAGCCCACTCGCCTTCGTGAATTGCAAGGGCTATATTCGAGATTCTGAAAATATATCAGAGATTCTCACAACGAGCCCTTTCATTTGACATGCCACATAATATTTTTGCAATTTTTTTTTAAATTTTCTAATTTACCCCCCAAAAATGGCCTGTGTTTGGGTCACTGATTATATGTATACCAAATTTCTACTCAGTCGGTCCAGTAGTTTCGGAGAAAATTGGCTGTGACAGACAGACACACGAGTGATCCTATAAGGGTTCCGTTTTTATCCTTTTGGGGTCCGGAACCCTTAAAATGGCATGGTTTTCAAGATTTTCCAGCTTGAAGTTTTTTGCCAGTACAAACTTCTTAAAACTGTACGACTTTTACTGAGTATTACTTACTATTATATCCTGGTTCGGTTCGTCTTAGGCTGGTCTACCTCCGGTGTCACTGTCTCGTGCGACTTATGGAACACCCTATATTTAGTTACATAGAAGTGTAGCTCGTTAAAGCATCTAAAATAACAGCGAAACCTTATCCGACGACGGTTATCCGTCAATATAACGACGGAATTTAACACTTGTCATCCCCTCAAGAGGGGGAGGGCTTGTCAAAACAATCAGTCATTTCTTGTCGCGAGGATTTGTTTGGTAATAAATATTCTGTAAGGAAACATATTGTTCCGTATCAGATGTGACTTGGAGGCCGTAATATGAGCTCTTACATCCTGACCAGTTTCAGTGAGTGAACGGGATAGTGCTGTAGGAGGTATATGTTTTGTCCCTTTCACTGTATGGAACTTATGGAACTGTCAGGTTTTGATAGTTCGTAGTAGGTAGTATGTGATAATGAACATTTACTTCACTATAATGTAGTAAGAACGTAATTGGCTACTTGACTGACCGGTCAAATCAGCAACTTTTATTGACAAGCCAAAACGATCCAGTAGTATGAAGTTAGTATGAAAATAGTAAAAAGTGACGTCACAATTTTCAGTGTTCCTTTATAAAGTTTTGTTGAATTAAATTTTTTTTAAATTCCAAAAATAAAGGATAGCTAGGTTTTTCCGTGTTATTTTCGAAATCTTGATTTAGTGGTAGTGTAAAAATAATTTATCTTGTCATTAATGAAATAGCCAATTTGGATAAAGTTTGATTGCTAGATAGCAATAAATATATTTTGTAACATAACATATTAACAACATAATAACAACATAATAACATAATGATAACGGACCTGTAAACCATTTGTAAACTACATAAAACACAAAGGAAAGTCACAAAAAGCTACAAACTTGTATAACTATTTAAATAAAGATAAGATGATTATCAGCTAAAGCGCGTGCCACACGGTTTCAAACCATGGTTTCAAACAGGTGGTTTGAAACCGTGTAGACAGTGGTTTTAAACCAAATTTCGCATGTCCTTAAATGCCCTTGGCAGATGTCAAACAAATGGGCTTGTTTGAAACCGTGTAGCAGCTCGCTTCTACCAAGGTCACTTGGTTTAAAACCATGGTTTCAAACCGTGTAGCACACGCATAAATCACATCAGCAAACCCTTGTGTTAAGTAGTATTGCCAACGCGGTTATTCTAGTAGTGACCTTGCTTGCGAAGTCTTTGAAGAATCACCATCAACTAGTAATAATGCTTCATAGCACCAATAGATTTATCACACTTTTGCATTCACAAAAGCCCGAGCCAACAAACCCTAACCTGATAACGCGGCGTCACTCGTCTGGGCCGATCTAGTGCAACATTGAAGCCTGGATAATGCTGGATAATGTGGATTAGTGTCAATGGGTTGCAGATTATCTTATCGGGCCTGGCCTTTGTATGTATAATGTATACAGGGTGACCTCGAATTGGTAATACAAATTCAAAGTACTACAGAGAGCTTCCCTAAACCAATCGCTTCTACGAGGTCTCACGCTTAATTTTAAAACATAAGTACTTTTTTTTAAGTTTTCTAATTATCCCATTTTTTTTTGCTTAAATTGGTTACCCTACCATTACCTTTAAAATGAAAGAGGTTTAAAGTATTTCAAATGAACACTTTCCTCTTTGGTTCGTTATCTGACACATCATTTATGATAATAGCGTATCTTGATTAGTAAATTGCCACTTGTCTTGTCAAAGAAAGTAAGAATTTTCGTATTTAATTAAGATAGTAATTAAACAAAATGCCCCGAGCTTATCCTTATACGAATATTCAGCGAATGGATATGTTATCTTTTTATTTTACGTCACGAAGTACCGTACGAACTCAAGCATTGTTTCATGAACGACACCCTGACTGCCCAACTCCTACTCGTGTTCTAATAAACTCCATTGTCCAAAACTTAAGAGATTTTGGACAGTTTACTGTCCCAGTGCACGCTCAAGCTCCGGGCCGGCGGCCGCGGTACTCGCAGACGTTTCGGAGACGAGTTCTCGATTATTTTAGCCACCACCCAGAGGCGAGCTCAAGGGACGCTGCCGCAAGATTCGGAACGAGCCAATGGTTTATTTGGCGATTACTGAATGCTGAAGGAAAGTATCCGTTTAAATTTCAAAGGGTGCAGGATATCATATTAGCCGATTATCCTAGAAGAGTGCAATTTTGTCGTTGGCTGCTGCAAAATCTACACTTGAACATTTTATGGACCGACGAGGCAACATTTACAAGAGTAGGCATGTTCAACGTTCACAATGAACACTGGTGGTCTGATCGTGAAGCAAATCCTCACGTAACTCGCAGGGACTCCTACCAGACACGTTTCTCGGTAAATGTTTGGGCAGGAATACTGAACGACTGTTTGATTGGTCCTCATTTCATTGACGGAAATTTAAATGGACCGAAATATGAAGAATTCCTGAGAAATGTGTTACCGGTATTGCTACGAGAGGTGCCGCAGCAAAATTTGGAGGCTCTGTATTACCAGCAGGATGGGGCACCAGCTCATTTTTCCCTGCGTGTGCGAAGCTACTTGGACCAAGAGTTCCCTGGGAGATGGATTGGACGCTGTGGCCCAGTCGCTTGGGCTCCTAGAAGCCCTGATCTCACACCTCTCGACTTCTTTTTGTGGGGCGAAATAAAAAGGAGAGTGTACGCACGGGAAACAGACACTGTGGGTGAACTTCGCCAAAAGATAGTTGAGGCATTTAATAATGTAAAAACCAATGAATTTGTTCTCCACAGATTGAAAGACAATCATAGGCGACGGGCAGAGTTATGTATCCAAGAAGGCGGGGGTCATTTTGAGCACATTTTAAAAGTTGTTTAAGTTTTACAATTTTGTATTTTGTACTGTACGTTATTCAACAATAAATTATTTTTAATAATTCACTCATTATTCAGTTATTCACTTTATTAGATAATTTATTAGGGTACCTACTTAAAACTAAAGGGTTGGATGGATATCAGCACCTAGTTTATTAATAACATCGAGTGATAGATACAGGAATGGAAATTGAGACACATTTTGTTCCTTGTCGCTTTGGGTGGCAGTGCGTCACGTTGAATGTCCACTGTCATTATCTCCGTCGTTGTTGTGACAGAGTACAAAATGGTGCGAGAATCAATTTCCTTGTCTGTACGACAGATATGCATGACGTCATGTAGGTTAACCACACTTGGGATTTTAAATTATTTTTATTATTTTGTTTTGTTAGAAAATTAACGATAATTAAGGAAAGCTAACTTTAACAACTGAGTTAATGCAATACACTATTAGTGATTAACTGAATCATAATCAAGTATTTTGTATTACCAATTCGAGGTCACCCTGTATATAATAGGAGTGGTAACTAAGCGGTTATTCTCAAACGTTTGATAGCCAAAATTTAATTTATAATGATGGCTCAACAAATATATAGATTTGGTGCAAATAATCACAAAAATATATTAAGAACTTTTAACACTAAACAACCCCTTTTTACAAAAAGTGAAAGGCGCTCCAAAAACGGAAGAAATAAATGTCAGTGGAAACTCTTACACAATTTTACTTTGTCTCAATTTTAGCTCTAGGCTATTGGTATTGGTTGACTCAAAACCAATTCGTGTTCATTACACAGATATAATAATTAGCTAACTATCTTTAAAGGCCGCTTTAAAAAGAGAACGGACAAAAAAGAATCCGCCCTTGGTCCTCCATTATGCAAAAAAAAACATAATAGAGCAAAAGTCGGACACAAAATATGATACAATCATAAACATAAACCATGCAATGATTTTAAAGACATCGATGCCGATTGCCCGTTGTCGATTGTTGTGAAGTATTGAGCATCGCTCAGGTAACGTCAGCACCTTTGGGTAATAGGTACGTCTTCCTTCACACATCAAATACTAAGTGCTGATAGTTTTATAATTAATAATGAACTTAGAATCTAGCATTAAGATTAGTTACCACGATCGATAATTGGGAATATTTTTATAGGGAGATAGGTGGGATATGTTATAAATCGTCTTTTGTGAGTAAACAAAAAATAACTGATAATTATGAGACTGGAGATGTAGCGATCGTAGATCTTTTAACGTGAAAAGTTATATTTTATTTCCTCGCAGTAGTTGTAAAAAGCACTATGTCTGCCCGGCGGAAAGGGCAATAGATGGACTCGTTTAGGGCGGCCGCACATTGAGCCACTAGTGGCCGCAGACGCAGCCACCAATCGCGGCCACCGGTGGCTGAGTGGCGGCCACTAGTGGCTGCCACTATTGTCTATTGTTTATTGGAGAAGCCGGCGACTGTGGCCGAGTGTGCGCGCGAGGCGAGCGACAAAACGCGGCCACTAGTGGCGAGCGTGGGCGACTACCGCTGCTTGTGGCTTGGACGCGGCCAATCGAACGCTCGGTTTGCGCCGATGCTATACAAAATGTATGAAAAAACTCGTCCGCAGCTAGTGGCGGCCACTAGTGGCTACGCTGTGGTCGCGACTAGTGGCCCAATGTGCGGCAGCTCTTAGTCGTACTCTACGGAACTCGTCCATCAGTTGCATATTTTCTCGGCTCTGCAACAATGTAGTTACTATTACAATGCATCTCTTCAACAAGTTTTTATTTAACTTTACAATGTTATTGTGTATTGAAATGAAGTGAAATCGGGTAAGTAAAATTTCCTTTTGCCGGAATTTAAATAAAAAAAATCCCGTTAATGGAATAGGCTGAAATTTAGATGACAATGCAATAAAATGTCATCTAAGATGGTCTGATGATGGAGTCGCTATAGATATTTAAGGTAGCCCCACCGAGGGACACTTTTAGTTTGGTCTCAGGATTTCTTTCAGGAAATAGTTGTGAATTTCTTATTGAAATTGAATTTTCTTTTACCATTGTAACGTATTTTTGAAGGCGAGTTATCTCGAAACACTGCCATTCTTGATACTAAGTTCAAAAACCCGCTTAAAACTCTAATTACCCACTAAAAGGAACTTTCTGCTCAATGAAGTTGTATATTAGCGCTAAATCTTCGCAGACGGCAGTAAACTGCATCCTGTTAACACAATTAAAACGCCAGCACAAAATGCAACTTGCATTTGCAGCAACTTGCTAACTGTAAATTGAGTTCGTGCTTTGTAAAGGGAGTTAGAGCTTATTTTCAGATTTTTGTATAATTATGAGAACGGTTAGTAAATTGCGAGTGTTCATATATTTTCTTTATTATTACTCGAGTTTGTAAAGGCACACTAAAAGTATTATAAAATGGAAACTTCTCAAATATACCTAAACATTTTTTTACATTAAAAAAACTGTACTGGGTTTAAATTTCACATTGTCTAAACGATATTCTAATCAACCATTATTTGATGCTTACAAATTAAAATCATCATTACCACAACATAACCGAAGGTATTATTTCATGATAATATAATAATAATGATGCAGCCTATATACGTCCCACTGCTGGGCACAGGCCTCCACTCATAGCTATATCATAGGCACTAATAATAAGAGATAATAATTCTGTGGCTCGAAGAAAGAATGTTATACTACATTCTAATTCAAATCCATTCAAATTTAAATCATGATCGGCCGTAACAAAACTTCAAATTTAAGTACATTTCGGCTAATCTAATTTGGTCTTGATGCTGCGCACTCATCTGCATAAAGTATTTAATTGTGTAATTAATACTGATCGCTAATTTGCATTTGTGGTTTAACTGGATATTAGTGCCGCTATTATAATGCTTCCTGTTTTTATTCCTGCACAATCAGCTTAAATTGGTTTTCGTGATTAGTGTGTAGTGTGAATAAACAAATGCTTTTCGTATTTTTACGATGTCCTTTGTGTTAACGTTCTTCAATTTAGTCTAACTACTCACCCTTTTAATTCACAAAATTCACTCATTTAATTTAATAGTTCTATATGTTCCCTTTTCTTCTTTCCTAAATTCAAGCCTAATTTGCTGGACAAAAGTCTCAAAAGACAGAGTCATGGTTCTCACGTGACTTTCGATATTTTTTTATTTCTTAAAGTCTACGGATATTGAGTATCTAATAGCAGTTTTAGACCCAATGTATTTATAAACCGGGGTTGTAAAAATACTAAAAAAAAGTAACGTCAGATTTTAAAGCCAACAAACACATGTCATCCTCATAATTTGGTGAATTATCCACCAAAATCCTTTACACCATTAAGAATATCAAACTACTTTGGGGTGACAAGTATTTAGATTTGTTAATTATTATGAATTCTCAATAAAGAAGCATGACTAAATTAAACATAATAGTATCAACAATTTCAAGTATTAATTAAAGATTATGTATCGTATTATATTAGTAACTGTACTAAATATCCTAAATTATCTGTGTAATAACTAAGTCACCCTAGACGTATAAAGCAGCCTTAACTAGGTCTTAACTCTGATTATTAATAGTTATTACGCATCATAAATCTTAATTACAGCTGCTATTGTACGAAATCTGGCATACTTTGAACTAAACCTGGATTCAATTTGGGATTTAGAGAGTAATTATTATCCGCGAGATGCTCTAGGGGTCTATTGTTATTTTATAAACAGTTTATTCCTATCTCAACTGGCGTAATATTTTATTAAACATTGTCAAATATAAGTTAAAACAATAAGAAAAATAAGACTACTGAATATTTACTAACATCATAAAAAACGCGTATCTATCATACTTAAATTGTGAATTTAAAGACTACGAGTACATTTATCTTGTTAATGTGATAAACTCATAATTGATATGATTTTTCCTCCACTATTTTCTGCCACTTAAACACGTAATCCAACAAAAGATTTCTAAAGCACCTAACACATTTAACCTAAATCTAAACCTAAATCGACTCTAGCGCCGCTTGAGGTAGTCTATTGTAGCCTCAGAATTGCTTCAGACGAGTCGAGATTAGACCGGCTTGCCTCAATAAAGCTTGATTGACCGAACCCTAATTATTGAATCTTGTATTAGAGCCTTGTAGAGAATAAGGATTCGGAATTGTCGTTTGTCGATAAAATTATCGATAGAGTATATAAGTTTAACAAATTGTCTTCCGACTTTTTTATTGTTTCAAGTAAAAAATAAAACCTGTGAAAGCAAAGTAAATTAAAAAGAAATAAGTCTTATTCAGACAATTATAAAATAATACACATTTTAATTATTTCTTTAGCAGGAAACAATCAAAAATTCAAATTTTATATTCTGGATCTAAATTATCGCTTTCCTTTTCATCGGTACTCATTATTTGTAGTTATTTTCGTTTTTGCATGTCTTTGCGCAAAACTGAGTTACAAATGAGATCACCGTCAGAGATCACCATTTGTTGATCTAAAGTTCATGTACCTTTTTAGTACAGGAGCAGGCAGGCTGACCTTTACGCCACGTGGATGGATGTGGGCCGAAACGATGACCTTTCATATAACATTTCCAATTGATTATTCATCGACTATGAGGCAGCACTATGACACAGATTGGAATGAGCATCGCAACCTCGGATAAATCTCAAGTGGCTTGTGACAATATCAATACACCGTTACTAGACCCATAAACGCCTGCTTCATGGCCGAATTAATGACCTATTGGCATTAATTTATTATGGGCTGCGTAACCTGCGGAATTTAGGGTCACGGTGAAAAGGCATCAGTTTTTGCTGGGTATTTGATAAATGGGTATTTTCAGTAATAATTATGGTACTTATGATTAGTTATGATAAAATAAAGTCTTTAAAATATACATTATCAAAAATAAAAATGAAAATACTTGGCATTGCCATGTGTATTGCGTAGAAAGTGTTTTTCAACATTTTTGAATTCACGACTACGTAAAATTTAAAAAATATATAGCGACCCCCCGTGTTAATAATAAAAACTAGATAACGATGTATGATGAGATAAAAATGTAGGTCTGGATTCCCAGAATTCTCGTGTAAGACCTAAAATCTTTTCTTTTTGCGATTATAGCGACAGATTGAAAAAGTCTCTGTAGTTTATCAGATATAACGTTTATCCACTTAAAGTCTGTATCTAGATTCTGATTTTGTTGGCAACAGGGTAATAATTAAGGTTATTTCCTTGAGTACTAGCTTATGCCCGCGACTTCGTCCGCGTAGTAGCGGTTTATCGCTGCTCCCTCCTCCCTCCTCGATATTTCCTGGATAAAATGTCGTTCCCCGGGACTCAAAATATATCCATACCAAATTTCATCCAAATTGGTTCAGTGGTTTAAGCATGAAGAGGTAACATACCGACAAAGTTACTTTCGCATTTATAATTATTATTAGTAGGGGCACGGTGTAAGAAAACCTGAAAGTTTTCTTAAGGAATACTCTTACACAAATATTCATATTTCAATTCGTGTCAATTCAATCAAATAATATACTTCCGATATAAAACCAACTCCAAATTCATCCAATAATAAAATCTGATATGGAATTTTATTCAATAATCAAAACTTGAGATGGATTCCCGAATTCGGGATAAAATTTCAATTCTGCCAACGTTTCGGAAATGACGTTCCATATTTGACAGCGGTTCGGTTGGGTACGCGTAGAATATAAATTTTATCTTAGCATATAGGATTAACCATAGATTATAAAAGATTTAGGACGGCGGGGTTTCCTAGATAATACTTGTCCAAAAAAAAACAAATACTACTAAATATAAATTAATAATATTAAAACTTAAATCCTAACAGAAAACAAAATCGATAGGTAATCGCAATTTTTTATTTTTCATTTTGTTACCCATATATTCATATATTATTATTCATAAGTCGGCTAACGTTATATTTTTGCTTTTTACATATTTAATGACCCGTTAAATGTGTGTATACAAAAGAGAATGCATACATACATACATTCTTGCAAGAAAATAGTTATAGAATTTTAGAGTACTACGTATTGATTTAAATAAACATTAAATAAAATTAATCATAAAAATAATACTAGAATATAGATTTAACCTCTGTATATCTACTAACAAATCAATATGTACTTCAAGATGAAATAAATAAATTGATTGATTAATCAATTGATTGAGTATTCGTCCAATTTCTATTTTTCATTCCTTCCTTCTAGAACCGTCCACGTAATTTCCAGCCATCAATCCTACATAAAATATAACCGTGTCCGTCCGTCGGTCCTAAACCAGTGTTCCTCTTATAGGGTTTCAGTGATTTATGCGACGCGATAACCCCCCAGATTGGACGATTTATTCTGTTATTAGATTTTTTACTACTAGATACAAATCGCAGCGTTTGACGTTAGAAAAAATACGTGAAACGAAAAGGCGGCTTGTCTGGTATGATTTTGGTAAATGAATTGGGATTAAACATTCGCACACTTATTTATTTAAGAAACAGAATACTTAATCTTGTAGACATTTTTTATTTATATTTAATTTTAAATAGTGGATGTTTCGTAAAAAGACTAGTGTTATCATTAAAACTGACCTAATATAAAATGTAATATAATTCTTACAAAACAAACAGCTCATTAAATAAAAAGGTAATCGCGGTTGTAATCAACCGTGAATAAGCTAACCCCATCAATGTGTATTTTTGTATCGTGTCTCCTTGTTTTGCAGACAGTCATTTCATCGAATGTGCCGTTTCACTGAATTTCATTTCATCGAAAACTAATTTCTGCTGAAACCTCAATGTTTTCAGGTTAACTTAGGCCGGGGCCACACTGGTGGGGCAATGGGCAACGCGACGGTGATTTCAGTACAAATGATCGCCCAACTGTCGCGCAGTTGTACTGAAATCGCCGCCGCGTCGCCCTATCGCCCGACCAGTGCGGCCCCGGCCTTAAGCATGGGTTACGTAGGTTAGGTTAGACCTGTGACCACCAAAAAATTATAACTCCTGCACGTGGAAATGTATGTCGATGAAATGACAATTCAGCGAAGTAAAACATTCTATGAATCATTTCATATACACCATTGTGTATATTTTTTGCCTTAGTACTTTAGGGTAAAAACCCACAAAGTAAACTGCCAAGAACCATAACCTATCTCCAATAAAGCCAGTAGCCGGAAAAGTATTATTTTGTGTATGAAAGAGCTTTTGAAAATGCAACCTTAACTTTGAAAGCTAACGTGTAAATCGTTTCAGCAACTTTTAAAGAATGCGCTCCAATCTGACAATACAAAATTGTAACTAACGCGATGGGGCTCTTTTGAAAACGTTCAACAATTTTACTAGAACACTAAAAATTGAATGTTTCTCGCAGTAAGTTTACAGTTTTAAAAACTGTTTTTTTTAATAGCCTGTTTATTAAAGATCCAAATCTTATAAAAACAATCTTATACAATTTAAAGACCACAAAAGCCACAGTGGCTTATGAGCAGTCAGCGAGTTCGATGTAGGTAGTAAATATGTTTCAAATCTACTTATAATATGTAGTCTACGTTGTTACATGACGTGAGATGCCTTTTAACATGTTATATTGATTCGGGGTTGGAAAGATATATTTCTTGTATGGCTTTTGGACGTTCATTTATTACTTTAGGTAAGGTATTAAAAACTGTTACTTTAAAAAATCTAAATATGGTTTAAGGGGAGGTGGACTCTTAACGGGCGTTTTCCAAAAAGAGTACGCATGGTTAAGGACTACAGTTAGCAACGGTAATTGTTTCCATTACGTCACGAAAATTAACACACAAAACAAGACAAATAGTGTTATCTCAGTCAAAACTCCTATAGCAAGTTCAACCATATTACTAACGGGAGAGGATTGAATCTGCTCCGGTTATTGAATTTGAGATACCGCTTATTGGCGTATGAGGACTGTATAATTTTAGTCCTTAAGTATGCGTACTTTTTTTGGTGACAGTTTTTTGGCCAGTGTTTGCATTGTTGTGTTTCTTTAAGTGTCTGAAGGGGAAGGGGCTAAGTAATATGATAAAATGGCGAGAGAATAAACTGCTATCTGCCGCACTCAGAGACGTCAATAAATTTTTAAGTTTCATTAAAGATGCTGCTGTCACTTTCTTTGCTATAGCAATAGAATAAGACGCAGCAACTTTAATGGAACTTAAAAGTTAATTGACGTCTCTGAGTGCGGCAGTATAACTGTAAACTTCATTTAAGTGGTAGAGTTGCATAATAAACATAATTAAATTTTATAGGAACTATGCCTTTGCTTAGTAATGGTTATAAAAAATATATAATATGTGTAAATACCTATCACCCGGGTGAAATTAGAAACAGACCTCGCATGTCTTATTTTTTTTTTGTAGCCTTTTCATTCTGCCTCTTGTGGCCTTTTTATTCTGCCTCTTGTGGCCTTTTTATTCTGCCTTTTGTGGCACACATTCAACACGGAAACTCGTTATAAATAGTTTGGTCCAGTTTTCGACGTCAATAGGCCAAACTTTTCCCAGCTAATGCGAAGTTATGACACTTATGACCAATATTGTATATACTCGTACAAAGTAATATTTTATATGAATCAGCTACAAACACGAAGTTTATGTTTTATATGTGTTTTTTGTATTCAATGAAGAAATGAGTCCACAGTGAAAGCGGGTCCTTGACAAAAAATTTATATAACAGCTTTACCGTGTCTGTTGATAAAGCTGAAATAACATTAATAATATTGGAAGTATGTTTTCTCATTACTTTATCGTTATTTGTTCATCACTTTAGCTGTCTTAAAAAAGTGACAAGTCTAAAACAACCAAGCAGAAACGTCAGTTTGATTAATTTATTTGAATAGTTTTTCGTCATCCTTAAGATATTTTTATACTAATATAAAAACTGTCTTAATACATTTTAGGAAAAATGTGTATTGTAATGGTCATGTTACTTATTTCCTCGAAATATTTGGAATACACTCTTACTAAAAACGCTTTTACCGCCTACATAAACAATCACTCAGTTTGTATTTTTTTTTTTATAGATACTGCGAACTGCGTTTAAAAATACCCACAAACTACACACGAGTTAACCTCATTAGAACACTATAAAAATGCCTAGGTATATTTATACGTAAATAACCCACAAAACACAACAGTTTAAACTTTAATTTATTTTTTACACTTTGTAATTAAGTATAATACAACTGGCACATAACATTACATCTCTAGCCATAAAAACAAAAACATTTTAGAACTGGCAGCCAGCGTGCGCATCGTAGCTGCTCTCAGTACCGCGTAGACAGTCCGCACGGCGCTACGTCGCTCGGCTACGGACCGCGATCGTTCTGTGTTACTCAAACTGTGGAACTATAAACTGTGTCTGTGTGTGTGTAGTCTTGAATTTGTCAGTGAAGTGACTGTTCTGTGGCTTCCGAGTGGCGTTGAGGTTCGTATATTTTTAGATTTTTAATTAGATTAGTTTGGTTATGTTAGTGATGAGGTTTTAAATAGCATGGATTTATTTAGTTTGTTCTTTGTAAATTATTTTATCGCTTATTATGCGTATATTTAACTAATATTAAGCTTTATGATTGGCTGAAAAGATTAAACTGTTTTTCTTTTTTGAAATTATGCACGTTTTTGTATTTGTTTTATTTTTCATAATTCTACATGGTAAACAGGCATAAGGTTTCAGGATTCAATAAAAAAAATGGTATAATTTTAAAACAAATATAAAATTAATCTTACTGTCTTATCTTGTTTTTTCTTGTTGAAGAAAAAACAAAAGCAATTATAAAAAAAAGTCGTGTGCTAAAATGCAGCTCAGTATGCAATTTAAAAAATTATACAAGCTGAGCTTCTTCGGGCATTGTGGAATAAATATAAAGACAAAGCTAGTGTTGGCACAGGTTTTACTTAATTACTGGATACAGAGCTTGGCAGGCTCCCCTATCTCGTGACCCTATATTTTAACAAAGTTTATGCCGAGCGTATATTGAAAAAGTTTTTTTTTCAAAAGCTTTTGTGAAAGTTTGCGGGGAAATATTATGATAAAAATTACGCAAAATTTTCGAACAGCGGGGTTCGAGAAAACAAGTTGTTAAATTAAACTTCCCAGCTTTATTGGCTGTGGGTTTTGTTAATTAGTTTTTGTAATGACTCTAAATAAGAATGTATTGTTTTTACTGAGGTTTATGCAACTGCTTTTTTTTTGTTGTATTTTCATAGCTATCCAATTTTGTTTACACTTTTAGGTTTTTCAAATAATGTGTAATACGTAATGGGTCTTCTACTTTTTTTTCAAATGTTGGTATTATGTTGATACGGCGTGTCGCTTAATTTTGGTACTAAATATAAATTACACTGACGCATTATTACGAAACCTTACAAGGAAGGCCATCATGATCAACATATTTTTTATTTTAGTGTTTATTGGCTTTGGCAGAAATAATTCTACAGAAACCGTCTAAAAACTACTTAATAAACCAGCAAGTCACGAGTGCGCTGTGTAATATGGTGGTTTATTGAAGTGGTATGTTTTTTAAATGAATATTGAGGGATACGGTGGAAAAATTGTGAATTGTTAAAACCTTAATTGGTTTTGTATAATAATGGAATCAACATAGGAAAATAGACGCAGCAATCGAAATGCCGAACTTCTGAATTCACCAGTGTTCTACGTTTTGGGTTATTATTATATCTTGTATAAAAGCAAAAGGAACTAAAGCTGAAAAAAATTTAGGAAATTATAATATATACCTAAGTACTTTTTAAGAATTTCCAACCATTTCACAAACCTGTTTAATATTAAATGATTTAGCTATTACATATAGTTAGTATATATAAAAATGCTTGAGATGACAAACAATAATCTTTGCTTTATACATTTATTTAGTTCTAGGTATCCAGTTTTTCATAAAAATTTAGCTAATATGCTTTTTACAAAACTTAATGGTCTAATCACAAAACGTCACTATAATATTCTTATCCTGTTATTTTGTTTTATTTCCTCGCAACAGCTGTGAAAAGCACTATATCGGCCTCGGCGGAAAGGGCCGTCTATTCGTATACTATATATACATAACTCGTCCAAATTTTTTCTCGCCTTTGCAACAATATATTACTTGTTCTGTGAGCTGTGGCCCTCGCGACAAACGTAACTTTGCCGTTGGGTAACTGTTATCCCCACACATCGACATAGGTTGCGATCAGTTTCTCCAACACTGCAAATAAGTTGGTAAATCGCAAAAACCCCCATATCTAAATATCTAATTTTGAAAAATTTTGAAAAAATGAATCGACAAAAAATTCCATATAATTATCGACACTGATCACAAAATTTCACGAGAATCGATTGAGAAATGTGACCTGTAGAGAAGAACAGCCAGACATACGAAAGCATTTTAGCCCAAGCTGAAACGGAGACGCTCCGCTTGCTCGGTCGATTGTCTCGAAGGGTATAAAACTGCCAGTTTACCTCCGCAAGAATATTTGCTGAGTCATCGTAACCAATAACAAGGCTTTATTCAGCAATGGAGACGTAAATAAATAAATAATAGGTTGTCATTTTTTAAACTTGTTGTAATAATTATACTACGAGGAAGTAGATTAAGAAACTTATTGAAAGTAATATTTGAGTACTAATATTTAATAATTAAAATAATGTAATTGTTTAAGAAATGTTAATATATAAAAAAAATCTTAAAACATAAACTATAATAAAATAACAATAAAAAAAAAACTATAAGTGCCGCAAGTTTTAGCGTAACCACGCTCAACTGACATTTAAATACATCTGTTATTATTTTATGTATACTTCACATTTATAAATAGTTCATGACCATTGACTTGAAATACATCATACATTATACAGACAAGCATTTAAGACTTGTCACTTAATTCACCCACTTTTTGTCACTTAATATTTGATCCCGTAATTTCTGCTGCGCAAAAGTTTTAATAACTTTGCCTGAGCCCATTTTTTCCTCCTTTTCGAGACGCTTGAATTCTTTCCAGTCAATGTCAGTCTCATCATAATTCTGGAGGCGTGAGCCGTGTCAGAATTTTGCCGCACACAAGCTTAACGAGACCCTTAAAAACATTTTTTTTACACTTTTGACCTATTTCTAGACATTCAAATTACCGTTGATTGATTATATAGCTGTCGCATAAAGATCTTTCCATTATGCTTTATTTTATAAAATCTTTTGATACGTTTGGTGCCAGATTTATTGATTGTAATGATTTTAATTATTGTTATATTATTTAAACAACCTACAACTAAAGATAGTCATTTTACTTAAATACCACTGCAAACAACTATCCTAACTAATAACTTCCTTCTGCGGTGTTTCCGGCACAGGGTAGTTATGACACGGGGGCCTTCAAGAAAAGAGCGTTCATCTCCCTAAAAGGCCGGCGACGTACCGACAACTCTTCTTGAGTTGCCGGTGTTCATGGGCGGTGGTGATTACTTCCCATCAGGTAACCCGCATGCTTTGCCTCCCTCTCTTATTAAAAAAAACAACTATGTGTTATTGTACATACAGCCTTGGCTAAAAGTATTAGGCACCCCACTTTTTCCTCTGTAACTTACAAATAGGGTATTATTTTTCAATTTCAATATTACACAAAGACGTAAAATATAATAAGTGTTTTAACATGTGCAAATCATAAGTAGATATCATTTCGAAGTAGCTATTTGCGTGTGAAAACTGAAGCTAGAAAAAGTCGCATTTTACAATAAAATGATTAATTGTATTTTTTTCCACGGAATTTCCCTTAACGTGAATATTAAATATGACTAATTTTTCCGATAGATATACATTTTTCTATAATAAAAGATATAAATGTCCCTTTTAAAGTTTTATATGAAAAACGCATGGGTGCTTAATACTTTTGGCCAAGGCTGTGTATGTTTGTATTAAATTCAGGTCACCCTGGATTCTTTGTAGTCAATGCAGGAAAATATCAAGTGATTGTTCGAGCGGCGGATTGAATCCGGGCTTATCCGACCGATTCCGGATGCATATAGTCCGAGCCTTAGATACAAGTTATGTTTGTCCACTTACATAAAATAAATAAATTGGCATATAGGTACTTAAGGAAAATAGATCTAGTCCATACTAAGCTCTTAGCTTGTATTAGGGGATGTACGTAATAACCAACTTAATGTCGAAATAACCTTTGGGAATGAAATGTTTTTGCCAGTTGGAAAATATAACCCAGTTTGATGCTAAATAGTACGGAGTCTCTCAAAATTTGTCACAAAAACCCTGTCAAAAAAAGGCATAAAATGTAGCTTCAAAGCGACAAATTGTGTTGCTCCAGTCTAAAAGGGTGTAAGTTGACTTGAAGAAGCTCGTAATAAAAATGGCATAAATCATTTACGAGTATATTAAACTTGTACCCTTTTCCACTTGAACCTTAGAACACTTATGCCCTTTTAAACAACAGCCACAGAATTAATATTGGGGCCTAACAAGCTCCCTAGTGAGAAAGCGTCAAAATTTGTTCACTTTATTTTTCACGTTTGCGCTGACCTACTTTCTGTGTTCGCGGTATATTTGACAGCTGACTGTCAATTCTGTGACGCAGTGTAAGCCGGGAAATTGTTTAACGGGTTCATTTCTTGGGAATTTGTGTTTCCAGAAATATTTTTAGCAACATTTTGTACTGTAGCTATTCGAACTAGTTTAGGTAATATTTCTGAAGCCTCAGAGATCTAGGAAGCGAAAATATTTGAGAAATTGTATTCACTTTCAATCAAAATAAGAGCCGTTTTACTTAGGTTCTAACATGAGTTGCTTATTATAAGCTTGCATTTTACTTTCACGTGTTTGTATGTTTGTTGGTAGGTATGTTTACGTCATTAACAAATGTGAACTAGATGATAAATATGATAATGCTATATTATAGTGTCTAGTGTCTACGAGCTATTCTAAAAGCCTTCGGAAGGTGGCAACTGGCCCTCCGCTGCACTTAAGTAGATCCATCGAGTTTGGAACCGTCTTTATTACGGCTTACCCTTGAACCGCCGACACTCATTTTATCGAATTTTATTTCAAAGATAACGTTTCACGTATTTTCATTTCATAGACAATTCAGTTCGTCGAAATGTCAATACCAGTAATCTCAAATCACGGATTTACAATAAAATTGGCGGATGAGTCATTATATAGATGTATTATTTAACAGAAGTATGTTTCCTAATTTATTGTTTAAATATATTTTTTTAAACATTAAAATTACTTCACCTAATATCATTTCAATATAAAATATTTCGCATACACAATTATCAGTATTAAGGGTCGCACTAACCTAAGCCACTTTCCTGATAGCAGTTCGATTTTGTAAGGGTCACAGTTCTAACCTAACCTACTTTCCTGATAGCAGTTCGATTTTGTAAGGGTCACAGTTCTAACCTAACCTAACCTACTTTCCTGATAGCAGTTCGATTTTGTAAGGGTCACAGTTCTAACCTAACCTAACCTAACCTACTTTCCTGATAGCAGTTCGAATTTGTAAAGGTCACAGTTCTAACCTAACCTAACCTACTTTCCTGGTAGCAGTTCGATTTTGTAAGGGTGTACGTGTATTCGATTATTTAAAAAAAATTGTAATAAAACGTCGAATAATTGAATATCGATGTATTGTAATTCCCCCATTTAAAAAATGTACGAAACAAATCATCGACCAAATAATATTCCTGGAACAGTTTTTGTAAGAATTAAAAAAAAAAATGAATTGTCGATTAAACAAGATTACACCAAATGAAAATACGAGAATTAACTACTCGTTGAAACGTTGTCAGTGAAATGATAATCGATGAAAAGTTTGTCGGCAAAACAAGGCACCCCTTTATTACAGTCATCTGTGCGTAAAAAGTTTGTCTCATAAATGTGTTGAGAAATCATTGTTATTTTGTTGATCAGATTGTCGACGCCAGCGTCAGGTCATCACTTCCGACATAAAGAAAAGGGTTTTAAATTCAAAACAGAGTTTTAAGGTAAAACAAATAAATTACTACTTAAGTATAAAAATGAAATTTTCTTCTTTGTATAAATACTAACAAGCGGTAAAATCAACATTTACGGCGGTTGCGCCACCCCTATATTTTCCTTATCGGGCATCACAAAGAACTGAAATTAAAAACCTCGTACCGTTAAGGTTGCTGCATACATTTTTCGACGTCGGCCAACATTATAGCATAGGAAAGTACAATAAAATGTTAAAAAATGTATTTATTATTGAATTAACAAGAAAATCGTGGAAAAAGCTAGTTAAAAAAAATGGAAAACATTTCGGCGAAAATTAAACCACTCTTCAATAAATAATCTACGTAACACTATGCCCTAATATTCAATATTTATTGTTTGAATTTTTCAGCGTATTTTGTTCCTATCAAATAAAAAAAAAACTCCCAAAATGGTTGCATAAAACGATAACACAATAATCAGTGAACCTTATTTTATATGGAGGATATGTTCAAATTAATTTAAAAGTGGTCAATACAGTTTATACTTAGTTTAGAGCTGAACTGTAATAATAAGTTAATGTAAAAAAAGTTCGAACGAAGCGTTTTAGGTAACGCAAAACTTACAATAAAGCCTGTGCAAGAAAGCGAGGCGATGATCGCTGACATGTGTGCGGCAACTGTTATATTCTTGTACTCGTAAACGATTGTAACTACCCCGCATTTAACTTCTAATTTTAAATAACTAGTATGGCGTGACTATTTCGCGTGACAACAGTAAGGTATTTTGCGAATTATTTGCATGAAATGTTTCTGTAATTATAGTTATGGTAAATACATGGCCTCCTATGGAGAGATAGGGCTGTCCAAAAAAATAGCTACCATCAACTGCTGTTGCTACCTCAAATATGTGCCTTAGCATTGGCCTCTTTTATATAAAAGTTTTTAATCTATTTTAAGTAATGAGGTAGGGTGTTTATCTACCTTTCGTTAATTCTTATTAACTTGACAACATTATAACTTAGTTATTAGTTATATATAGTTACTCATTGTCATGTGCCAGTGCTTAAATCAAATAAAACAAATTAAACAACATTTTTACATTAAACAATATTTTTTAAAAATAGGCGAGCCTTTTCAAGTAAACTACATATATTAGCTTCTAAAGGAATTAATTTGTATCATCCGCAAATGAACTGGCACCTGTAGAAACAGGCATACATGAATAAGCATAACATGAATTTAAGCTTTTTCTAAAAAATATCATTTACATTAGGCCTGCTTGAGTTTTCTAATATCTAGACAAATGTGAAGTCTTTATGCGTCGGGAGCTAAACAAAAGAATGCATCGGACCAAAGGCATTTTTACTATGGGGGCTTTGCTACGGCCCTTGATATGAAGATATTTTGAAGCCCGGGAAAAGACAGGAGACTTTATTATTCCGAGTATTGTGATTCTCGTGGGGATACAATAAACAAGTTATACTCTACGCGACTACGCTAGAAATTTTAAAATGTTAATATGACTAAGCTACTATATTAAATTAAAGTTCAAAGAAAATATACAGCAATATCGCTCGCCAGGCTAAGAAAATACGAGGGTAATTCTACTAGCTTTTTAAAAGTAATAAAGGCTGAATAAAGAAAACGATAAAGTCGCTGAGAACACTCCTATAAATATTAAAATCTGAAGCAATATTAGTTATTATATCGCAAACAAAAGCCATTTCCTGTGTCAACCTAAGTCTATTCATCATAGAGAGAAAAATAAGACGAATCGTGGTCATTATTCACACAAAAAGACAATGAAATCCAGTAATATTTATATGTATATTTCTACCGAAAAGTTCTTTTGCCGGTCCATTATCTTAATTAATACTAACGATGCTTTTATTATATTCATAAAGCTTTAATTTCTTTTCGTACAAAATTCAAATGCATTGTTATTAAAATGTATAATAAGATTAATTTATTAGTAAAAGAATCAGGTACGATTTTTTGTAGGTTATATTATACACGAGTGTATGTATTAACGACTATTCTATTTATTTAGAACTAGTATTTATTCGTAACTCTAAATTAAACACCAACAGGCTTCGTGGTTTATAAATGTGGAGTTAGGTGATTTTGGCTGAGATGACCGTCTCAAGTTACGTCAAGGTAAACGTTAAATCATAGAAAGGGTATTTCATCACTTTATCGATAAACCTTTCATCGAACGTATCATTTCATCGAATTTCATTTCATCGAAAGCTAACTTCTGCTGAAATCTTATTGCTTTCAGGTTATCTTAAGCATGGGTTACGTAGGTTAGGTTAGGTGACACCACCAAAAAATTATAACTCCTGCACGTGGAAATTAGCTTCCGATGAAATGAAATTCGATGAAATGATACGTTCGATGAGAGGAGTTTCGATAAAGTGATAGCTACCCCATAAAAAGATATCTTTTCTGACGTATCTTGAGACGGGCGTCTCAGTCAAGGTCAGTTTATTAATACCGTAGGATGTTAACATCCTATTATAATATAACTTACGTACAGGTACCATTATATCTATAGCTTGGCAAAATAGTAAGTAGTGGCAGATGAAACTACAGTTATTCTCAAATGGCAACCACAGCAGCAGCAGTTTTTGGATAAAAATTGGATTATGCTGCCGATTTAAATCTAAACGGCGTAATTTTTTCCTAAACTTTTTTTACCAAGCTTTTAACCGTTTAGTAAAGATATACCTTCAAATGCGTTTTACAGTGACAATTCTAGTGTAAGTAAAAAATGTTGAGCGTTTAATTGCCTTGTCACAATAAACTTGAAACTGATGAATGACAAGCATGCTAATGAAAATGACAATCACAAAGATAAGGTTCTAAGTATGTTTTACATTTTAATTGGATGCACGTTTATTAATTATTTGACTCGGTTAAAAATAATGATTTACTGGGTATATTCAGGTAGGTATTTACATTTTATTAGTTATAAGGTCTTTGACAAAAGCTAGTTTAAATATAATATAAAGCTTACGCAACGCAACGCTTGCCTTAGGCAAGTTGCCTATAATATATATAATATAAAGTGCACAAAATGATAGATAATATAATTCGAAGTGAAATAAATGACGCGAGATTAAATGCTTTATTGTCGTTTATTTCGACAACTGACGATGATTGATGACTCTTATTACCGTAATGGAATTGAATCAATACTGATTGATCGCTTTCTATTAACGTTCACAATTAAGATGATTAAATTATTCAATTATACAACCACCTTTAAAACTGTTAAATGCCGTAGTAATGTTTTAGTGCTTTTGAACACCAATTTTTTTGTTGCTCGTTGTGTTTTTAGATTAGAAATTGTAATACCTGTTCCCGAAAGTAAAGGACTATAATTATTAATACATGTAATAGATTAGATAACATTAGATTATTTATTGCTCAATGTAATAGGTACTTAGTTACCATTTCTTTGGTACGTCTGATCTAACCTTTCGTCAATGATAGATAGTGCTAGCCCGCCTATGGACATTTGCCGGTCTCGAAGAAATTTAATGACACCCTTTATAAAAAGCCCCATATTGCGTTGCGTTTGCAGTCAACAAGGGTTACGGAGGTCAGATGGCAGTCGCTCCACTGTAATAACCAAACTGGCCGAATCTGGATCATGGTCAAGCGTACCCTGACGAAGAACGGGAAAAAGCGCTAGGAGGATGATGATTACATTGCGTTTGCAGTACCTACTCATCGACAACTATCCAACTAATAACGCAACTCTAGCTTTAAAAGTTTACAAACATGTTTCAGTTCATAGCAACAGTTACGTGGGGATGGCGAGTTCAAATGGCTTGTTAAAGGTCGGCAATATTCGGAAACACTCGTTTGTACTCGTATCGCTTCCGGACGGCAACCGATTTTTAGTTTTATTTTTAAATCGCTCGTCGTCGTGAACAATCCAATGCAATCCAATGCTTAGCCCTGTTTGGCAATCAACATTTGTTAGTTATATGCTCAACAACCTTGGTGTTGGTATTACTCTTTCACTCGCTCTGAGGCTAGTTTTACCGACATCACCAGAACCTGAAACACTTTAAGATGCATTGTAAACATTTAGTTTTTTTTCAGCCTGATGCCCTACTCATTTGAAAATCGAAGATTTTAGGAAAAGCATATTCAAATGTCACAATGAAAGATAAGGCCACAGAATACTTTAGTTAGGTATCGTGCGATTATGAATAAGAGGGTTTAGCTTTGAATTTAGTGTCTTGTAGTAACCATCCAATTGTTGAATTCTGTAAGAATAGGTTAGCTTAACTGAGGTAGTAGGTCCTGCTGTCTGTCCGAGATTTCCCCAATTTCCCTACTATTTAAACTAGATGACAATAATGGTCAAATAAATTAAAAAATTGTTGAGTTAGACTTTTGTTCTGTTGTAATTTTGTTTGTGTCATTTCAAACTCAACTGAAGCCAAAAAAACTACTAAGGTTACCTAAATAAAAACATTTCTTCTCTGCAAAATAATTAAATAATGTTTTGTCTGGATGCGACGTTCTTTCTGGCTTCAATCAGTTCTAGGAACAGTAATTATAGTCATGTTAAACTAGTGATTTTAAAATAATTTTGTTAACTATTATTATGTTCAAGACGAGATCAGTGAAATTTAATATTTGTTCTAAGTTTAATGAACAGCGAAATATTTTAATTATGAAGTACCTACTAAAAGTAACGTTAAATGAGAAAATGGGGCATAAAACTAATATTTATGGTATTTTCCTTATAAAGGCTAGAGTTTATTTAGACAGGCAGGTATTAAAGAGCAAAAACCAATTAGTTTAAGCAACTGTCTATCTTTACTCTTATGAACGTAGATATTTGTAAACATCATATTTATTTACACTACACATTATAATAAATAAGACACGTCATTATTTTACACAGACGGTGTAAAATTATCTTTTTTTTTCAAGGGAAGGTACCTAACTTGACTAGTTTAAATATAGGGCACAACGAAGTTTTCCTACGAAGAATATCAACACAAATGTATTAAAAGAGTCTCGAAATACGATACTACAGTTTCAGCAACCTTAACATTTTGAAGCGTGACCGCCCTGATAGACAGAGCGCTGTAAAACCAGCGTTTTTCATACTCTCCTAGTTGAAAATAAAATAGTTCGTAGAACAAAGAAATTAAAAGCACTAAGAGCTCGACTGGCTGCCAACTTGTCAAGCCTTTGTGGTTTATGAGTGCCTAGTAGTTGAGGTCTAATGAAATTGGTCGAGTGCGGAAAAAGCAAGTAACGTTTTGTTTTAGTTTTTAAATGGTGTGTTGTTCTTTTATTAAGCGTGTTTATTTTACTTTTTTTGTAATATATTGGTGGTTTCAAAATTAAATGTTAATTTTGAAAGTTACAGCTAAAACTATATATGCTAAGACTCCGTTATAGACTCCGTGTCTCGAATGTTTAAATATTAATCATAAAAATCAGGAATGCCATTAAAATCATAATAATATACTAATCAAACATCAGATGCTGATGAATTAGGTACGTACGCCGCAAAAATAAGAAAACAACGAGCCCGGATGTAGGTAGAGTGGCCACAGGACATGTAAAAACAGTAAGCAATGATAAGATCGAAATATTTGTTCAGTTACTAGTTAAAACTTACACAAAAGAGTTATAAACTGCTAGTGAGCCAATATTATTATTATATTTAACGTAAAATAATGCCAAAACATATTGTTCAAACCTGGCAAACTGTTTATAAATAAAAATAATACAGTTCGCAAAAGAAACATGTAAAATGAGTTAACTAGTACGAAGAGTGACGATAGAGACTGACAATGAAATAAAATGAAATGAGAATTGACAAATTAAATAATAACTATATTCGTTTATTTAATAATATTTGTTGTTATTGCTTTATTTTAAGACCCTGACATTTCACTAGCGAAAAAATTTGTTCACATTGTAAACCAGACACGCAGTTCATAAGAAACATGTTAGAAATAGAAATATAGAAATTAAGGTACTTAAACTACTATAAATGCAAAAAAGTCATGTTGTATGCCTTTAAAATCTTTAAAGTCGCATTTGCCCCGGTTGACCTTACTGCTTCTTTGATTTACTGTGACATCAGCATAGAAACCCGGGTCCGGATATAGGCCAGTTTTTCAACCGGGCTGCGGCCAAGATCGCACGCTCTATCAGGTTAAGCCGCTATATCCGGGTCGCATAAATAGAAACCCTCTTAGGATTGAGGGAAACAGAAAGCGATGGAAATAATTCGATAAACCTTTACTGCGTCTTTAGAAACAGAATACAATTGAACAGAAATAATAGCTGAGTGTGTGTAAATTGTATATCTGTGCGTATGTGGAAGGCCGCCTTTGCGTGTTAAGGTTTGCACAAAGCGAGACACTACGAGTATGGCTGACTTCGGAATTGATCATGAGTGCTGCCAGAAGCTTGCAGAAGACAGAGGCAAAACAGTTTCTCTCAGCCTGCCTCTGCCCATTTCTCTTGCCATGTCAAAAAACCATGGCGTTCTCGTATTGGCTTATTGGTCTGGAAGGCAAAGATGATGATGATGATGATGATGGTAATGACGATAATGATAATGTGGCTTTATAAAAAACAGTATTACATTTATAAAAAGACAATAAAACTTCAATTACAGGGAAGGGACATGAGCGTTCGCTACATCTTTACGTCAATATTTTTTAAACAGGGTGATGCTACTCTAGTCCGGTAGTTTTTGCGTGATGCTTGAATAAACAAACATATAAACAGACTGACAGACTGACAATAGATTGATTAAACAGTGATTCGGCCTCAGGAACACTTTTGTTTATGTCTTCTTAGTATGCAAGTACATACTTCTTCTGCTTTATTTTCATAATAGTAGAGAAGTGTAATTTGACTTCACAAAGCTTTCATACTTATACATTATTTATTTGGACCACTTAACCTTTATCAATCAAAAACGTCCGCTATCCGATATCCTCTTCAACTATATAATAAATTGCCTTCAGCTATAGGTATTTGTAATTGGACAGTTGGTAGATGTTTGACGTGTCACAGTTTTAGAGTAGCTAAATATGTTTCTGATTTATTATTAATTTTAAAACAGAGTATTTCTCAGCTAGAAAGTACCTACATATATACAGCGTAGTGGCATGTTGCCTTGAATGATTTAATTAATAAAATACACTATTCATACACGGTATATATACCTATCCCTACTAAGATTATAAACGGTCACTGCTATAAAGGTGGATTCACGTCAACGAGCCGGGCCCGGCCGTGCTCCGACCCGGTCCGGCTCCTGCCGGGTGTAACGTAAGTCCAGTCTCTTAAGAGCTGATTTGCCTAAACTCGATGCTTGCAAATAGTTCAAAAATATGAAAAATCAACCTAGTGACAATTTTAATATAAACTGATACAAACATTTTGCTATATATACACCAGAATAATTAAGACTTGTGATTTCTTTACCATTCCAAGACCTGAAATTTAATCGTAATTTTAAAATAAATATACTTGATTTACGTTACGAACGATACCCCAACAATTAATGGTTGCTCTATACACATTTGGTTGATTTTTATGAACATAACATCACTGCTACTTGTTTCTTTGAAACTTAATTCAAACAAACGCATTGGCTTTGAATTGAGTTTGGACACTATTCACAAATAGTTTCAGTCTGCCCTATAAAAAGGCATCACAACGGCGTACAAACAACGTCTCCTTACAGCAGAAACAACCTTCCACCGTTGCAAATAAGGTCGCACCGGTAATAGCTTTTTAAGATACTTACGTCGTTATTTTAAAAGGAATATTTGCCATTGAATTCCTTAGTTCGTTTTATCTAGTACCAAAGGAAGGTGAAGTTATAGACCTGATTGAATTGAACGTATAAAGAGGCGGTGAAAGTGTTTTCAAAATAAGCAATGAAGTGTGTGGGTAATGGTATGAGAGTTGAGGTCGATATCCTTTTCCCTCTCGCTAGTATCTGAGTAAGAAGAAGATACTTTTTGACCTCAACTACAATGCTGTTACTATCCGAAGTGTACGGAGTGTTTTTTTCTTTTTTTCTTACAGCAAAAAATTAAAATGAAAAATCCACAGAAACAAAAAAAAATGCGGTCAATGATTAATCGTAGGTAAATAGGTGTTATATTTCTTCTTTTAATAAATGTAGAAGAGGAAAGATGATGAGACACCTGATACGACACGACAGTTTCTGTTTGAATAGAAAGAAGAAGACCTAGGCTTAGTTACTTTGACCAAATAAGTCAGAAGGACAATGTCGTGTCGTACCAGGACGTGAAAATATCTGGCAGAGAATTGAGAAAGCCAAGTACTCCACCGACAAAAGCCTAAAGTAAGTAGAATTAAATTATTTTTTTAATATGTTTTTTTAAGAGAACTTTCGGGATAAGTGTTGTAACCGACGTAGCAACAACATATATATGTGACACAATACATTACAATTTTGTAGTGAGTATAACTGCTGAGATTCTGCTCCGTATTTTCTATCCCCTCTTTTCTTTTATTTTTCCTTATCAGGAAATAAACATGTTGGATAAGGAGCTCCATCCATTTGATATAATTCAAGACGATTTTGCTTCCTGCTGGTGTTCTTTATCACTAAAACCAATGTCGAATAGTAACTTTTTCATTATTACGTATTTCATGTTATATGCCTTTTTTTTTTATTGAACCGACTCTAAATTATTTAGGAGTTACGTTGATTTATCATTGATTCCATACTGCCCTGCTACGCAAAACGGCGCTATCTCAGATTGGGGAGAACTGAATCTACTTTGGCTATTGAATTTGAGATACCGCCTTTTAGCTTAGGATGGCAGCGTAGCCATAATCTTGACGGAATCTACCCCTGAAATATAACCTATCCTATAAACAAAGAAAAACACTAAAAATGAGAAACCTCTTCCTATTGATGTCGGTTGAAAAGAACTCCTATCACAAACAGGATACAAATTAATATTACATATTTTTAAGCCGAGTACAAAAATCATCGAAAATAGATACTAAAGCCTTCATGCATTCCCCATTCCAACATGAAACTTGTATCTTTCTGCTGATTTTCCGCTTTCATTTCAGCGACTTATGAAGGTATGGCGTTTGCTCTTTCCCATTCAGAAGCGTCTCTTATTGAAATGTTAGCATTTTTATTTGGCGTTTTCCTGATACGGCAGACGATATTCGTGTATTATTTCGGAATTTGCTGTGGGATGCTGATGGAAATACTTATATTTACTCCCACATGTAACGCGTGGAGAAAAAGAAGTAATAAATAATGTTCTGCTGAATAAACCGATGAATAAGAAGTAAAAACGTCAGAAATGTATCAGCTAGCGGCTGCATACTCGTAACTGCTGTTTATGAAGTGAAAATTGGAACAAAATTTGCTAATCATATAGAAAAGTAAAAAGTATAAAATTCAAATATACAAAACTAGTAAATAATTAATAATATCTCTACGGTCAGCCCAAAAACTCATTAACTTTAATAAGGTATTACATATTTTTCAAAAATCTGAGTCGCCTTTACAAATCCTGTGCTACATAAACATTTTATAGCACCGTCACTTCAAGTGGCATTCCTAATTACACCCCACGAACGACAGTTGCCAACATTCTTTCAGGAACAATCAGCCCCTCCCTCTCCTGCGGACACACGTCAGCGTGATAGAAAAAGACGCCAAACTCCTAAACTCAATTAACTGTATTCGTAGCAACAGCTTTTACGACGTCACCCTACATTGGGTAAGTAATCTGTCCCAGTTGGATTAGGGATGTGCGGAGTATCGATAATATTCTACGTTTTGTTGTAGTAGTTGATACTTATAACATGTCATGAATGTTATTCAAAAATGGACCTCCTTGCGTGATAGGGTTTTGTATCTTAGTAAATATAAGCAAAACCTATTAATGATGCTCTGTGTTGACTTTCCCCATCGTAGTAACCTCAATGCATCGTCACGTTCTCGTCGTCAAAACACTTTTAGCTTGATTAAAAGTTTGCATAAATCCCATTCTGGACCTGCGATTTTTTCTATATATATTTAGAGTTTAACAGTGTCGAGGGATTTTCAACTACTTCTTGTAAAGTAAGAAACATGATTGTGAAAAAGTAAAGACCGCGGAACAGCGAATGAGATGAAATCCAGTGTGGAATCCAGTTACGCGCAATGGCGAATGAGGATGAAACGCGATTGTCAATGGTATCAAATAATCCGTATTGAGATTTACACTCAAACGTTTCCAACGTGGCTTGATATTTTATTTGTATATAGAATAAAGATATAATAAGTACATTTCAGATCAGCGAGTTTAACATTAATAAAAAACAATAAAAAAACTAGTGAAAAGACGAGGATTAATTAATATATACGCGATTTTTTTTACTGGTTGAATACGCCCAACTCTAATACGTTTATTTGATCGAGTGCTCGAGTATCAATCGTTTGTACAAGTGGACTAGTTGAATGAAATAAGTTTATTTGTAGTGAAAAAACTTCCTTTTTTGCTCAGAAACGAAAAAGTACATTATTTATCGTTTATCGTTATTAGAGTCTGTGCTTATTTTCTCTTTTTTATTAATTTGGCATTATTTGATTACGGTGAAGCAAAAAGAAGGATTATGATTTTAGCAGCCCGTTTGTTTGCCTGTCAGTTTAGTATATTTGTTTATCTGTTATCTCGTAGCTTTTAAACCCAATACTACTGTGACAAATGATATGTCAAAATGTGAGAGTTCCGCGTGTCATGCTGTAACGACATTTTAATTAATATAGCGAGTATGTTTCGCATAATTTGCTGAGCTATGTATAAGCAAAGTATCAGATATTGCTTAAGAAGCTTCCGCTTCCGTTTTTCACAAAGCTATTTTTTTGTTGAAAAACGGATGCGACAGCTTCTTAACCCATTTAATGATTCACCTTTTCGTTTTAAAATAAATATTTTATCGTAACATTATATCGGTTAATAAGCTAAATACTACTAATTAGGAAATTCAGTTCACGTAATACCTATAACTATTTTTCGACTGTTAAAATAGATTGTAGTCTTGTAGTGGCAAATTAAATAATCTTTTATCCTTTTCCGCGGCAAAAAAGAGGCAGAAATGCTTTGCTTTTAAATGTGAACTTGATATTTTGCAGTTTAATTTAGCGTTTATAGAATTCTGAAGAAATATTGCATAACACGAAGCCACAGCCCAAGGGATTTCTTATGAGATTCGTTACTTCTCGGAAATGTTTATATTGGAACTTTGCGCTTTGAGTATTCCGTTCCAATTTTATTTATTACAGTTAATATGGGTTTATTATACATCAATATCAAGCGTTTTCCCCTCGCCGTCTATTTTATGTTTTATATTCCCTTGTGGTTTTTATTACGGTCAACAACCCTTGAAAATACTGCAACCAGTTGCGGGAAATGCTAGTTCTTTTGTCCGTAGAAGTAAAGAAATATTTTAAAAACTTACAGACGCCTTAGATCTATATAAAAAAATTAATCCCTATTTCCCTTGGACACGGCATCACGCGTGAACGGCTGGACCGATTTCGCTAATCCTTTTTATATTGAGTTTGTTATTGTCAGGAATAGGTTATTATGAAGAGAAAAATTTGATATTTTAACCTTAAGAGGGGGAAATTGGAGGGGGAACTTTAGCCAAAGCGAAGCGAGGGCGAGCCGCTAGTTAAGAAATAAATAGTAAATTGGACACGTGCTCTTTTACACGTCGGTAATATGGAGTGAATGTACTAGCGCTTCGGAGAAGACCATCATTGCAGAGAAGAAGGCACCGCAAGAAACTCTAGCAGAAGGTCAATTTTTCAATCATATGCAAATAATACATAAGTAACATCAAGGTAAATTGATGTTTCGATTTGACAAGAAATAAGGTCAAGTTCGTATCTATAGTCGAAATAATGTTTCTTCCTTTTCTTAAACACCTATGCCTAAAGTTATTGTTATTTATTATATTCCTTTGGTATTTTATAGTCGATGAATATGTTTTATGCGTTGTTATATTCCAGTTCTTTATGTGGCCTGAAGCATTTACGGTTTGTGTCGAAGCCATATTTATCCTGATACCCAAATGGCTGTATAAAAGAAGATAGTTCTTTTAATACCATTTTAGGTGTATTATATCTGCGAATTTTGTTTACTAGGGCAGTCATAAAAATGTTTCCCTGAGTAATAAAAAGTTATGTGGCTATGGCATGTTGTACATAGTTTTTTTATTACTCTCGCCTATTTTTAGCTTTTATTAGGCACCTCAGCACATCTTTTTGTACAAACACTAGCCTTTTCCCGCGACTCCGTCGCGTACAAGTTGTTTATAACTTTACACTCGGGAACTATCAAACTTTCCGGGATTAAGGGTATCCTGTGTCAATCCAGGATATGTATGTGTGCCAAATTTCTCCCGAATTCGTTCAGGGAATTAGGGAATCAGGCAATACAATAATTACCCTTCCTTTTGGCTTCGCCGTAGTCGGGTAAAAAAACAAACCATACAAACTTTTATAATTACAAGGAGTGTAACTTCTGCGTACACTTTCCAAAGTGCAGCCTATAAAACACATAGTCAAGGAACTGTATGTCCGTCGTCCGTCGTGTCTAGGTTTTGAAGCTTAGCCTCCACCAACGCAGCCCTGTGCTCCGACACAGTTTAAAAAGACTAGAATTAAAGAATAAAGAAAGGTACATCGTGCGGTTTTTGTGTGCGTGCCCTGCACGTACGCGTCACAAGCCTGTGGGGGTGAGCTAACACTGATAATCATGAATTTAGTCGACGCTGCGTCGCCTGTGTGTGTGTATCTAACTCGGTCTCCTAAAGAGTTGGAGTTGAATTACTGGTTACAGACACTATTACTTTGGATCCACCGAGTCCAAAACAGCCGACTGACATTTTGCCTAGCCATCCATCCAATTATTTTGTCTTTTATTTTACTTAAAGTGATCTTAAGAAAAGCATAGACACTTAAGTTAACAGAGTTAGATGCGCTTTAAAAAAAAAGTACCTACATATCGACTTCGAGAAGGCGGTTGGGCACAACCGTATTCTATTCTGTTTTATACAATTGTAATTGTATGTATACCCACTGTATCTATGTACTTAAGCATACTTTGTCTGACTCATTGCCATTGATCAAAACGTGTAGTTATAAACACCAGTTAAAAACAAAAACTTCGTCATTTTCTTGAATAAATCAAACTTGAATTCGCCTATTCCACTAATTTAAACAAACTTTATAAAACCCATGACGTAATTTAATGAATTTGGTTATAAAATTACTTTTTTAAAAGTAATTCTTCCGTCAACGCATTGCATTCGTATCTCCAATTTATTAATAGATAAGATAATGTACCTACTTAGTTATAACTTTGCTTTTACATAAAACACCTTCAAGTTTCAGACACCATTTCATTCCGGGATCGCGGTTGAAACTCCTTTTATATTTCCACCCGTATAATCCATTAACTAAGGCGACCGAGCCTTGTTCCGAGCACTCGAAGTATTTTGCATGGAAATTTGGCTCAAAATCACAAGAATCCAGGGCGGAGGAATTTCGCGGTCCATTTGAATTGTTGTTTTGTTAAACCTTGACCTTGTAACGATGCGTGTTTGTTGTCTGTGGTAACGCTGGATTTTTGGAGTGCGTGTGGAAAGATAACGAAAATACGGCCACTTTCATATTACTAGCGACTCACCCCGGCTTCGCACAAATACAAACCTAAGATATGGGTATAGGTACGAACACAACAAAAAAAAGTCGAGCCGTTAATGATGATCTGTCGTACATGCGGCAATTGATTTTTATTTATGTGTATTACTCGTATTTAAATTTAAATATAAGTTAAATATAACGCGATCCGCTTTTAAATCAAACTTATGTCACCACCACTTAATAGACGATTATCAGCTGTCAAAATGTGTGAAATAACAGTCGATTAACATTAACATAATAAATAAAATAATAATCCAGCCTATATACGTCCCACTGCTGGGCACAGGCCTCCACTCACAATGAGAGGGTTTGGGCTATAGTTCCCACGCGGGCCCAGTGCGGATTGGGAACTTAACACACACCGTAAAATTGCTTTGCAGGTGTGTGCAGGTTTTCTCACGATGTTTTCCTTCACCGAAAAGCTCATGGTAAATTTACAAATTGTATTTCGCACATAAATTCCGAAAAACTTAGAGGTGCAAGCCCGGATTCGAACCCACGACCCTCTGCTTAAGAGTCGGCAGGTCAAACCATTAGGCTACCACGGCTTTTTTCATTTAACATTAACATCGTATGGTGAAATTGTTACTTATGTCGGATTTCACCAACCACTTAACAGACGATTAGAGTGTTAACAGCTGTCAAAATGTATTAACTAACAGTTGATTAACATTAACATCGTATGGTTAAATTGGTACTTATCGTAACAGAAATAATGGCGACCTATATTTTTTTTTTTCATTTTGCTTAAATGTTTACAGTAATATCCTATTAAAATAAAATTTAACTTTTAACTATCTTTCGCCTGTGAAAAAAAAACGTGAAGTTTTCCTTGGTACTTATTATTTGATAAAATATAAGCCTGTTGTAATGACGCCGAATAATATTTGAGTCAGAGTTAAGCCAATTTTAATAATGCTACTGGAGAATAAGCCTCTTTATTTCATAAAAGGTTTTTAATATAAATAATTATAAAAGAAATAAATATCAAGGAGCTTCAGGAATGATATTTGGTCCATCAGAGCGATACTTTTTTATTTTGTTCGTTGTGAGACAAGTAAAATATGGGAAGTTTTAAGAGCTTTACAAAGCCTCTGAGGCCGTATTATGAGCATTCATAATCTGGCAGTCAATGAAACAGACAGAGCTATGAAATGAAAAATGAAATGAAATATATTTGTTGATACAGTGGCTTAAGTGGCTAGTTTTAACTTAAAAAAAACTTAATACATATGAAATGGTATCAGTAGACTGCACTGTGCGATACTTTAAAAGTTTACTAGGCCAGGCCTGTCTCGCAGAATAGCTAATGCTTAATTACCGTTTTGATTAAGATTAAGCGTTAAAGAATTATGCAATTTTAAGTTTTATATCGTACTCCTAGATCAAAACAGTAGCAACTCAAAATACAACTGTGTTTTAAAATCTACTTTAACAATAAGTTCTATTTCTATCAAATTTGTGTGTGTATGGGTGTGTGTATGTGTATTGCCGAATTCCAGACAGCTACAGCTAAAGGAATATCTATGGCAGTCATAAATCGCTATCATTTCCACTGTCTGAAACTTGTCAGATTTTGACAGCTCGCAATACATCTGTACTTCATGCAGTTTACGTACTATGTATGATGATACTGCTTATTTTGCAGAATTAATTACCGTTTAGCGGGCTTAAATTGCAGTATAAGGTCGTTGACTCGGCCCAATATTGCGCAATATTAACGCAAGTATTTTGCTGTAATTTAATTGTAAAACCTCAAATGTAATTTACAAACTTGCTTAGCTACTTTTCACAGTTTTTCAGGGACTTAGTTCTTTAAACATTAATAAATTATTGTTACTTTTCTAGTCTAAAATTAGACAAGAAACCATAACTAGGGATAGTTGATAGTACGTAAGTAACAAGGGAAATATATCCACCCTAAGCTCAGAAACTTTCAGGCACGATTTCGGAACTATTAAGGGTTTCTCAAATCAAATATTGACTTAGGCTTTGTATATTTAGGGTCTTTATCTAAAAGGTTCTTTTGCAATACCTATAGCATATTCATCAAAGCCTTAGAAACGTGATAACCATGTCTTACGAAAGGGTTTGTTTGTGTGTGGGTGTTTGTGGTCCTTTTGAAGACACTACCTACTAAACTATTTGGTACCAGAAACCGATTTACGAACTAATTTGTTAGCTATGCTGAATTTAAATTGAAGTTTTCAAATAAAATGTACTTGTTATAAAACAGTATTTACGACAGTTGAATTTCGAATGTTGAATCGTGGAGAATCTCGGGGTAGACCCAAGTAGCACACAAGCTGTATAGGAGCTTAAACAGCCTTTTAAATACTAAAACTAGAGTTATAATGGCTGTATAAGCTCTTATACAGCTTTTGTACTACTTGGGTATGACCAACAGTAGACGTTGAAATACCATTCGTTCGTACGAAGCGTTAAATGCTTCTTCTTTTTTAATACTATCTGCTATGGAGTGGAAATTCCTTTCTTTATCTGTATTTTCTGAGAGATACAACTTAGTTATATTTATGAAGACAGTAAATAGACTGATACTGAAGTCGTCACATACCATTAGGTGAGATAGAGGTGATGGTTGGTCAGTCTTTTATAAAAAAAATCTTTCCTAAACTTAATACTACTTTAATTTGTCTGCTTTGCCTCCAATGTTCTTTATAACGTAAAGTTGAACTTAAAACGTTTGAAACGATATTGCCAGCAAAAATTTCAAACATTTAGTAATGAGTGGCGCGTTGGAGTTGCCAGTAAATATAAATCAGGCATTAAATCGCTCGCTTAAATCTTTCCGATGAGCGCAAATCGGAATTCCCGCAGTATTTTATTTCCCATTTGTGGAAATATGGCGGAGATGGGGTTTACGGCAAATACGAGTGGTCTCCAAATCGCTTTTTAAATAATGTCGATTAAAGTAGCATTGAATTAAAATCATGAATGAAGTGACATAAAGACACATTAGAATGTCAGTTTTCTATGGACATCGATGATCATTTTAATTTTAATCATTACCCTTCCTTTGGTTCGCCGTAGTTGGTTAATAAAAGCAGAGCAGATAGCTTATACGAGCTCAAAACTGTGTTGATAAGTAAACCTGAATTAAGCCCATTATAACCTCCTGAGGCCCAACGTCCTACATATAGGACAATTGTCAAATGACTTTTAACTTTTGTTGACTGACATAAGATTCTGTTTCGAACTAGTGAAATTTTGACGTAGGCCTCAGGAGGATATATGCTTGTTTCCTTTCATCTCTCGGTAGTAGATATAAGTAGTTCTGGGGTCCTAGAGAAAAAGAGTATAAGTCTTAGTGTACTAGTGTATAAGTGTACTCTGTATATGATTTATAGCCTTTTTTATTACGAGTTAAGTTGACTTATACCCTTTTTCACTAGGGCCCCAGTTATAACCTGTTGTCATCTGTTAACAGTGCCATTTGTAGACTCCGAATGTCATGTCGGTAACCTATACTAAACTAAAAGAGAAAGTTATTTTTTCTTTAATATTATTGACACATTGATTGAAACACAATGTAAGTAGAACAATTGCTTTGTTATTTAATTGTAGAAATTCTCCATGTTTTCCTATTCTCACTTTTAAATATGTGTTATCGCAAAAATGTGTTTTGATCGTTTTTCGTCGTAGAAATGGTACGTCACATTCACACCAGAGGTAGAGCAGCCTAAGATGGACCGAACAAGTTTTTGTTAAACCATGCGAAGTCATGTTAGGCTGGTACGGCGCGTCTTAGACTGGTATACCTCCGGTGTCAATTTGACGTAACTATCATTTTTGGGACACCCTGTACGTAACAATTGAATTTGAAAGATAAAAACTACATTCTAATTTCAATACACGAATCGTTTACTTTTATTTCAAACAAAAATAAGCCAAAACAAAACGATAATAAAATATAATCCGATGCGGAAATATTGGGCAAAAATAAAGCTTAGTTTTGATAAATCACGCGAACGAATGGGCTATCGAGAGTCGTTATACGAAATGGAGGGTAGGTGCATTATTATTCAGGATTTGAGTAAGGCTGCCAAGGTCGCGCCCTTTTAACGCTAAAGAGCCCCACTGAATTACAGTTATTGCTGATATTGACCTATCAGTAAATAGAATTACAAATCAGCTCGGCTATAAGCGGTGGGTACCAAACTGGCTTGCGTGCCTACGAGCGCGCGAAATAACTTCAGTTCGCCAATTTATATTTCGTTGAACAATAAAATTGTAAATCAGCCGGAGAGTCTGGCAACCCCTGCTACGGCTGCTGAATTGTTTTGGAAGGTTTCGGTGGGTCGGTCTTGAACTGTGACAATTGTTAACTTACCTGTTACGTACGAGAATTGCCCGAGGATTTGAATATTTTAATATTCAGGCTTGATAGATATTGGACGGTAGACCATCTTCCCTGAAATCTTGAGACTCCAAATGCGTTGGCAACCAAGCACGAAGCTGGTAATTTGCTATGCCTCTGTACCTACTAGTTAAGTTTAGTTTTCACCGGCTTTTTTACTCCTAAACAGGAGAAAATCAATGCGAATATAAATTTTATTGCAATCTATAATGTTAGTTTACAGATGTTAGGCTAACTTAAGTTAATACATACATGATAACATAATTATGGACCCTACTGGGCACAGCAACATTAGGAGAGAAGAGGGCTTCAGCTTGTAATCTAATATTATATTTATTAATTTAATTGCACATGTATTATCATTTAAATTATGAGCAATTATTAAAAATATTTTTTTCTCAACGTTTAAAAAAAATTACGTCCTGCAAGGGCACCTCAGTTTTACAGGGCTAACTAGGTATTTTAATATCACATAATTGGTAATAATTTTATATCTAATACACATAACTTAATCTTAAACTCTGAGATACTTAAATAGGTTTACAATAATTATTATTCTATCGACTGCGCTAAGGTTCACAAAATATTAATTAAGTAACGACTAAGATGGTAGCGTAATGCGAACGCGACCTGAGAGAAATAATTTCAGATAAGCTATTTACGATTACTGGCTTCTGGGTAGGCGCTCCCCTGCGAATTATTTTAATTATCGAGGCACGAAATGATTTTCCTAGTATTTCGGGTTGTTTGAGGGAATTTCTGGATTGCAAGAACACATTCTTTGGTAGGGATGAAGCAAGCGTGTTAAACTTAGATATTTTTTTAGCCTGTCCTGGGCAAAGAGGAAAGCTAGCGACTCCTCAAATCTATCTAAATGTATGGAAGTTACTTTAGCAATCTCATACACTTTTTTGCACGGCAGCTTCAATCAATTTTAAATAGATCAGTTTATTTATCCATACTTTGGTCTTCTTAAATTTTTGAATTCAGTACTGTCGGTTTTAACATATTTTTTTCTACGTACTATAAAACACGTTTGATGTGACCCAGTCCTTACCCTGTTCAAGTTCCCGGGCAGTTACGGTGTCCGAAACAGTTCCGGACGACGCTACTGTTTGGGTAACAGTTTATAGTTACGACACTGTTTGTGACGCCATGCCAGATTTGATAAAGCGTCATGGTTGATATATTTGTTGCAAATTTGCATTTGTAACAAAGTGAAAAATACGAGTATCAATACAAATAAGCGGTATTTAATGTCCCGCTCCCAATATTCAATCCAATAGGTTACTTCAGATTAAAAGGCACACTTTTTAGTGGCAAATGTAAGTTACTCGATAGTTACAGTCCGTGAGCACAGAATAGGATTCGGGTTTGTACAGTCGAACTCATAAGTAGCTGTACATTTTAGTACCTTGTCGCAGTATTGACATACTAAATTCAAACTATTGACACTTATAAATTATAATACGTAACTGCGACATGGTACTAAAACGTAAAGCTACTTATGAGTTCGACTGTACTTCTGTCTCACTCGCTCTAATACGCTCTTATGCGAGTCTAGCCGACTTTACCCGAACCCGAATCCTATTCTTAGTGCTCACGGGCTTTATCAAATCTATCCGTTTTTTTTAATTTTACGAGCGTGAATAAAATTTATCTATAATATACTTAAAAACTGATCGAAAACTTACTGACAGACGACATACAGCTACATGCTAAATGTAGATCCATGATATTTCAAACGCTGTAAATAATGATTTTTCTAAATTCGACTCCCACCCGAAAAAAGGGGGGCATTCTCTAGTTACATATATGTATATCAATTTAGAAGCGAGGAACTCAATTTTTCACAGCACAGTCGTTCGAAATACTCTCCACTTGTCTACGCCACTCGACTACTTGAATATACGTGAAAGAATTCTTTTAGTACGAAATACATTTTACAAAGTCATATTATTTTCTTCTTTTATGCCATTTCATAAAATGACCTACAGCTGCCGTTTCGTAGAATAATAAGTTTGCTAACTCCTTAACTATTAGTTAGCAAACCTTTGACATCCATAAAGTTCGTTAAAACTTTGTATTCAAAACGTTTCAACTTACAAGCCATTTTAAAATGGTTTCTTCTGTTCACCAATTTATAACAGAAGACAATCTTTTAACTTATCACTATTTTTTCACAATGTTCAAAAAGGCTTTTGCCAGCTCTCTTATTCTCAATTGGGAAGAATCTCTTCTATCTTTATTTGGACATATGCCCTTTTATTCCAAAACTGTATTGGCTCACCGTTCACAGCTACATACCTATAGAATCTGCACAGCCACAATATAAATTCCTTGCGAACCCAAGCCTCGCCTTAATGGATTTCCTATACACTTAACTGCGCAATGCCTCACGAATTAAGTGCATGCCGCAACTATTAATAAAATTATAATGCGTTCAAACGGCCAACGTGAATGACTGGATGTTGTCGATAATTACAAAACGAAAGAAAAAGAAGGCAATGAAATCGTCAGTAGATTTTAGGGCACTTTTCCTGACATGTGGATTTGCGCCAGCGTGGGTGCCTGGATCACAATACAACCGCAAAAACTTCACGAATAAGTTAAAAAAAATCCATTTTTAGTAACACACTTTGTTGCCGACTGTACTTCTAACACTGATGATAAACTCGCTTTAAAAACGAGTCAAACGAAACCAAACTCGAAGGATCTTCCTACTATTAGCCATTGCGGAAGTCTTATGACCGCACCATCCGACTCCATCATCATATTAGCTCGATGGTATTGTCATTATATTATATGGTATTGTCATCTGAATTACATAAGTATTCACAATGAGAGAGGTTAAAATCTACTAGCAAGATTTTTTTAACACTGTTTGTTTGTTAATTAATTAGTTACAAATGAAGCTAATATATGTGGTAAAAAGACATATTAATAGATGCCGTTGGATGACAGCAGCAGAGGACTGATCGTTGTGGAAAACCTTGGGCAAGGCCTTTGTCCAGCAGTGGACGTCTTGCGGCTGATGATAATGATGAATAGACGCATTGCAGTCGCTTCACTACATTAGTTTACATTACGCTGTATAATTATAGCGTAAACGAGCAAATCTGTGTAGCAGGAAAAAAATCCAAACATTTTTCCCGACGATTTCAAGGCTTTCTAAGGAGTAAACCACATATTCTTCATCATCATCATCAGCCGCAAGAGCTCCACTTCTGGACAAAGGCCTTCCACAAGGTTTTCCCCATATTCTTACTAACAAACAATTACTTAGTATACAATGTCTATCTCTAAAATACATGCGTAATCCATAATGACAAATTTAACGGCTGATTGATATATCCACGCAACCATTTCCGTGAATGTAATTACACCCAGCTGTGTTAAGCGACTGTTTGTCTGAACACGCTAAACGTTCATTAAGTTGTTGAATTAGGCGGAATTCATTAGCGGGTTCTGAGCGCGTTACGTTTCACTAGTTTGCAGATAATGCGGTAATTTTAGAAGATTAGCATGCGGATATATTAGTAAAAAGAAGCTTTGTGTGGTCTCCATTCAACTTTCTATCTCTACACTGTGACTGACTGACTGATGGGCAATGCGTAGCTCACCGATGGACCTTTCTCTCGGCTTTTCCTTTCCCCTTACTCCTTTGTGAGGCTTGGTACCAATTATAAATCTCTCCAGATTTTCTATTTCTTCTCGGCCAGGTCGCCCAACTCCTTCCATTCCACGCCCATTTGCTGCGTTTTATCTCGCATGGACCTCTTCGGGTTTGCCTGGAAGGCCTTGAACCACCTGCAGGTTCCCAATTCAGTTAAAAAGAAAAGGGCTGTATAAGAGTATGAAGTCCATATGCGCATATTCCCTTTTAGATTTAGTCGACAGCACTGCTAGGACACTACCACGCTACTTTGTTTTCTCAGAAAATACTGTATGTGGGATTATCTAGGAAGGTTATAGGCTATAATTTATGAATGCTATAGATAATTAATGCTACTCGAGCGAAGCCAGGGCGGGTTGCTAGTTTGTTTATAAAATAGCCCAGAGTACCATTCTTTACCACAAAAACTTTTTTCCTGAAAAGTATAACTTGGACTTTTTCAAATCGAGAGTGAATAGGTACTAACTAGATAAGCATGCTACATCTTCGGCTTCAACATCACTTTTCATTAGGTGAGATCGAGGTCAAATGTTTGCCCTATCATACATATATAAAAAAAAAGATATATAGGAACATGCAGTTTCTTAATCTTTTTAATTTATATTATGTTTCATTGAAAAATAACAAAAAATATTTGATTCCGGTTCTCTTTTGAAGTATCGAGAATTCCTAACCAATTAACAACGTACAAAGCGTAACAAATGAGTTTTATATTTACCTTCAGGGTGTTATTTTTCCGTTTTCGTTTTAATTTTCCTCACATTTTTTTTTGTTGTACTTAGATGCATGAGAGTTAATGTCTATGTTTTACATACATTCGTATATGATCGAAATGAAAATAAGTAAAAGTAATGTATCATTATTGTTATAAACATTTAATGCTTACAATTTTGCTCAAATAAAAACCCAAGAAAATACTTACTTTCTTTTGGTTCATCAGTCTACTTAATTTAACTTTTTCTTCTTTTCAGATAACGCAGCAGTTCAATACTATGAGTTGACATTCTAAACGTTCCAAATTCGAAAAATTCAAAATGGCGTGCTCGTTTAGGCGGGCATCGTCCCAGCACCAGTTTGCAAATGGCGGAGGCTCTGGAGGAAAGAAACCGGGCTTCAGATCCAGACAGTCCTCGATACATCATGCCGGGAATGATGATGATGAGGAAGGGAACACCCTGACCCTGAAACATCTCAGTGAGGCGTTGCAACTGCTGACTGCGCCGTCGGTAAGTAATACAGAAACTTTAGTCATTCAGTTTTATGAATATTTCACAGATTTTGGTTTTAGGTGATTTTTACAGCAACTCCTAATTTTATTGGTATTCATGTATCGTTAGTCTTCATAACTATCGTTTATCTGAAAGCCATTTCTGCCTGAATGATTAACAAAATACAATTTAAGGTCTCTGCCCACTACACTGTATCATACCATGTCTGTACTATGAACGTAAAAGGCACGAACGCTCACTGCTATAGAAAGTGACGGTCGGTGACGGACCGGTCTAGTAGACATAGTCTCATACTTTTCAATACCAAGAATATTTTTTTGTCTGACACGTTCCTATTACGGTCATGGTATGATCCGGTGTAGTGGGCAGAGGCCTATAACTTAAAAAAATACAACTCTAACCTAACCGCATAAATATTTTTCGACAAGCTAAATAATAGTTTGACCTAGTGCTTCTGGACAAATCGAATATTAAAATCGATTTAGTTAATTGTTCGTGAGATTACTACAATGAGGATAAAGCGTTTTCGTTTCGCTAACAACTACATTTCTGCGACGAAGTCCGAGTAGTTCTCATTTATTGCTTTTCTCTCAAAAACTACATTTCCGGGATAAAAACTACTCTACCAAATGTGATCAAAATCGGTTCAGCTGTACCCTTTGTAGCTTTTGATCTACAAATTTCGCAAACAGTTTTCGACGCATTTGCAGTTTTAGGATTGTATTCTTGAGATTGTAAAGGTGGGTCTCAGATGAACTCAAATCTCACCAGATCTCAATTACTATCAAGTGGTATGGTATGCTCGTTTGCCTTCTCTATACCATAAAAAACCTCTCTTCTCTCCGCTCCGCCGTGTACGGAGATAAAAATGCCGTAAAATTCGCTGTAGACATTTTTAGAAGGCAATTTCCTTGGGAGATCTAAATTGAAACATTTCTCATCGTTGCGCGCTATTTTGATTTAGACGGGTAATGATATTGGACGTGTCTTCTTCATGCGGATATTTTTTTTGCATTCTAAGATTTTATTTTGTAAAACTATTATAGCAAAATATTATTATTAAGTTTAAGCTTACATTATCATCGGGTATCTCATGTCATTGCTAAAACTAAACTATTTTTTAGGGTTCCGTACCTCAAATAAAAAAAAACGGAACCCTTATAGGATCACTATGTTGTCCGTCTGTCTGTCTGTCTGTCTGTGTGTCTGTCAAGACCCTTTTTCTCAGAGACGCGTGAAGGCATCAAGTTGAAATTCATATCAAATACGTAGGTCTGTTATCCCATAGATCAGTGAAAAAATCAAACATCTAAGTCGACGCAATCAAAAGATACGGCCGTTTATGCCACATATTGAAGGGAAATCTCAAGGGAATCAAAACCTATAGGGTACTTCCCGTTGACTTAGAATCATGAAATTTTGCAAGAAACAATGTCTTATAGCACAAGTAAAGGTAAAAATCCGAAAAACGTTAAATTGTAGTTACATCTCATTAAAAAAAATCCAGTATAAACTGACATTCACTAAGTACGAAAGTGCATACTTATTGTGTGTCAGTTTATACTGGAATTTGTTTATATTGTATTCCCGTGATTTACGAACTATTTACATGCCTACAAGTTTGTGCGGAACCCTCGGTGCGCGAGTCCGACTCGCACTTGACAGGCTTTTTTAATCACGCCGTATTTGTTTAAAAACATTGGCCCTATTACACAACATAAATAGTTTGTCGTTAATGATCTATTGTTGTCTATTTGGGTGGTCTAGCTTTGAATGAACACTCAAAAGATATTAAGATACTTACTAATATTACGTGACCAGAAAATAAACCGTCAATTTTATGCGATGAACTGCGTAATAATATTAACGACGCTGAAGTGTTTGTGAACGAATACAACCTATAGGTACCTTCGTTTTCACATATTATTCGTTTTTAGTCTGTTCTATACCCATATTTGGTTATTACTCGTAGTAGTACTTATATGTAGGTACCAGTAATAACATACAGTCTCTCACAGCACAAGTAACATGAACCATTATAACTCTTACGAAACACTTAATAAGAAGCGTCACTAAAATGCGCCACTCCTGAACAGTGTCCCAAGCTAGTGCATGGCAGCTTGGGCTCGCTACCACCCCTCTCTCGCCCCATCCCGCCACGATAGCTCAGTCTAGACGTGTCCGTTAGATGACTGTAGGGTAGCGTTTATATAGACTGTAGTTATAGTAGGCACAGTTCAAAAAATACAATAGGTACGACAGACGACGGACAGCGTAGGCTTACTCGTAGTTAAAGAGTCCCGTTTTACTCGAAATTGAATCATAAATCGTTGAATTGTTGAAAACCAGCCCGTTCTTATCTGTTAATAATTGGTCTCCACTCAACAACTCGTTTACCCCAGCGGTTATCGGTTCTTCGGCATGTATGGCCAGCCCACTGCCACTTCAGCTTGTTAATCCTGTGTGCCTCATAGAAGTAACTAATACTAATTTTGCTCAGGGCGGTAACGTCTCTCACCTCCTAAATAATGTCCGAGATCCACGATTATTGTATAGTAGTTATGAAAAACTAGTTTTGTACGTTTCCCTTTTTGTTTATTGATAAAACGGGCAGACCTAGTTTTTCATAGTACTTATCTACAACATCCTTTTGCAAAAATCGTAAATGTCGGACTAGGTCCAAGGGGAGAGAAACGTTGTCGCATATTTTATGGACATTTTCACTTACATTTTAAGTTAAGTTTGGCACACTCAGATACGAAAACAATATTGTAATAAAAAACCTTGGTTGTCAGTATTCTCTATCTAATTTTAACTAAGTAGGACTTGTAAAAAAAAAAAGGTTGATTGTTCAAAGCGAAGGAAACGGAAAGAACATTTCGCTTTAGTTTTTGCTTCGAGGATTGGCTACAAGAAAAGGTTAGCTTTTGGGGCTGACATCAACCTAAAACGTCTTATGTACAATCGGCGAAATGGAACCCTTACCCACCATGGAACTGTGTTTACTATTTTTTTTCCATCCTGTTTATACCTGAATACCTGAAAAAATAGTCAACCTAGCGTTAGCATATTCTACTTATAGGTTTCATACTTTCGATTGGTACACAAATAATCATATCCTGGACTGATTTTTTTTTCTATTCGCGATAATATGAACATATTAAATTTGATATAAAATACTTTTCATCTATTAAACAGACGAGTGAAGGTCGTTCGGATCTTAGACTAAATCAACCTCCACTTTACACGCGATCTTGCGTTGCAAGCGCGTGTTTAAGTCTCTAGCGAAATTTATTATTTACGCTAGTATAGCAATGATGAATGTAGGGCCGTTTGGAGTGTGGAGCGCATGCCAATTTGTAGGGCAGTGGAATTGGGAGTTGATAGAAGTTTTTCAAGATAATATCTTTAATAACTTCTATTGTTGTTCTAAGTATATCATTATTGTTCTTAGAAGAATAATAAGCTCAAAGTAAGCTCTCGCATGTGGTGGTATTAATTAAATTATGTTATTATATCTTCAGTAGTTCTAGATACCTATGATAAAAACCCGCCGATTTCTATCGATTATGGTTGTCATAATTGTGGTCTCGATACAGACCGTAATTATGCGAAAAAAATCGCACTTACGGCCGTTTTTTCCAATACTTGAAGAGATTTTTTGATCATATCTTAGATTATGTTTATAATGTATACCATAGTGTGACTATGTTTCTTTTCTATATGTTCTCCGAATGGAAATATTGACATAAAAGCGATATGTGCCCTAGTGCAAAGAGATACAAGTCTTCTGAAGCTCAAGTGAATAAGGGTATAAGTCTAGTATAATTTGTTTATGAGATATAACCTTTTTTATAACGAGCAAAGTGTATCCGTTTTCAGTAGATCCACAGATTACATACAGACATCTTTCAGAGATTAAACAGTGTATGAACAACCAATATGAATTATATCGAACGATGGTTTAATTGCCCGTCAATTACTGAGTTTAATGAGTTGAAATTTAATATCGAAGGAGCTACGGATTCGTATGGGGTGCTATATAATTATGACCACGGTTTTTTGACGTCGCATTTAATATCAATCAATTTAGATTCTTAGTAATTGTTTAACATTTTGAACTATGCAGTAATGAACTGTGTAGCAGTTCTGTTAAATGCCTATGCATACACCAGTTATGATCTGATCATCTATGGAGAGGAATCTACTAAAAAAAAACCATTCTGCCCTGCTAAACAAAACGGCGCTATCTAAGACAAAACTCCCGTAGCAATTGCAACCTCGTTACATAACAGGGAAGGACTGAATCTACTTTGGCTATTGAATTTGAGATACCGCCTTTTAGCTAAGGAGAACAGTCTTATACCCTAAAATTGAATCACGGCGTTTTGATCGCTTTTCAGGTGGTATTTTGGTAGCGATACACGTTCTACTGATATTAAAACAAAGTAAATTAGATCACGAAAGCTATTATTGTTTCAAAATATTCTTCACTTTTACCTACGTAAACACCCTGTGTTTCTTCCCTTTGTAACCATTTACTTAGTTTTAATATGCTCAAAAGTTTATTCTATTTGTGCTCTTGACAGTAGGTAGGTAGGTAGGTACTCCCCGTGAAATAACATGAATATTTAACAATAACTGACAACCCACAACGAACTTAATACTGTGTTACACCATCTGTAATTAATGAGCTCAAACTACATCAAAATGATTATATTTAGTTACATCAAAGCGAAAGTTTTAGACTCATGAGCCATTATTATCGTTGTGTAATGGTAGTTATTAATTTAAGGGTTGGGATGATATAGGAGAATGTTTATGACGTCTTATACATTATAATTTTAGCGAAGGCTATAAGCTACTTTTTATAGTTAATTGGGATTTCATAATAACACTGAGTAGGTATACCCAGGTAATCTTAGTTGGGGAGTTTCAACAAAAATAACATACAATTCTTCGTCAAATTCTAATGTTAACTCGAAAGATAAGGTTATATCATATCATGAAAGCTTACAAGCCTTTGTGTATTTATGAATAAAAAGGTTGGCTAGACATACAAAGTACCTAAATTCAAGATTTAATTGACCTTACCCAAAGTCTTATTCAAAATAACACAAAGGCTAATAAACCCTAAACTTTAACAATGCTCCTTGTGATCCTCCTACACGCCTAGTCATTTTAGTTGTGCCATATTTCAAATAATGTCAGTAGTCAAATGATCAGCTGTCAGCGACACGATTTATGGGATAAGTTTTGTGGCCCGAAGTGGAGTTAACCATTACGGCCTGGAAACTTTAGATGGGCTGCGACGAACTTAACCGTAGATATTTAATGCGTTGCTCTATATCAAAAATCTTTTTATAATGCCCCTATAATGATAATTTGGCACGCAATAATGGAACAGCAACCATACAATATGATTTGTCTAGAGATAACCTAACCGTTAAAAAACTCCCGACAAAATCTTAACCCCTACTTTCAGAGCTGATAACTTTTAAATGGCTGAACGGATTTTCATCAAACTATACTAAAACACGCACAATTAACTCATCTTTCTGAAAAAAAAAAACTATATTAAAATCGGTTCATTTGTTTAGGAGCTACGATGCCACAGACAGATACACAAATACTTATATTTTTGCGTCGGGGGTTAAAAACGTGGAGTACAATCAAATGCCATGTGAAGGGGAGTTACTTTTATAAGCAAGACATTAAGGGTATTTTGGACGAGTTCCACGGTTCACTAAAGCTTATCGACACGCGATAGAAACATAACAATCAATGGAAATGCCCTATTTGTTTAGACTAATTTGCTTATAGCTGGCAATAAAGAAACAGCATTAGGAAACAAATTATCATACTTGTTTCTTTGTTTTTTATTGAACGTTATAATATTACATAAATAGGAATTTAATGCTAATAAATTGGAAGTGTAGTTAACAAATTCGAAAAGTTTCGTTTTAAAAATAGTTTAGAGTCACAGTTTTACGATTCGCTTTTCTATTGTGATTATGATGATGATAGTTTTGATGGTGTTGGTGGTGGTAATTGATAATGATCATCTTTTGATAAGTAATATGGCGAGGGCGTTAGTGTAGCACGCTAATGTCAGCTACGAAAATTCAAAAAGCGCATGGGTGTTCTAAAAGTTGGGCATGCTAACTCACGCAATTAAATTTTCTAAATATGTATGAAACTTTCCATTGTTTTATTTGTATGGTCGAGTACGCTTAACTATGTGCTAATTATGTCCAACTTTTTGAAATCTACCCCGATAGATTATTATTCATACGTTGTGCTAAAATTTTACAAATTTTGAACTTGACAAATGTTAAATTTTAACCCCAAGTAAATCTATCCTTGGTTTCAATATTGGGGACGGACATAAACCGGAGAGATTTGATGACACCAAATACTGCATTTGTAATGTTTCAATAGTGTTCGGAAAGAAAATTTGATGTGATTGGGTATATAATCACATCAACATTTCTTAAATTCTTTAAAAGTATTATAAGTTTTCATGCGAAATTGATTTTTTAGCCCAAGATTTTGTTGCCGACTTAACTTTTTTTGCACAGTCATCAATGCCATCATATGCTTATCAAGAGTAACGAGCTCAAGCATTAGCTTTCCAAGCAAGCAAGCAAGGTAGCCATTAGGCTATCTTGTTTAATTACGGTATATACCCACCTTCCGATTGCAGCATCAGACCAGCTCCATAGTACCATATTGTCACCGAAGTTACGCAGGTGTACCAGCTCAGTTGGTCACCGGAAAGTGGTTCAAATCTTACTTACAATATTTGAAACATACATACAAATACATGATGTTAAATAAAAGCTTTTAAAAAAAAATGTTGCGGTCCCGACAACTAAGGGCTGAATTATTAAACTGATCTTGACTAATTATGACGCGTCAGTAATAACAGACAGATGTCAATGACTTGACAGTTACTTTGACGTGTCTTGAGACGAGTATCTCACTCAAAATAATTTGATTAATACGGCCCTATGTTAATTTCCGCTATGTCATTTATTCTAAATATAAAACTAATTGCCACACATCGCATAATATTTTAAGTAAAGCGTGTTCACAATAAATACCACAATTGTAAAACGTCATCATTCAAAATTGAATAATTTCAAACATTTCAAATCCCCCTTTTCCAATTTCCGAATCATATTGAACAAGAACGTACCCGACTTTATCGAGTAAGCTAGCAATCCAGACGTCATATGGCTGCCGCGAGTGACACTCTGGAGAGAATTTCGTCGACACTGGTGATGCATGTAATCTCATCGATAATCTTTGAAATTATTTTGTACGATGTTTAAGTGTCAGAGTACCAAAAACATTTTTAGCTTTGATAGCGGTGTACTGTTTTATTCACCCATCACAAAATTTATGGATATTCGCTGATATTTGTAAATGTCTATTGACGCGGCATATTAAAAAAAGCCAAAAAATATTTTTGTATTTGGACATTTTTGGATATATAATTTACAAATTAATATTCCATTTAGCCTACGCTTTTCAGATAATTACTATGACCTTCCGTTTTTTTTCTACGTTACGTTTTCCTATATCCTAAAAAAACGTCACAAAATGCTTATTACCTACTCAAACACTATCTTATCTTATTTATTCTTGTACAGAAGGGCATTTTTAGATACACTTAGATATTTAATTGCATTTGTTTTTACTTAACAAATTTTTGATTAACGATTGATTTCGTTACGATGATTTTTTTTTCCACCTTAAGAGGTACCACAGCACATTGATTGGTTGTTGAGTTTTAAACTTGGATCTTTACGATCACGAGTGGACCTTAAGCCACTAAGCCACCGAAGCTCACGACGTATATTCACTGACGTAGTTTCAAATCATAGTACAATTCAATTTCTATTTATCGATATGGTAAACGTGTCCCATCTCTAACGTGTGCAGTCGTCATATGGGCCATGTCATATGAATTTCCCTCTTTATGCAGAGTGCCATTGAGACTGCATTTAGATGAAGCTTCGAATGAATTTCTAATAATGTTTTGTTTGGAAATATTTTTTCTTATAGCTTGGTTGCGGTTATTACAAAACGAGATTGATACCTTTTTAATATTTGTTGGGATAATTTAATAATATCGACTGAACTATGTAATATTTGTGTGTTTAATTATGAAGAATACATTACGAGTACTTACCAGATGTTTATCAACATTAAAAAAATTCTAAATAATAATAAAAAAGTGCTACTTTTATACGCTTAAGTAAATAAGTAGCTGATATTGTCTTAATAAGTTTCAGTCAACATTTTAATTTTTTGGGACAAGCTTTTGTTGCCGACTGTACTTTTTTTGCACAGTCCCAACTCGGTGGGTCTACGTTAAGTACAGAGATCCTGTTGCCCCTTCCGACTCCATCATCAGATCAGCTCTTTGACGCCATAATATTCCATTGTCAATGGAGCTCATCAGCATCATCATCATCATCATCTGAAGCCTGTCCACTGCTGGACATAGGCCTCCCCCAATGAGTGCCATAGCGCCCTGTCTTCAGCTTGCCGCATCCAGCATCTGCCTGCAATCTTTCGCAGATCGCCATCCCACCTAGCCTAGGCTACATATTATGTACTTATTCCAAAATTTAGCTCAATCGGACACAGAGAAGTGGCCAAATCTTGCTTAAAATTTAAAAACAGACAAGTTACATACATAAATACATACAAACATTGCAAGTTAAGTTAGCTTTCAAAAATACGCCACGCAAAAATACTACCAACAATAAAGAAAATAATTTGTAAATAAAATTTTATTACGTTTAATTAGAGTAATATTACCTATACTATTTCAAAATTATAAATTCTTCGAACAATCAAAGTCATGCATAATTATATTAGATAAAAATGGGAAACAGTTCTTTGTAAATTTTCTTTTCGCGCTTTCCTTTTGCGAATTTTTTTTCTTTACTTCAAAGGGAATCTCATAGTAATTAAGATCTGACTCGGAGTTTTAGCGAACTTATGTAATTTCCGCAGTAAACGTTGTTTTATACGAACGATAAATAGGACGTTTGTTTGTTAATGAGGTGTTATTAAGCTGTACACTAATTGAATTAAACATATGTTGTCCTTCAAGAAATCTATTGATTTGTTAATAAGTTAGAATCAGTTCCTTAAGTTATGTTTATGTTAATTGACACGGGAACAAATACAAACGAATTAAAACTAAAAATAAAACTCAATCTATGATATAAATAGTCTCGAAGACGCTGGCAGCAGTTCTTCGCTGAATTGCTGAAATAGTAGGTACGTTGAGCGTTTCTAGTTCGACTACAGAACGCATAATAATGTATGTATGTAAACTCTTTATTGCACAAAAAAGTATAAGTAAATAATAATATGATGACATCGTAAAATAACTAACAAATTGTAGAAAGTTAAGTAAGACGTTAAAGTAAGACGTTAAACTTCTTAATAGAGTGTTTACAGCAAATTAAACTGCCTTGTTTACAAGATCGCCCGTAAACGTGGCGGAAACGACAAATATCGCAATACCGTTGACAATCAAGAAAACGAACCGAGTAACCAATCATGGGAGGAAACAATATCTTCGTTGAATCAGACTCGAACACGGAGATTAGAAAACGGGATGTATTCGTGTAAATGTTACCGAAAATTAAAAATGCATTAATAAATATATGAAACTCAAATTGTGTTTTGTAATATAAGTGAGCGATGCAGAAGAACGTGTTGTGCCTACACGGATAAATCACGTAAACGATTTGATTGTTAATATGCAGCAGAAAGACATTGTTGAAGGTCTAGGGAAAGACAAAATGTACTTTTTACCTGGAATATGTGATAATTCCGGCTAAATCTAGTTTTTAATAAATATTGTTGAACTTGCAGCGCTTCTCAGCAGTGGTCTCCTTTTGGGAAGTGCTGGTAGACTCACGGTCGCACTCAGAGATGTCAATTAACGTTTAAGTTTGATTAATTTTGCTGCTGTCACTTTCTTTGCTATAGCAATAGAATAATACGCAGCAACTTTAATCAAACTTAAAAATTAATTGACGTCTCTGAGTGCGGCAATCATACATGGAAAACCTACAGACAATTTTAATTACCATTTTATTTTTAAGAAAAAATCTAACGACCGTATTAATAAACTGATCTTGGCTGAGGTGCCAGTCTCAAGATATGTCAAAGTAAACGTCAAGTCATAGAAAGCTGTAATTTTCTGACGTCTTGAGACGAGCATCTTAGCCAAAATCAGTCTACGTCGATCAGCTCTTAGGTATCCAATCGATCGACGGTAGAATGGATTGGTCGACGTCGATCGATAGTTTCCACTATACTAATCGACAGCATCGATCGACGATCGGTTGATTGGTGTGGTAACACCCTTGGACACTATAATATTTATTGCATTGTCATCGGATTAACGAATACATAATTATGTATTTCAGCCCATTTTCTTGACGGTTACTCATTCATAAGTGGAAAGATTTGATTAATCATACCGACAAACGAACAGACAAAGTTAATTAAAACCTTGTAAAAATAATTGACTTCTCTGTCTGACTTTATTTACTGCCGTCTCTTCCAATTGTCGCTCCGTGGTGTAACCAGATCGGAACAAAATAAATGGGCCTGTCAGTAAGATGGCAAATGATCTGCGCCGGTCTGATTTGTTTGATTTATATTATTACTGTACGTTTAGCAATCTTGTCCTTTCTCGCTTGTCGCTCAGTGCGTCTCTATCGTAACAGGCTAGTTAGAAAGGGATATCCGAGCGACAAACAAGGCGCGGCCAAGTTGTACTAGCCTCCCTGGTAGATAGAGCCTTATTATTTTTAAATCATGTTGCTCATCTCTGCATATTAGAAATTAAAGTTCTGAGTGACGTGTTTTAGCTATTCTGAGGAAATATTTGTTATTTCAATGCCGTTTTTACCATTATTTAGACTTTTTGCTATTATTTAACTTTTACTTTTTGTACGTTTGTTTGTTTATCAGTGTATTTTGTTCGAATTTTGGCAAATAAAATTGAAACAGTCTCCGTTATTAGAATAGGCTACAATTAGAAATAAATACGTAAACCCGATTATGATGCAATTATGGTGTTAGACAGATGTCATCAAATACAAATACAAATACTTTATTTATAACACCAAGTTACATGTCAGATAGACATAATCATGTAGGTATATCTAAAAATAATTATTAAAAGTAATTACAATAATTATTTATAATTAATTATTTACATTGCATTTCAATGGGCAACTCGTAAAACTCGTCTATCGAGTAAAATATATTGTCGAGAAGTCACTTGCCAATCTCATTTTAAACACCATTGCGGAAGTTGCACCGACTTATTGGACTAAGAAAGACAACAACAGAAGACATTATGTCTTCTATGTTGTTGTAGTAATTGATAAAACACGAGACCACGATGTTCGACCGCATTCGGAATACGATAGATCACCCTAAAGATTGCTAAATTCAAATGAAGGACCCGAGAAATGGATCTATCGTCAACGTGACACAGTACTATCAATGTTGTCGCAAAATCTCCCCATTCCCGAGTATCGAATACGCTATGCCCCGAACCGGCTTAATTCGGCATAATATTTGATTTGATCTGACCTGCTTGTTTGGGGAATTGGGTTTCACTTTGAATACAAGTGATGCCTTGATATCAAGTTTGTTTAAAGTTATTTGTTTGGTTTGAAGAAGGAAGTCCCTAGTGTACGCTTTTTAAGTTTTGTTTTTGAATAAGTTTTCCAGCTAGCCTAACATGCATGTACACGGATAAAATGACAGCACGAATAAAACCTTGCCAGAGTATTAAAATATTATTTTCTTCAAACTTCTTAAGATGTTCCGAGACTGCCACACATTACGCGTGCAATAAATAATCATAGACAACTAATTGTCACTACAGACCTTTGTAATTGTTCTGTATTAAGGCACGACAATGGCCATGTGTTTACTGTCTATGGTTGCGATCTCGCACATTTATTTCATTACTCTAACACTACTGGATAAAATCGCTTAGTAATAAAAGGTAATAAAAGACAGGCACGAGACACTTTTGTTTTAAACCTTAAGCGTTTAGTCTTACGATAGAATATGGAAAAGATGTATAAATTTCCCTGGAACCTGACAAATTTTATCTCGTTCATGCATGCTAAGCCCGCAGAATCGTTTTTTGTTAGTAATAGTATATCTCTTCAAATCTGTTATGTAAACATTCTTTATAATTCATTATCGCTGTCACAAATTGAAAATAGCTTAGATACTCAGCAGGATAATACAAATAACCGAACAAACTCGCTTTTGTAACTTTTGGATGGCTTCTACAAATTCCAATCCTTTTGATTGTCTGTTAAACAAATACTTTATCGTGCAAAACAATTAAATCTCATTTCACCAAATACTGGTGCAAATATTTCTTTAACAATTCCAATAATTTTCGTCGTCTTAGAATTACGTAAACTGAAGAGCAGTCTTCCCCGGACATTATTCACCCCCTCCACACCGATTGTGGCTGGAATTCGGCGTAATCCCCTGAATGAACCCCATAATGGTTTTGAGCCTCTTATCGATCGTGATGAATTATTATCATCAATCGTTTAAGTTTGATCTTGAGACCATTACAAGGTATTTCAGTTAAAATGTTAAAAGGCGAATTACATGTGGTATGGTTTACATTGCTTGGTAAGTTAAGCTATAGCAACAAATATATGTGCTACATAATATATAATATTTGACTTTGGAATTATTATACCAATTAGTATACCATACGCTGATTATGTTGTATTTCTTAACAGACGGTTTTATTAATTTCCTCATGTAAGTTTCAGAAAATTCATATTATTATAATAAATACCTATTTTACATTATCGTAGTCAAGTAAATATAAAAACAAGTGCCAAGATAGGCGTCTTGGATGCACGACCCAGGACTTTACTATAACATAAGATATTAAATATAATATTAAATTAAAAGTTTTAAACTCGTATATTACACTCTCCTCATATCTTGCGGTACTTAAAACGTTTAGCAGTTAAAACGACTTGGAAGTTCGTCAACTCTACTCTAGACTGTTAAATTAAAATAGTTGGGATTCGCGATTTCTAGGTTAAGAGTTCACCAGGTGGTAAAGCTTCGAGTTTAAGAACGTTGATAATGGCATAATGAAATACTACAATGAGAAAAATATTTAACCAAACTACTTCGGTTAATTCAGAAATAACCATTTGATAAGGTGTTATTAAAGTTTTGTTGATTTAACAAACTGTCTGTAAGGAATAAAACAGTTAATGTTATTTAACTCGACTGATTTGGTTAGGTATTGCCTTAGTTATGTAGTCCCTTGTTTTAAGCTACACGTGGACGAAGTTCGGTTTCATTAAACAAACTTTTCATTAAACTTTTTTCTCAGTGACATTGAGACAGACAGTCTCTTTACAGTTCTATTATGTATTGTGTATTTGGTTTCAGTTCAGTTACAGCAATGTAATATGGGTGGATGTTCTTTATAATACCGTTCTAAAATCCAGATTAATTTGCACACGTTGCTTGTGGTTTGACAAAGAGAATATACAGCGCATAGGCCTGCTACGTCATATTCAGTACGCGCTCTATTGTAGCACTTATCTGTTAAGAAAAAATACTGTTCGATTAGTAACGGAACACAAGCACTTTAGAAAGAAAAACAAAAACGTTTTAAGGTACTGAGTCATTTGCAATCTAAGTAATAGGTAACAATAGTTATTTGTTATGCATTAAGGCTTCAAGGTGTTATTTGGCGCGAGAGCCAGTATTGAATCCCGAGTTAGCGAAGGATACTAAAATTAAACCACGAGCCTAGCGAGTGGTTCATAAATAGAATCCTGAGCGTAACGAGGGATTCCACGCCTCGAGACCCAAATAACTTTGCTGCTGGTAAGGTGAAAATGATATTGCTACTATTATTGAGATTTAAGTCATTCGGCGTTATCACAAAAAAAGAATACAAACCCAATCGATTTATAAACATCAACACCAGTTGATTTATAGCATTGTACCAACTCCGATATTTGATATTTGGACCGGCGCGCCGCAATATCTGATAATACTGGCAGAATTATTTATTAGAAATGGAATTAATATCCTTTCATTAATTTTTGCGATGGGTTTTTGGTTACCTCGTGTCTGAGAATAATGAAAAAATGTTTATAATTTGATTCGCGTATTAATCAAGGTGTTCCATTTATAAAAAATATAAATGAGTTTTATTCTTTGACAAGGATATTGCATTTTTAGATGAAAACGCTATTAAGTCCCGTTTTCTATATTATTATGAATTGTCGAGTTTTGATGTCCGATCGGTAAGGGCGATAAAATAAAAAAATAAGGTATTACAGTCTTGAAACTTAATGAAGATCAATAAAACGCTACTTACTACATACGTACCTACATTGTACACACATACACACAAATATATATACACTCGAAAAACGGGTTAGTCGATAACCACTCGACGAACGACAATTTTGGTTTCAACCAGAATATCTACAAATTGACACCTACTCCCTCGATAAAAGCAAAAAATCACAATGCATATATACCTACTTATCTTCTTCCCAAACAATAATATTTAATGGAAATCACGTCTAAAATTCCAATTCAAGTCGTCACCCCAGCTTAACAAGGGAATCAGGAATATAACGGATTTTGTGGCGTCCCCTAACAACCCTTAATGAGATCCATTTGAATATTTAAAAAAACTTTCCAGCATTTTACGATGCCTACAGGATAAAAAGGAACTTTGTTTATGTCAGACTTTTTATGAGATGCTGATTTAGGGTCCATAATCATGAGAAAAGATAAAAGATGAGATAAAATATATTTATTCAGTAAGTAGGTCGCACGGGCACTTTTACACGTCAAAATCTACCAGCGCCTCCCAAGAAGAGACCTCTGCTGAGAAGAAGCGCCGCAAGAGACTGTTAAGTGAAAGAAGTGTTATTAGGTTTTTGTTATATAGGTTGGAAGACGGGAATCACCCCTTTTAAGCAACGACAACGATGCCCCAGGTTGGGTGAAATAAATAAATAAATATCAGGGGACAATCTCACACAAATTGACCTAGTCCCAAACTAAGCTCTAGGCTTGTACTATGGGTACTAGACAACGATAAACATACTTATATAGAGAAATATATACTTAAATACATAGAAAACATCCATGACTCAGAAACAAATACTCGCGCTCATCACACAAATATTTGTCCATACCGGGATTCGAACCCGGGACCGCTAGCTTCGTAGGCAGGGTCACTACCAACTAGGCTAACCGCGTCGTCAATAATAAATAATCATCGTGTTGATTAGATTTTAATCTTATTACGTTTGGTAAGTATGGTAATGGCACCAGTTTTAAACACTTTTGACTGACAGGAACCAATAATGGACAGGATCTTAACTCTTAATTCAAAGATAATATGATTGAAAAGTAATTGCTGCAAAATACTCAAATGAAAAAACGTTATTTTTTTTAAACACAAGCGGCCCTAGTGACACCAATCTGAAACCGGCAAATTGCTGCCGTCTTAATCAAAAAGATAGCCCTGATATATAGACAGTAATTGAATCTTATCGATACCTTTTCATTCATTCAGCCACGGATCCAGCCTTCAGATTAGGGAGTGGTCACCACTACCGAACGCCGAAATTCGGTCAAGCGCGATTACTTTTATTTTTTAATTGCATTCTGATCCTCGTATCTACGAGTGCAGAAGGTGTTGGTCATGCCCTACCTGACCACCCCCGTGGGTCCGCTGCATTGATTAACACCATAACAGCCGAAAGACGTCCACTGGTGGACATAGGCCTTCGCCAAGGACCTTCACAACGGTCGGTTGTAAGCTCCGCATCCAATGGCTTCTCCAGAGCCGGATTTAGGGGATGGCAGCCGTGGCTACAGTCCCGGAGCCTCCACAGGTGACGGAGAATTTCTAATGAAAATAACATCCAAGTTTAATTTATTTGGAAAATAGTTAAGGGCCTCCACTTCTTTGTTGCCCCAGGGCATCCAGACCTCTAAATCCGGCCCTGGGCTTCGCGCTATATTCACTAGATCGTTAGTCCATCTTCTGGGAGGCCTACTAAAACTTCGCTTTTCGACACGCGGTCGCTATAGATGCTAACCCTTTCATTACGGAACCCTAAAATAGATACGTCACTCAGTCACAGTCAAAATGTTTCTTGCTAACAAGGTGCCTGACCTTGAAACAAATATTGGCCTCTCACTCATAAACTATGAATGTGAGTGAAAGGAGAATACAACCGATCTATTCTAGTGCTTTAAGCTCCTGTCTATCAGAAGCGACTCAGTCTAGAACAATGTAAAAAGGTCAAGCGTTAAAATAAACTGAATCTATCGACGTTTCCCGGTACCGTAGTTAAGACAGTTTGGTCTCTATTCCATTGGTCTGTGTATTAGCTCATCTTGCTTCCATATCGCAATAAGATTATTCTTATTCACTTGACAGTAATTACGTCAACAATTAGATTACAAATTGACGGTTAGCTTAGTAGTTATAAACATGCCTACAGTCAGCGTCAAATAGATAGGAGCAGCCAAAATGACCAATGTATATAGCAACACATCGTTATTCCTATAGAATAAAATACTACTCTGTCAAGAAAGTACCGGGAAAAGATCAATAATACACAAACTGTTTGTTAATCATCCAAATTTATTTTATCACCTTCAAAGTATGCTCCTTCAGAAACGATACACTTACGCCAACGAATAATCCAATCATCAAAACATTTTTTAAACGCTGTTTCCGGAATTGAATTCAGTTCTCGGCGCGAATTCTCCTTTATGTCTTCTACCGATTGAAAACGGGTGCCACGAAGTGGTAATTTGAGTTTAGGAAAAAGAAAGAAGTCGGCAGGAGCCATATCTGGTGAATATGGTGGTTGCTCGATGGTATTTGTTGAGTGTTTGGTCAAAAATTCTTTCACAATGATGGCCTTGTGCGAAGGCGCATTATCGTGGTGCAAAATCCAAGAATTTTCATTCCACAAATCTGGCCTTTTTCGTCGAATTTGCTCTCTTAAATGCCGCATAACGCTCAAATAATATTCTTTATTTACCGTTTGACCTTCCGGCAAGAATTCCGAGTGCACAACACCGCGATAGTCAAAGAAAACAGTCAACATGACTTTGACTTTTGATCGACTTTGGCGTGGTTTCTTCGGTTTCGGTTCAGTTGGAAGGCGCCACTCCGAAGCTTGTTGACTAGTTTGCATGTCAAACTCGTAAACCCACGTCTCGTCACCAGTAACAATGCGTTTCATGAATGTTGGGTCGGAATTGACTCGTTCTAGCATGTCCTCAGCGACTCTCATGCGATTGAGTTTTTGGAGAAAATTCAGGTCTTTTGGGACTAGCCGAGCGGTAACATGTTTCATACCCAAATGATTAGTTAAAATAGTACGGATCGACTCGTGAGATACAGAAAGTTCGGCGGCTATCTCTCTCAAAGTTGAATGAGGATTTTCAGTCACTATTTCCTTCACTTTTGCGATGTTAACTTCAGTTGCAGACGTTGATGGCCTACTAGAGCGAGGCAAATCTTCCATCACATCTCGACCGCTTTTGAACGCTTTGTACCACTCATAAACACGTGTTTTTGATAAAGTCGAATCACCGTAAGCCTTCTGTAACATTTTCAGTGACTCCGAACACGAAATTCCATTGGCGATGCAAAATTTAAGACAAACTCTTTGTTCAATGTTTTTGTCCATTATGAAATTCGCAATACACACTAGATATGATATAACTAAAAACAGCACTGTATTTAATATAAATAACAGATGCAACTCAAACTCCGCGCCAAAATAGAAAACAGTTGTGCCAATCTAACAACAACAAAAAAAACAAAAATTTGAATTTGGAACCATAAACAAATCATCCATTCCCGATACTTTGTTGACTGAATGTATGTGTTGCGATATATTTGGCCACTTTCGCTGCTCCTATCTATTTGATGCTGACTGTACAAAGCTAGTGGTCCCTGGTTCGATTCCTGGTAAGGGCAAAATTTTGGGACTAAGTCAATTTCTGTATGATTGCGCTTTGGTATTTTTCTTTATTTTATGCACATAATATAAAAAGTATTGTTTAATCTTATAATTTGGTTTTTTTCTCGAACGTTCAAAAATATCGGAATTCTTACAATCGTAACGTCCGCAAATTCAAATCGAATTTTAATTTTTCCACACAAACTAACGAACTTTATCATAATCAACCATATCATATTTTCTGGCTAAATAATACACTAGTTTGCTTGTATATAAACTATTTCCCAGCCCTTAGTCCGAATTAACAAACTTGCTAAATATTTTCCACTTCACAGATTACCCGACCAATTCCACAATCTGTTCACGTCTAGTCGGGTTAAGCGCTAGTTAGTCACTCGTAAATTCGGCGGTATTATACCGCCGGGTGATTCGAGCCAGATAATATGCTTAAAATCTGTAAAACAAGATCGTACAGTATGTTAGTTTATGTGTAATCGTTTTTTTCGGCAATATAATTAAAAGTTCTTACAAAAAGTGAGTTGGCATTTTTTTTTCATTTTTTACATTGCTGAAGTTAAAAAGTGTAAAAAGGTGTAACATATAATTCCAATTTATTACGATATTTCTAACAACATATAGCTTTAATGCGTCCAACATTTTGATCAAATCCTCCAAGCTTGGGTAACATCTGGGCAATTATGTTTGTAATCATTACCCGGATTGGGTTACCCTAAGCCTTATGTGTTTACCCACGTTAATCGGGTGATATTGTTTTGGGTAATAGGATTGAAATTGTTGTAACAGATGTATCTGTACTTATATCCTGAATTGATCTAGGTAGTAGCAGAATCAAGCAAGATCAAGTGCGGTGGTAATCTTTAGATTTCCTTTCCATATCAATAAGTTTCCCTCAAAAACACCAAACTTTAGATTAGAGACAAAAAGGATCCAATATCGTTCACCGAAGCTGTTTGTTACGAAGATACAGCGGTTTGGACGTGATTGCGTTAAAATAACAAAGACGCATACGCATTTAGGGAAGCAAAACTGTTTTAATTCTCTGAGAAATGTAAAATAAAACAAATTTATTTTAGGCACCAAATTGGAGATTTTTAAATTGCGCATCCTAAAAAGTTTTTTTTTAATTACCTTAACGGCATTGAAATAGAGTCGAAAAGTGACGTACCTTTTCATTCAGCAACTGTATAGAAAATAGTTTCTAATAGGGGTCTCTGCCGTTTGAGCGAAATATCTTTGGTCATTCATTCATCATTTCAGCCGAAAGACGTCCACTGCTGGACATAGGCCTCCCCCAAGGCTTGCCACAAGGACCGGTCCTGCGCCGCTTGCAACCATCGGCTTCCCGCAATCTTAACCTCGTCGTCAGTCCACTTGTTTGGAGGTCTGCTGTGATCTTTGGTCAAATGTATCATTTCCCAAATTTTCATTCCTCAAAAAATGACTTATTTTCCATCACAGCAGTTACTTTATTGTAGTTATTTTATTGTAGTCACAGCTCTAACCTCTAACCAATGTTAATAGCGGTTTTAATATCCTTAAAATAAAACAAAAATAATACAAGTATAGATTTTTGGGTAATAATATCGTACATTCGACCAAAGATATTTCGCCCAAACAACGGACACCAAGTTCCCGGAAGAGGGTCCAGGAACTAGTTAGAGCACTATCTAATACAAACAAACACCTTCCAATAGACATTAGCATTGTAACCATTTGCGCCTCAGAGCCGCTTAATCACTCGTATTCAAGCAATTTGGCGAGGCTTTGAAACAAAGACATTATTCCACAAACAATGCTCTCAAAGGGATACAACATTGCACTCGTTTGCGTCTCTGTCTAACCAATGGAGTACAACAGGGACAAATGCTATTGACTATTAATAGAACACTTTATTTTGCTTATTATTGTTTGTGTAAGGAAAGTTTTAGAACAACAGGTAGGCTTAACAAGATGCATTATGTGAATTATAACAGCTGTAAAAATCTGTCGTGTAGGCGAACGCTTTACAGCTTACATCAGTCCAGCGTGCAGCGTCTCTAAGGCCTATTGTCCACGTAAACGCACGTCATACGCACGCTATCGTCCACAATGCGGCAACGTCGCATTTGCCGCTTCGTGGACACAGTTTCGTTCGTTTCTACGCAAGATTCAAGCAATGGACACGCAAGCGCACAAATGACGATAGCGTGCGTATGACGTGCGTCTACGTAAACAGTAGGCCTAACTTTGAGGAGAGGAGAGTAGGAGGCAAAGTAGTTACTAACACTATGAAACGGGACATAATTGCGTAATAAATTACAGTCATTTACCTTGACGTTTCGACTGTGTTACAACAATGAATGAAGTGGAGGGGGTTCGTCTGCTTGTCGTGCGAGATTTCGACCCTCTTGGGCTTGTCCTTGTTATGCTGGGGCTACTCTAACGGGAAACGCCGTTAAAAATCAACGTTTTGTGTAGGCATAAGGCGATAGACGTTGATTTTTATCTGCGTTTCCTGTTAGTGTGGCCGCAGGGTTTTTGAGTAAGGCCGCGGAGCGTTCGAACCGCCCCGCTTTTATGTCATGAAAATGACGTGTAACATTACAAACAGCTTTTAATTTCGAGGTATTATGTTAGAAACTAAACACGACGATTTTAATTTAAAGTAAACGCCGTTTAAATACACGTGATTTTTTTCGTGACATAAAAGCGGGGTGGTTCGAACGCTCCGCGGGCTTACCCTATTATGTGTGAAAATCGTGTAAGTTAAAAACAATATAATTATATCAAAGCAGAATTAAGTACCTTTACGTATTATTTGATTTCTGCCGTGTTAATCTCGCAAAGCTACCGGTATATTCTTAAATTTGTGGACAAGCTCGCCAGAAAGTTGGTAAAAAAAATCATTTATTTCGGATGACACAAAATCCATATTTGATTCATACAAAATAAAGTAAAATTGAATAATAAATGTTACAAATGTTAAATTTAAATTTAAGAATACATACAATTTATAAATGTCAAACAATCAAACAAAAACAGATTAAGTTTTACACGTTACTGCTGCAGTAATAATGCAATTTGTCGCCATGAAGCCAGCGCTGATCTTCCATTGCGATCATATTGATAATGTATCAGCAGTTTACACAAACCTAAAAAAGCAACAGAAAGCAAAAACCACATTCACCGATGTCGAAAAGATCCCCAAGTCGCTAAACTTTTCTGTATCTGTGATTACTTTTTGTTCAGAGGCTTAAATGTCTATGTACACTGTCAATCGGTTCTGTAGACAACGTCTACGCAGTAAATATGTGTATTGACTGTGTCAACAATAATAGGTCGTCCATTAGAGACCCGACACCGCCTGACGCCATTACGGGACCTTCATTCAGGGTGTCCGTTACGCGTATTTTAAGTATTTGAAGAGTTTTGCTTGATATGGAGAACTTTTTGGTGATGTATATTACTCGTACGTGTATACGTTTTTTTTTCTGTCGGATACGTGCTTAAAATGTTTCTGATCTTACTCCTTTCGTATTCAAAGCACAAAATTTTGTTAGTATTTTTCTGACATGTCTCTCAATAGGTATCTTTAGATGAAACGCTCTCTCTCGAACCTTTATATACCGTTATTTGCCAATATGTATTTTTTAATTTTTTCGAATCAAAACTAAATAAAAGTTCTTTTGTTCAGGGATGTACCCCACAATTAACTTTTCTGCATAACATTCTAGTATTTCACAAATGAATAACAAAACGAATTCTAAATTCATTTCTCTAGCCCAACTTCTGAAAAATGTGTAACACACTGTGCACATTATTTAATCCAACTTCTATAAAAGATTTTATGAAAATACATTAGACTAACGCAAGTATTTCACTAATCGTTTTTTTTTACAAAACCTACATTTTATTCTTTATGTAGGTCCAAATAGAAACTTCAATACCAATAAATTGTACCTTTACAATGTAAGACTTGTAATATAAAAAAGTACTTGAAGCGAGGTCAAGTGTTCACGATCTTCTCTGAGAGCTTTGTACCTATTATTTACCAGTACAGTATTATAATACCTAATAATAAATATCAGGGGACATGTTACTCAAATTGAACAAACTGTATAAGCTCTAGGCTATTGTATTGTAGGTACTATAATCACACTTATACGGAGAAATAAATACTTAGATACATGGAAAAACATCTAAAATACAGGAACAAATATCTGTGTTCATCACACAAAGATTTGATTGTGACCTTCTCCGTGGATTGAATACGGGACCGTTAGCTTCTTGGCCAGGTTTACTACCAACCAGGCTAACCGCGATGTCAAAAAATCGTCGTCGACAATAATTTGATGCTGGAATAATTTTTTGTCTAAAATAGATTCTTGAACTTGATGAAAATACAATTGGGTTTCCATTAAGCATTCAGTTGCCAAACTTAACACACAAATATTCTAAGAACTTTTTACTTAATCCCACCATCTCGTAGTGGGTAAAACGGCACGTAAATTTCTCTAGAGTTTCGGAGAAGCCAAAAACCACGATAAAATCATTCGTTAACAAAATCACGAAGGTGAATGTTCGCGTTAAGGAATGACCTACACCTTGAACCTATTGACCCCTCCGCTGATAGAAGAGAAAGTAATTTTAAAAGAAACTTTGTATCAGGCTACATAAAGACGTCAAGGTAAGTAAACAGGGCGACACTCGACTCTCGGTGTTGTCATTGAGTGTCGTTGTGTGTGTACATCGTCGACATAAATTGATTACAGTTAAGACGCCAGTGACGTGTCGAGATTTGTGTCTAAGTCACCGTGTATTTACTTACTAACTTAAGTTAAGTTCAACAGTCTACGGTCTTAGTTACCTATGTGAGTTTTTTTTATTATCTTCACATCGATATGAAATTCATATTTATGTTGTCAATCCTTCATGACTAAATGGCTTAACTTCTTGGACTCTTTTTTGGACATTTGCCATTCAGAATACCTGAGAATTTTTTCACGATAAAAACTTCGTCAGTTTACAGAACTTTTTTTATACAAACATTTTTAAAACAAGTTAGTTTATATTAGTAACGTTAGAATTGGTATTCTAACGGATACATTAAGGAGTATTTGTTATAGAATTGTTCTAACAGCGTCACTGACAACTGACCACTAGTGAGTTACACCAGAAGTGTAAAGGGCAAAGATTCACAAATGATTAGTTAACTATGGAGCTGATCGTATGAGTTGATTCCGCCTTCTCTCTCCCAACTCTACGCGATTACACACTGCTTGGCCTTATAACTACTATTGTCGTCAACAAAATCGTCTCATTATGACACAACATAACTGTACAGGATGTGTTGATAAAGTGCACATATTAAAAACATTAAATTAGACTTTATATACGAAAATATGTTTTTTATGACTCTTGAAAAAAAAGTATTTCACAACTGTGTACCTCATGTAAACAAAAAAAAAAACAATTTTTTTCGTCGATGAAAAATTTAATATCCTACCCCACCCCCCACTCATCCCCCCATCATGTATTTCTGCTATAGCATAACTTTTGTTAATGTCAAGCTCTTTATAATGAACTCAATAAAAGGTGAGCGACATGACCTTGCGATTACTTATTTTTACAATATGATATTTTCAGGAATTCCTTATACAAAAACTGCCTTTTCATCCAGTCCATTACATGACCTATCATTATAGCTACCTACTTATTTAACAATTTCGTGTCAGTAGGTGTGATCAATATTGAAGATGACAGTGCAGCCCTGTTGTGAGGCTTCTCTGACCTTCGGATCCTTAATCCGCTATGTAACGTAAGGTTGTAGCCTTATGCGATCGTGAATCGTGTTTAATTTACAAAAATGATAATCATTTGGTTGAAGGGTTTAAAAAAAAAAAGCATAGTTAAGGACTAAAATTAACAACGGTAAATGTTTCCATTACGTCAGTCCTTAACTATTGAGATATTATAACCTATCCAATAAAAAAAGAATTAATAAAGTCGGTCCTCAATTCGCGAAGATATTGCGTAACATACACAAAAAATGGTCGAAACAATAGAGAAATTTCTCCATTGTTACAGTCAGTTGTAAATAAACATAATCTTATGACACTGCTGGTAATGTTTTTGTTATCAAACGAGATGATGAAAACTAAAGAAGAAAAGATAGAAGGGAATAGAGGAAGGTAGACCAAGTATAGCTCATTAGGTTGTAGGTCGAAGGTTGGAAGGATGGTTGGAATGGCTATCCATTGCCATATATATCCCTTACCTTCTATAAAGAAGAAGAGGACTTAGGAATATATTGTGAAGAGCTCTAAAATATATAGATGAAGAATATTATTAGGATGGCGTAAAAGAGAAAAGTGGCAATTCTCCAGCGCTAGCTCTTACTAACACAAATGATGATATTAATTTGAAACTAGTACAGTCATTAGCAACATTGTCCTTATCTAATATAACTAGAGGCATGAGGGAGTCAGATATTTATGAGCCCAAAATTGAACCAGGAAATATGAAGTCGCTTACAGGAAACCTTTTCAACCGCTTATTGACAAACTGGCTTATGGACAAATGTTTTACAGTGTTCGAGATTATTTGAAAAATGTAAATGAATAATGTATTATGACACTACTATAATTTTAATTAACTTTTTTGATATTATAATATTATTATATTGACTTGAGCCCAGCAATATATTTGCATGCTTGCATGCAGGCTGAATATACTGTGAACATTATTTTGTAACACTGTTCTGGCAAATTTTATTTGATTTAATAATATAGTACATTACTGGCTGATGACTGTACGAAGATGCTAATGATAATGACTTTACGACAAGCTTGACAGCGTTGGAACTGTCACGAAGGATACATCGATAAAAACGATGAATGATAACGAGGAGCATTATGAATATTGGGTTTTTCAACATTAGTTCTGTCCGACGAAGGCGTTTGACTATGTTGATGCCAGTAATATTTATTTACTTATTAACATAATTTTAAGTTTAATATTTTTCCTTGGTTATAGTCGAATCTAATCAAATTTACATCAAGGTAATCGTTTGAACCAGCCTTGAACCAGGTTCAGAAGTCAATCAAAAACGGTCTTCGATTTCTAAATCAATAGCAGCGTGATGAATTGCCCTGCTCCCATCAATCAATCACTCTGTCCGTTCGCACCGAACGATTAATCACATTTTTCATACATCATGAATCAGTTAAGACTAATTTAGACTTGGATGGTTAGTTTTGTCTGACTTGGTAATGTATGTAAAACTGACAGACTAACAGATAGACAAGGAACAGAGTACTATAGCTGCTGAAGAATTTGGAGAATGTTCATGTAATATTTTGGTGATGCATTAGAACGAATTTTACGAAAATCGACCCCATCGAAAATGACTCGCCGCTACCTTCAATGGAGTAAATACTGCAATGTCGTCATGCAAATGTTTAAAACACTTTACTAACTAGCTATCGAATTTGATAACAGCTTGGGGAGCGTTTATACTATAAACGATGTACCTATTAATTGATGTACCATTTATGGAATAAGATAACTGTCTAGTGTTTAGTGCCAGTTTTATATTACCATACAAAACAAAATTGTTATTATTATTTGATGATCTCAGGTTTTCATACAAACTAAACACGTCCTAGAGTTTACGGCATTATACGACGTCAAAATTTGTTGCCTACCGCCTTGGGTCGTGCTATGAACTGTCAACACCTGCCGAGTTCCAACCCGTGAAAGGAACAGATATATGTGCCTACTATAGCTCTATTCCTTTCACGGACTAGAACATAAAGGTTGTAACAGTTCATAATACGCCTGCCGGTAGGGCGTACTGTTCGTAGCAGATTTACGCAGCATAGTGAAAAATTAATGCTGCTACGGGCTACGGCGTAGCGCTCGTAGCATTAATTGGGAGAGCCTTTCATTTCACTTTTGTGTTAAACTTGTTATTATCATCATATTGTTACCGTTATGGTAGATTACATGATGACAATATGGTTTTATAAAAAGTGGAATATAAGCCCTGTGAATGTGTTAAAATCGCTCAGTTACAAGCCCTAGCCTGACATTATTATGTTTATTTATTTGTAGTGCTACACGTACTGAGCGTAACGACATTACGGGCGTTTTCCGGAAACACGTTACCTTATTTACGTGTCACGTCTACTGGAACTGAACTGACCTCTATATTGTGCTGGAATCGATACGTTTCAAGGGTCACATCGCACAAATTGAAACAGCCTTCTATTCCACATTGTATTAGCCCATATTGTTTCAATATTGTGATTATATGGTTGACGCTGTGAGAGCACTTATTCACATGATACTGTCATAATGAGCTATAACTTCAAATGTGATTATGATATGGAAGCAAGATGGATTAAACTAAAATAGAATTAATGCACTGAAATATTACTGTTCAAGCTTAATAATAAATATGTTTATCAAGATCGAGTACAACGAATTCTAGTCGCACTTATAAAATGAAATCATCCTGTAAAATTGTATTAGTATGAACAATCATGTCCTAACTGATGAAGGACACACAAAACGATTATTTAACTTTAAAAAACGCGAGATAACGCCGGAAATCTTTTTTGGACCAGATACTGATTCAAATTCCGTTTTCGTCAGGGAAATTATCGATTTCTAGAGGGAAAAAGTTAATTTTTCCCGCTGGCTCCGTGGGAACTTTGTGAATCCCCGGATTTTATTGAGAAATATTAAATTTATTCAACTAAAGCTGATTAAACGTGGTTTCTTTCCTTATTTATTTGATGTGGCGTTGTTATTTTGGTTTTGAAATATCGTGTGACAAGTTGTCAAAGAATTTCGTGTATTAGTTGGTTTTAGTGTGACAAATACGTACAAAAAAATAAGGAAATCTTATCAATATCGTCTTAGAACGTTTGTTAACAGGTAACATTGAAACATCAATTAATTGGTAAATAACTTGTAGTATTTTTCATTATTTGTGAGTCTAGCAACATAGACTACCAGTTTTGGCTGAAAAAAAAGTTTGTAATTATGAATTGCAGTCATGTTGTGATTTAAATATCACGAAAACTCAAATTTAAAATGTTTGTGGCTCTTTCTTTCAAAACGATCCTTTTCCATTTACTTGTCAGTTGAGTATTATTTGTTAATAATCACTTCGACAAATGTTTATAAATGTAAACATGTAAACTCATTGTCTAAGTTCATAATTGGCTATTTGACTAATGTCAAAATAAATTATTTTTACACTAAAACTAAATCAAGCTTTCGAAAATAACACGGAAAAACATAGCGATCGTTTATTTTTGGAATTTAAACGATTTATTGGAACTGAAAATTGTGACGTCACATTATACTATTTTCATATTAACTTCATACTACCGGATCGTTTTGACGTTTCAATAAAAGTTGCTGATTTGACCAGTCATCTAAAATACACACGTGTATAGGATTTTTTTCCAGTGTGACAATAGATTAATCACCTCAAAAATATTTTTTTACAACTAATCGTCTGTTTTTAAGTAACATGGCTGTAGTTTTAGTACAAATCCCTTTATGATAAAGGCCGTATTACTTTGATCAAAAACTCTTATAAAATAACGTGCCACTTTTAAAAATAAACCATAACGACCTGTATTTTCAAAGGGTCTTGCTGAATTTGTTTACACTACCCGTCGAACGAGGGCAATATATACAAACCAAAATAAGTCGTATGTTCTTGAAACTAAAGTTCCTTTTCTTTTGTCCACAGAACGATTCCCTTCACGCAGCTGTGACGTCATTAACTAAGAATCAAGCGGAGCACTACGATAAATATAACTGCTTGTAAGTGAAATAAGTATTCAAAACTTTATTTTCACTAATATACCTACTACTAATATTACACATGTAAAAGTGGATGATATTAAGTACACAGATAGTCCTTATCTTGAATTTAGACAGGGTATTTTTATTCTGTTTTTTTTTTTGAGGGAAAAGCATTAAGGAGCGACCACACCGCTGCTCAAAATACGGTGACGGTACGGAATCGCAGTGAGAGAGTGATTCGGTGAGGACGGTATGCGTTAGAGACGTGGCGTATACGTCACTGGGTCACCGTATTTTGAGCAGCGTGTGGTCGCTCCTTTAAATTAATTCAACGTGGATAGAGTCGCGGGGAAAAGCTAGTAGACAGTAAAATTATTTGTCAAACATAACTTATAACGTAGTGATGTGGTCCTTTACAATGGGCCTCATAAGAAAGCTCAAGGTCACCCAAATGGCAATGGAAAGGGTTATCCTCGCCGACATAGCCCAGCGAATTGCGAACCTTAAGTGGCAGTGGGCGGGGCACACTGCTCGTAGAACCGATGGCCGTTGGGGCGGAAAAGTTCTAGAGTGGTGGCCGCGGACCGGAAAGTGAAGTGTTGGCAGGCAAGGTGGACCGACGATCTGGTGAGGATCGCGGGAAGCCGATGGATGTGATTAGCACAAAACCGGTCGTCGAGGAGATCCTTGGGGAAGGCCTATGTCCAGCAGTGGACGTCTTTCGGCTGATATGATGATTAAAACTTATAAACTCTAAATTATATGCAGACCTCGATCACTAGCAAATTAACCACGAGTTCTACTCTTTATACAGTTCAAGGGCCCTAGCCAAGATGTATTACGCTAACTTAACGATTTTCGAAAATCGATAAATGTATGAAATTGACATAAGCAGCTGACGCGACAGATCGTTAGCTTACGTCATTCTTATAACATTTACTTTGATTTCGTAATCGTTAATTTAGCGTAATACATCTAGGCTAGGGCCCCAGGGCCCTTAGCTAAGATGCATTACGCTAAGTAGCGTTTCTATTCGTTTTGTTTTTAAACCAATCGCGTCACTGGTAGAGCACGCCATACGAAGAGTCACGTGATCTATATATGACTCGATTGGTTTAAAAACGAAACGAATAGAAACGCTACTTAGCGTGATGCATCTTGGCTAAGGGCCCTGTTTGACTGTTCAGCCCACGCTCTGCCTCACCGCCCTGCATTTGCGTGAATCAACATAGCATCACAGCGTAGAAAGTTACAGAGTGGGACGTCTTTGAAGTCTCAGGAAATGCCGCCTTTCGTTATTGCCGCAGGGTTGTCACATTTATTTATTTATAACCATACCATACCATACCATACCACCATACCACCATACCATACCATACTTGTTTACCGGGAACACCCAAATATTCCGAAAATTTTTTTTCCGAATATTCATTTGTCCGAATTTTCATTTTTCCGAAATCTATGTTATGCTAGAGCTATTTAAAATTAAAAACATATTTGAATCGCTATGAGTAGGTTAGGTTAGGTTTAATTTAAGTGCGATATCAAAAAATAAAGTCTTCATTAAAAAAATTGCATTCGGAATTATGAAAATTCGGGATTTCAATAAATTCGGAATTATGACTGTTCGGAGTTATGTAGTGTACCCTTGTTTACCATATTTGCTTATTGGTAGTACTTGTATGTAGGGTACCAGTAATAACATACAGTCTCTCACAGCACAAGTAATATGGAGCATTTTAACTCTATCGAAATACTTAATAAGATGCGTCACTAAAATGCGCCACTCCTGAACAGTGTGTCCCAAGCGATTACATGGCAGCTTGGGCTCGCTACTGCCCCTCTCTCGCCCCACCCCGCACGATTGCTCTGTCTAGACATGTCCGTTGGATGACTATAGGCAAGGGTTTATATAGACTGTGATAGCATAGACAACTCATCGCCTTTCGTAGAATATTTATAATTGCTGAGTCATAGGTCTTTCTCATGAGCCAATTTATGATATAAGGATCTCGAAGCGTTAACGCTTTTGCTATTATGCGTGCCTTTAATTGAGAAGTTCCATCTATGAGTCATAGCACAAGAAACCGCCTTTAAAATGGAGCTAAAAAGAATGTTCCTTTAAAATTTTGCTTTTATAACGTAACTGTCTTTATAATATGAGGGGACCATCTCATACCAATTGACCTAGTCCCAAAACATAAGTACTAATACTTAAATACATATAAAACATCCATGACTCAGGAACAAATACTCGCGCTCATCACACAAATATTTGCCCATACCGGGATTCGAACCCGGGACCGCTAGCTTCGTAGGCAGCGTCACATGACTACCAACTAGGCTAACCGCGTAGTTGATTCCCCGTGACTCCGTCCACAAAGAAATCGTTCATCGTTGTTTCCCCGGAAACTATCCAATTAGTGTCCTAATATATTATATCATAAGTCACAACTCTCACGTTGAGCAGTGACGTGTTGCGACCAACAAACAAACATACAAACGCACTTTCGCATTTATAATATGAGTAAGGCTAAAAAGCATCAACATTTAATTTACATCACGATATTCGAGTGCTTAACTAGAAGTACCGCACTTAAAAACATCATAAAGTCAACATTTAAAACGTTTCGAAAGTTTCTTGTTTTAATGGTGGGAAGTTAAACGTTTATGAGGTTCTAGATGAATCCGCAAAGTTAAATTTAACTTTAGAACACGCTATGTTAAACCAGCGCTAACTCAATGTTCACTTTGCTCAATTTTTTTAATTAAGACAAACGGATTGGCAGCTGGAAACGTTGCTAAGAAGCAATTAAGTTTACCCATTTAAATTTAATGAAAGTGGAACAGAGAAAATTTGTACAATTAAATGATTAATTTCTACTCTGTTTGTGAAAAGTTGATTGTATGAGACGTATTTGGATTAATAAAGTCATGATTGTGTTGAAGATTTAATTGCATTTTTAATTATATCGTATACATATAAAAAAGGGTACAAATTAAAACGTCGAATATTTTTTCGCGAATATTTATTTGTCCGAATTTTAATTTTCAATTGTGCTGGAGCTATTTTGTATTAAAAGCGTACTTACTTTAAATGCTATGCGTAATAACAATAAAGTCTTTAATCTAAAAAATACAGAATGATGGAAATCCGGAATTACGTAGTGTACCAATTTAAAAAATAATCAGGGCCAATCTCACACATATTGACCTAGTCCAAAACTAAACTCTAGATAGAACTAGGCAACTATAAACATACTTATAATAGAGATATACATAGAAAAGAAGTACCTATACTCGCGCTTATCACACAAATATTTTCCGATACTGGGATTCGAACCCAGGACCGTTAGCTTAGTAGGCAGGGTGATTACCAAAGCTAACCGCGTCGTCATGTAAAATACCTATTACGGCCGCACTCAGAGACGTCAATTAAGTTTTAAATTTCATTAAAGTAGCTGCTGTCACTTTCTTTGCTATAGCAATATAATATCTGCCGCACTCAGAGACATCAATTAACTTTAAAATTTCATTAAAGTAGCTGCTGTCACTTTATTTGCTATAGCAATAGAATAAGACGCAGCAACTTTAATGAAACTTAAAAAATAATTGACGTCTCTGAGTGCGGCAGTAAGACGCAACAACTTTAATGAAACTTAAAAATTAATTAACGTTTCTGAGTGCGGCAGTTAGTGTTATAAATGCGAAAGTTCAATTTATTTCACTCAATTTGACGTTTATTTGAGAAATCGCCCGAACTGAACTAATTTTATGCTTTAATCCGCTCGGATGGATAGTTATGGCCGCGTTCAGACTGACTGGCCACCAGCAATTTGAATGCACTGACGGCTCGTGTAATGCACGTGGATTTTGCTGGCGAGTAATATTGATGAGCTGTGAACAAAAGGGATATTGGGTGCGGTAAGCGCGATTCTAAGTGCATTGGTAGATAGACAGAAACATAACAATAGATCAGGAATCAAATAACTCGATTAGAATGTGTACTTACTTAGGTAGCTAACAAAGAAAGGTTGGGTAAATGCCCGGCTTCGATTTGATTTATCTTGATATTGTTAGGGAGTATAGTAGTGTATAGTGTGAGTGTGTTACAGACACGTATTTTTTTTTTGCTGTTTCTTTTTCATGTTATTAAAGATTTAGTCAAACCAGTAATTAACTGGCAATTTGCTTGAACAAAATTATCTACAGAAGTTAGAGGGTTTAGTCACTTTTCACTACTTTTGGAGGACAATTTTCTCCCAATAGGTTGAGATTGGGCAGTTAAAAAAATACTTGTCCGTTATTTAGACTACTCTCTAACATACAACAAAATAAATCAAATTGGAGCCGGGAAAAGAAAAACATACATAATATACAGAAATACCTACACACATAAATACATGGAAAACATTTAAGACCCGGTAACAAATACTCACGCTCAAGAAATATTTACCCATACCCAGAATTGAACCCGGGACCTAGCTTCGTAAGCAGAATAGAACTAGGCTAACCACGACGATGTATTGTTCGCAGAAGAAGACTACCAGATGATGTGAGGACATGCAGAAACTACGCGTACTTGCAAGAAATATACGATGCGGTACGAGCGACTGACAGTAAGTATTATCTTTAACCCATTCAACGCCACTCACGACACGTTGTCGTTCTCTGTTCGTAGAGAGTTTGAGCTACATACGAGGATTACACGGCTACGCGCTACGAGTGTAGCGGCGTAGCACTGCTGGCGTACATATACTATTATAAAACATTCATGTCCACGTTATCTAATTTCTATATAAAACTAGCGACCCGCCCCCGCTTCGCTCAGGTGCAATTTTACAAAAAAAATCTTTCATACGAACCGTCCTGACAATTATGAACACAACAAAAAATGTCTGCTAAATCGGTCAAGTCGTTCTGAAGTGATGGTCTTTCATACATATGGCAATAGATTTATTTTTATAGGTGAGGCTACTTTAACGTTATTAGCGTTCTTTGGACTGAAGTCAAATCAATGACTATCCGGATTTCATTTCAGTCCTTAATGGTAAGTTTTACGTTTCGGGAATTACTTATAAAATTTTTGGACATAAAAATGTTTTGATCCTGGAAATGGGTTGTAATCTCATGACTACAAACCTAAGAGCCGTATTAATAGGTGCCTACACTCACCGTGGTTGAGATGCTCGTCTCAAGATTCGTCAAAGTAATCGTCAACTCATAGAAAACTGTCATCTTGAGACGCATCTCAGTCAAGATCAGTATCTTAATACGGCCCTAAGATTGCAAATGAGTTACGAAGACGTATGTAATGCCTCTATGTTAGTTAATTTACTGGTTGTAAAGATCCGAATGGACCCTGCACAAAGCCCTACTTCTACAGTACTGAACTATAAAATATGTATGTCTCGACAAACTTGCATGGCTTATTGACAATGTCATCTTTTTCATTTGATTTAAGACTTAGGTTCTATTTATTGAAATTAACCCTGGATTATTTATAACCTTTAATAAAACCACGTAACACGTGATAGGGGGTAATTCTTCAAGCGTTTCAACCGCTCTCATTCCCCTGGTCGCAATTAATGTCAAATTTCCTGTAGATTAGTATAGCGTTTTCAGTTATTTTGTAGAACTCAGGGCACTCTACAAGATAACCGAAAATAGCATCCAAAGCTACAGGAATTTTGACATTAATGCGACCAGGAGGAAGAGAGCGGTTGAAACGCTCGAAGAATTGTAAATTTTACGTACAAGCAAATGAACTTGTACCGCACGCCCGCCCCAGCTGTTCATAACATTTTCCATTGATTAAATTAAATTTGTTCCCTAACTTAAATAACGATTGCTCCAAAAATACACACGAAAGGGTTTCAATCGACTCGGTGACTAGAAACTTCCAACTTGTACAAGCAAAGTCACCATCATGGAACTTGGGTAACAGTAATTTTCTCTGGTATAGACTTAATAAAACGAGGAAGATTAATTTAAAATTATAAATTATAAATTATAAATTATAAATTATAAATTATAAATTATAAATTATAAATTATAAATTATAAATTATAAATTATAAATTATAAATTATAAATTATAAATTATAAATTATAAATTATAAATTATAAATTATAAATTATAAATTATAAATTATAAATTATAAATTATAAATTATAAATTATAAATTATAAATTATAAATTATAAATTATAAATTATAAATTATAAATTATAAATTATAAATTATAAATTATAAATTATAAATTATAAATTATAAATTATAAATTATAAATTATAAATTATAAATTATAAATTATAAATTATAAATTATAAATTATAAATTATAAATTATAAATTATAAATTATAAATTATAAATTAATTATTAATTATAAATTTGTCGTAAACATGAGTGAGTCTTAATATAAAAACTTGAGCTAAAGCGAAATTACTCGTACACCCGGTTCACACTTTTTCAATTTATACGATTAGGTTTTCTTATAACGTTTATTTAAATAACTAAAACATCTAGATTGATACGATTTTAAGTCAGATTTCTGATACTATGTAAGCAGTGGCCACATTTTTAGTTCAGTTTCCTGCAAATTTTCATTCGATCATCTCATTTGTTTTAACCATATTGTTTTAAAAACCTTTTTAACTTTGCCTTTTAATGTCAATACAGCTTTAGTGAACAAGACGTACTATAATTATAATGATATGGTATACAAAAGCCTTTCCAGCTATGTTATTCTGTTGACACATCGTCGTTCAGTTCTACTCAGTCGATGAATAGCCGGCGAATTTACGTCGTCCGTCAAGGTGGGTAAATGACATTCAACTGCCTGCACATTCATTTAGTCGCTGGTTTCACAGCTGGTCGTCAGTGAAATCAGCGACTAAATGAATGTGCAGGCAGTTAAATGTCATTTACTCACCTTGACGGACGACGTAAATTCGCCGGCTATTCATCGACTGAGTAGAACTGAAGGACGATTTGTCAACAGAATAACAAAACAGTTATATATTTATAATGTATAATTTATATTTTTCCTTGTTGCAGGTGTATGCACGGAAGATTTTATGGCAAAATTAGGGGAATATTTAATACTTACGGCGTTTTCACACAACTGTCGAATAGAACGGGCGTATAAATGTTTAGGCACCAATTTAATCGAATTCCTCCACACATTGGACAGTGTGCACGATGTTTTACATGACCAGGTGAGATTTTAAATTTAAAGTTTATTTCGTGTGACGAAAGCATTAAAATTATTTAAACATAATATCTTACAGTACTGGAATCTTTATGGGTAGCAAAATTGTTACATGATGGTTATTGGGTTCCTTCAAAATAATCAAAGGTCGCTTTTTACGGCACAACATTACAATCATAATACGAATTTTGAACGTTGTGATTGACGCGTTCGTTACCACTGACTAGAAATTGCATGTAATTTAAACATGCTGGGTGTGTCGCTGGCAGTGAACGTTTTATATAATACAGTTCCAGGCACCATCATTTCAATAGAAACATTATAGCCTTAATAAATTACCTCTCTTAGCGCAAAGCCTTTAATGGTCGGAGACACAAAATACCCTCTAACGGACTCTTAACCAACAAGAAATTAGATGGAGTTTCAACTGAGAGCACTTTAAAGATTAAGCAAAATGATCTTTAAAGAGATTTAAATAACACAGGCGTTACTATCTGACGTGAAGTTTCTCTTAGAAGATTAAAGTTAAAGTTTATGAAGAGCAAAAGAGCCGTGAGTGAATCCTCTTTCTATATTGTTATTCACAAAGTTAAATGGCGGGAGGGATTTTTATGATGAAAAAGTAAAACTAGCTGCTAGAAACGGGCTGAGCTGTTGCTAGAAGCCATTTTAAAAGTTATCAAAGCTGAAAGTAGGATTATATTTTGAATAACAGTCCGTTTGAGACGGTAAAAGGCGTTTATTACGACTTTCCAGGACAACATTGCAGTAAAAGCCTTTATGACTTCATTTCATATAGTGCACGTTTACTTCAAATCTTCAGAAATATTCATGAGATAATATTTTTCTTTCACATCGCCTGCCATTGACTGCAAAATCATCATTGAAAGTGTTATCCAGGAGGACTTGGCTTTCACCAAGTTACAAAGTAACATACCTGTGGTGTTTTTTTTTTGCTCCTTAAGATTAAACAGTCCTGCATCTAGTTATTTCCCTTGGTTTTCATCAAATGTTTGATTGTCTGTGACGCGGCTCTCGAAACCCTTTGGCTTTAAAATGCTCAAATAATATTTAAACCCCCAGGATGACGCGCAAAAAGAAGATTCCCAGGAGTACGAGGCGGCGTTCGTCTGCACCACGTCACATGAAGGAAAGATCGAGCTTCATCTGACCACAGAGAGTGAGCCAGTAGCGTACTTGCTGGTGGGGAGCCTGCGGATGATCGCCAGGCGCCTGTACGACACACAGACGGACATAAGACTGATGAGTTATACTAATGATCCTAGAAGATTTAGGTGAGTATAAAGAAGGATTTTGGAAAGAAAAATACGTAAAGATTCAGTTCAGTTGTTTTGAAATCTTGTCGTATGTAATCTTGTCGTTACTCTGACTTCAGTTATTATTACGTGAATTGAGTTACTTTTGTTTATTGCGTGATTGTTTTTTTGCGATTGTCTCGCAAGTTGGACCTTTACAACTTTTCGGAATAAACCATATTGGTACTTTACGTCAATTCTATACGTTTCGTGTAAAAATACCCATAGTGTGATGAGGAGTAAGAAAAGCAAAAATTAACACAATAATAAAGAACCAGTCCCACCATTTTTTGTGTAATTAATTAATTACTGTTACCCATTGTGTAGTCCTATAAGGTTTAATTTGGAAGACGAGGTCAATTTGTGTAAAATTGTCAACTGATTAGATATTCTTACTCCTTAAGTTTAAAATAAGATATAGAAGTCAAATCGAATCTGAAATACTTTGATATAAAAAACTGTCCTAACTAGGCCAATAATTGCTTACTTAACTTCTTAGGGGCTGGCACAACATAATAAACATAATGGCAACTCATTTGTTGGTCATTGCGACCCTCTCTAGCTAAATTAGCAAGAACGCGCGTAGCGATTATGTTGTGTTCTTGAGCAAGAAAAGCCAATAAACCTTTGTTAATTACTAAATACAACAAATTACAAAATATTTTTTTACAGGTATGAAATAAACGCGGTACCATTGCGCCAGAAATCAAAGGAAGATAGCATTGAAGTGGTAAACGAGGCAGGTGTAGTGGCCTCGTCCAGCAAGGTGACAGATCTGAGGATCGGAGTGGCCAGTTTCTGCAAAGCGTTCCCGTGGCATTTCGTCACGGACAGGCGGCTGGAGTTGGTGCAACTTGGTAAGTCATTTCACAAATTATAATAATTAGGTTAATATTCACGTTAAGTGGACGTATTTTCAAAAAAATACGATAATCATATTGATGATACTAGAAGTTTACAGACATAAACAGAATATTTATATGAAAAAAAAACTTACAGTGCAAATAACTCATAAATCGGTCTACGGGGTTGTACTTATCTCCCACTTGCTTTCATTTACCTTAAGCTAGCCTAACTGATTTTACTCGCACCCAAAAGACTTTATAATATTTCTTGCACTAAACTAAACTAAAAATATTTTAAATACCTAAGCTATATCATCCGAAAACTCAAAAAGGTTTGTATAATGAAGTGTTCCAATTAAGGAACGGAACCTGGTGCCTATTATCATCGGCAAGTTGTTAATTTATTTCCTTGAGGCTACAATAAAGATTAAAAATGATGCTTCCTGCTAAGATTTGTTGTAAATATCTTTGGATGGATAATTGGATGAGTAGCGGTAGTTTGTCTATGTACAACCACTTCCCATTGGGTGGGATGGGATGTCTATATGTGCCTGTCTAAGCAGAGAGAGTTTTGTTTCTAATGATATTTAAAGACAATGTGTAATAAAAGAAAAAAAAACTAAACTAGATTTGTAAATAATTACACGAAATGAAACACATTACGGACTTTGTGGAGGTACCACCACCACGCATAGAAATGAAATCATATAAGCACATAAGTCAATATTAAACTCATTTAAGTGGTTACGAAAAGACACGAGTTAGAGTTCATTTTGCGTGTTACACAAGCACACTACAGAGTGAGCCGAACTTTAACTAAGTTGCAGAGTTTCCTCGTACCTCCCGTCGAAAAGCCGGATTCCATCAATAGCACTTCGATGAGCGGCAATAAAATGCCATACGATTCAGGACGCAGTTTTTGCTAGATGTGGTAAAACTGAAATCTCTGGGCTTAGAGTGGCATTCTACGAAATGTAACGACGTCCGAAAACTATCAAGATATATAATTACCTACTCGACCCAACGGCTGCTTACGTGAATTCTATACATTTTTAATTTCCACAATCGTTAACATTCGCAGAATACATCGCACCTTCAGGATGAAAGTGACCTAATACAAAATATTAAGTTTTCTACTTCGAGTTTTCTACATTATTATTATAGGGACCTAATTCAAAATCTAAACATTGGTCACTTGCATTCTAAAGGTGCAACATCTTGTCTGGGCTAGTGACCTACAACATTGATTTACGTACAATCGAACTCATAAGTACCTTTACATATTAGTGCCATGTCTCAGTTACGTATTATAAGTTATAAGTGTAAATAGTTTGAATTTAGTATGTCAATACTGCGACAAGGTACTAAAATGTACAGCTACTTATGAGTTCGACTGTACAATTTCGAATTTTATGACCGAAAAGATTGTTTTCTGACACAGACTGACGATTTCGTTGGACTATCCGCTGCTCGCAAGTGGCAGCAATTACCTACAATCCAGTTACCTAAATGCTCGTTTGCTCGAAAATAATTCGCTCCGAGAAAAGATGCAAGTTTTGCCACGCAGAAAGAATTAATTAAACAATTTTCTCCTCAAAAACAGGCAATTTAAAATGTTTTCAATACGCTGAATGAGAAGGACTTGTACAGTGAAGGTCATAAATATGTACACGTTTAGTACCTTGTCACTTTAATCGCTGTGGCATTCATATATGACAGAACAAATATGACATTAAATAGACAAGGTACTAAAATGTACACATATTTATGATCTTTGTTTTTATCCGACTGGAAAGGAGGCTAATTTTACAATAATATTTGTCAAATTGACAGCGGTCTAAATAAGCAACTTTGAGCATTTTTCGAAGAGTCATAGCGTTTAAAAAATATTTATAATAAACCGAGGTAAACACGTAGTTGTTCTTTATTTTATTGTTAAAAAAATCATTACTCTAGGGTCATAAAACGTAGAGTAAACAGTTGACAGGCGTTTGTATTAAGAAAAGGCCACCCGGAATTCTTCTTAAAAGCAGCAAAGCTTCAGTGTCATCTGAAGAATTACTACAAGAGACTACGTTATTGATTCTCTTTTCCTTTGAAATTGCATAATTCAAGCAACAATATTAAAATTGCTCCATTTTCCTATTTCTTTAAACAGATGCTGTATAGGTTTTTTATTTCCACTTTGTTAAGGTTTCGCTTTGTGTCCATTCATCTGTTAGAAATTCAAAGCATTCCCATTGCGCGGTACGAAGCGGTGTTCATTAGTTCTTCCCTACATAGGCAAGTAATAGGTACATATAACCAACAATAACATTTCAGCGTTGGTGTGGATGAGGATTCAGAATGTGTTTTAATTAATAGTTAACAGGGTTTGCAGTTCCGCTTCATTAAAAAAATAGATGATTTTGAAAAATCATTGACTTACAATTACTCCTTAAACATGAGTTCTTTTTAGGGTGGTCTACCTCCGGTGTCAATGCGACGTGAGACTTATGGGACAACCTGTATAATCCAGTGCGTACTTATTCCTAAGTACTCGAGGTCGAAAATAATTTTGGTACCTCATGACAAATAGGTGCCGCAACTTTATGCTGAGTGGCGATCCATTTCGGTGGGACCCATAGCACCTTATTTAGTTTTCTTTACTTTTAAGTTTGTAGTAGGTATTATTTAAGCTCACTATTGTGATTTAGTTTAGTATTATTACTGTTTTGTACTTACTCTATGTACTTAGGTGCTGTATGTGTCACTGAATAAATGCTTTTTCTTTCTTTTCTTTCTTTCTTTCAAATACTGCGTCATACTTTACCTATGGGGAAAAAGCGAAAACTAAAAGTAATAACACAAGTAAAATGAATAATTTGAATAATTATTTCGAATTTTGAAAATGTAATTTAATAAGTAAAAACCATACAACACCGACCAGAACTGGACTTTTGAAACGAATATTTTCTCGTAAACTCATCGTTAAAAGTTTTATCATAAACATTCTACCCCCCGATAAAACTTTTCCTTCCTCCATCAAGATTAATCTAAATTTGTAACACCCGCTATCTCAGCATTGCAGTCTGTCTGACCTAGATCAGCCTTTATATAGACCTCGATTGTTATAAAATCTGTAGATGTTGCTAGGGATGGCATCTGTCCGGGTTTCTTCGGAATTTTACAGACAAGTTCAAAGATAAATGTAGGTAACAGTTTATTTGTTACGCAAGGCTGGAAAGTTGATTTAGGACGTAAGAGCCAGTATTGATTCCCGAGTCAGCGAAGGATTTTAAAATTTAAACACGAGCGCAGGGAATGGTTCAAATATAGAATCCTGAGCGGAACAAGGGATTCAAGGTCTCGAGGCCCAAATAACTTTGCTGTCGTGCGAAACACACAATTTTTCATCTCACCGTAGTGAGGAAAACACTTGGTGTTGGAAAAACAATTACACGAGCGCCACATGAGTTGTAGCCTCCCTCCCTCCCTCCGCACACAACATTACTTTCCACGCTAGCGGTTAAAGTGCACTTTTACACGCAGATTTTGTGCGCCAAAGATGTTTTCGAGCTGGTGAGGTAAAAACACTTTTACGCCTTATCCCATTGAAATAAGGTGCAACAGTGTGTACATATTTTTTAAAGGTACTTATTTGTCCGGGATTTCCGGAAACTTTACGTGTCCGGGTAGAAGTGAGATTGTAACGATAATGATTCAGTCTGATCTGTTTGTAGGTTTGTTTGTTTTTGGACCTAGCTCCGTCACTGTCATCAGCAAAAAACATCATTGTCACGAATAACCTCTTTAATAGCTGTCATTCTGTTGCATATATAAAAAAATGCTTGAAGCTATTTGCCTATTAAAAATTTAGCCACGCTGCGCTGTGATATTTTTTTAAACGATAAAAAATGAAAGCGCTTATTGTCGGGAGCATGCACTTAATAGGGAAGAATAGCAGGAAACAAAACAATAACAAAATATATAATTAAAAGCTTTTTTAAAACGCGTCCGGAGAAAAATCCCTTAACGTAAAAGTCCGGGGTTTTAGGTGATTTTATCCGGTGAGTACTTTAAGTGATGACAGCCCTAGATGAAATGTTTCAAACTTTAAATTAGTCTATCTTAAGCATCAGGAACTTCAACGATTTAACTTTCGGATAAACATTAACAAATACCGCAGCTTTGTGTGATCTTATTCTCGTTACCCTGGAGTTTGAGAGCAAGGAGGAAAAGTTGTGCTTTATTTGTGTTACGGAGTTAGATGGGAAGGAAAGTGATTGTGTTATCGCTATTAAAAATGTACCTTGAATGGAAATGGAAATTTTAATCAAATTCCCTTTTCCCCATCCTGAAAGATAAGAAATGTTTTTTAGCGTTGCGAAGAATTTATTTTTGATACGTTTTATATTAAAGCTAATAGGTATACAAGCACGTAAATTTTGCATGCCTGAAAAGCAATTTCGAACACAATACTTTAAAGAGCCATGGAGCTGGTATGATTATGACGACGTAAGGTTGGCCATAGGAACATCTTCATGGTTTGTAGGTCCGTCGAATTTGAACTCGTCGTTTCATATTTTGTGAGTTAGTCCACGAAATTTCGCTCCCCCGCTAAATTTTACCTAAACTGAATTGTGGAGAGTGCTGTCGTGAATTGATAATACTAAAGTTATAGCTAGACGTACTTTTGGCATGCTTGTCATTATTAGCTTACTAGCAAGAAATAAGGCTTCCCTATATTTCAAGTTCCTACCAATTTGCAAGTATTATTTTACCTAAGTTAATCAAATGAAAGAAAAACAAAGGAAAACACGTAATATATCCAAGGATAACTCCGCTAGCAAATATGAAGCTGTATTATATTTCTGACCTCACTCACTTTTTTAGTAAACGAATATGAAAATCGAGAGCGCAAACGAATATCATAAACCACCTGAAAAAGGTGTATCAATTTATCATTCATGTGAAATAGCTTTTTTTTATTTAGTGTCATGAAGCTAGTCATAAAAATGGTATAAGCTAGAAGCAAATACAAAGCAGAGGTAGTAAAAAGGCCCCGTTTACATGGGGCGAGAACTAGCATGCGAGTTTCATTACACTGCGGCGTTTGATTGATCATTGAACTCGTTGTACCTCGATAGCCCGCATTGTAATGAAACGCATGCGAGTTCTCGCCCCATGTAAATACGACCAAAGTGACAATACAAATTGCAAATATTACTAGTGAACCTGAAAAGAAACTTGCCTCTATTTTATAACCGTGACAAAGATAGAGAACTGAATAGCTGATAATACACTGTGCCCCATAGTAACTAGGAATATATACAAAAATAGCTTTTGCGGGCGACTCCGTCCGCGTAGAAGTAGTTTACCGCTGCTCCCTCAGAACTGTCCAATTTTCTGGGATAAACGAACAAACATGTGTTTCTTGTTTTTCTGAGCACTGTGCAAAGTTTCGAAGTAAAAAAGTCAATATAAATAATAATAATAATAATAAATAAATATCAGGGGACAATCTCACACAAATTGACCTAGTCCCAAACTAAGCTCTAGGCTTTTACTATGGGTACTAGATAACGATAAACATACTTATATAGAGAAATACATACTTAAATACATAGAAAACATCCATGACTCAGGAACAAATACTCGCGCTCATCACACAAATATTTGTCCATACCGGGATTCGAACCCGGGACCGCTAGCTTCGTAGGCAGGGTCACTACCAACTAGGCTAACCGCGTCGTCAAATATAATTTCTCCATAGCTCCATACAAACTTTGAACCCCCGTTTCACACCTTTAGGAGTTGAATTTAGAAACTCTTTAAAGTAACCCATTATGACACGAGATCTTTTTACTCTCATAACCCGTCACTGTTATGCAGAAAGAGATAACAACAAGGTTGATTTTAGGATTAGAACAAAACAAATAGTCCATAGACAACATTTCCGAAACGAAGACTGAGGCGGCGGAGGTTGTATGCCCAGCCCGCTCTCCACCGCGCACTCCGACGACAAGGGCAACATCATCAAATAGCAACATGTATCTGGCTGTTTGTGGTTTTCCAAGGTTTTTATAAGGAAATTAAAAAGAAAAAGTCTCTATTTTAGCCCCTAGGGCGTAAAGTGTCACTTTAGTCCCTAGGGATTAAATGTGTCACTTTATAAGACGGCCGCACTCAGAGACATCCATTAATTTTTAAGTTTCATTGAAGTTGCTGCGTCTTATTCTATTGCTATAGCAAAAAAGTGACAGCAGCAACTTTAATCAAACTTAAAAGTTAATTGACGTCTCTGAGGGCGGCAGTGAGTCATTTTATAACATGAGAAGTGAAAAAGAATATCTTTTATGTTATCTATTATATTGTCTAACGGTTTAGGCTGTGCGTTGTCTGTCATTCAGTCATTCACGGTTGTTACCGCCGCGTTCATGTGTCATTATTCATTTGCTTAGGTATTATAAGTAGGTGATTGATAAGTGAAAATTTGTACCTACTATTGGACCGATAGGGTATCAACATAATTCTTGGAGATCGTAGGAATTATAGGGGTGCGATAAATACTAGTAGCAAGTCAGCCTCTTTACTTACAGACTTTACTAGTGTTTTAAATATATTGATGAAATCAGTGACACTTCAGCAACTTCTGATGCTAATAGAAACTACCTACGCCCCCGGTTCTGCATCTGTTAACATCAGAAGTTGCTGGTAGGTATCTTTGATTTCGTCAATATATGAAACGGCCAATGACGGCGATGGAAACTATTAACTATACCCGACTATGGGTATAGTTCATGACGGCCAATTATTTTTTAGATTATTAATTAAGACATTATCTATTAACCCGTCTTGTTACCTCATCTCGTTAATTTTACCGCCGGTTTTACGCGAAGAAATCATTATTTACGGCCCATCAAAGAATTTGCTTTGATTACAGTTTTACAGCTTACGAGTATAGATCTATCTATGCTGTTGTTGTGCAATTTTTTCGCAAGAAAAAGATGAATTGAAATCCAATATCACCGCCTTGATAATTAAAAGCAATCTTTAAAAAGCGGGCATGAGGATGTCGGACCATGCTCAGCACATCTGCCCGCGACTTGCGCGACAAGCGAGAAAAAGCGCGACATAGAGCTATCTCGCGAATCGGTAGCATAACACGCGCGACATAATTTGGTGACTCGCGGTCAAACGTCAAAGTGACAAATCTTTGTCACTTGACAGTTAAGGGCGACATACTCTCGCAACTCGTAGCACAAGTGTTCATAAGGCGACATAATATCTCGCTTACCAACGTCAAAAGGCGACAGATTGTCTTCGAGCTTTCAAGCGCGCGAGATATATCTCGCTCTAGTCGCATCTCGGAGTTTTAATAAACGTTTTGGTTAATCTTACCCCATTTAAATAGTCAATGTAAGTTTATTTGTTCACAATTATAAATTTGCTTAAATGCTATTTGTATCATCCGTTATTTTAACGTAGTTTTACATGTGAGTAGTGACGAAGTTTGTAATTTTTCAGGATGGCATTTTTCTCTAAGATTTTTCCTTTTTCGGGACGAGAAGCTCCGACAGAGGAAAATCCAAAGGAGGAGGTCAAGGGATGCCAACAACCCCTTCGAGCTGCTAGACAAGGAGTTTCAACACCTGTACCGCATCAATAAAGATATGGGAATGTACCTTTGATAGTCAATTGGGTACCAATATGTATACAGTCTCAAAAAATATGTATATAGCCCTTATTACTATGGTAACTAAGTTTATGTTAACATATTTTTGCAACTTTGTGTGGATAATTATTTTTGCTCTTGACTTAACAATGATATGGGGATGGATGATAAGATGTATCCATAATACACAACTACAATAACAGGCATAGGGCATAAACAAAATTTTTTCATTAAAAAAAATTAATAAGTATCACGGGCCAATCTTAGACGAAGTGACCTAGTCCTAAACTAAGCTCTGTAAGTTTATTATTGATATATTATAGCATACTATGTATATAGGTATAGGTAGCAGATTTTGCCCGCGACTTTGTCCGTGTAGAAGTGGTTTATCGCTGCACCCTCAGGAACTGTAAATTTTTTCGGGGTCATAAGTAGCCTATGCGCTATTCCAGACTATAATCTCTGTGCTAAATTTCATCCAGATCCGTTCAGCCGTTCTGGCATGATTGAGTAACAAACACCATCCATCTATCCATACATCCAAACTTTCACATTTATTATATTAGTAGGATAACCTTCCTAGATACTCCCTTTCTATTGGTGAAAACCGTATGAAAATCCACACAGTACTTTCTGAGATTATTCTGACAGACATTCTGGGGACTTTCATTTTTATGTAGATAATATTAATATTGGTTTGCAGAGGGGAGCTGAGGGAGATCTTAGGCAATGAAGAAAAAGTCGGAGAGAGCTCGTCGTCCGACGCGCCGACGCTGTTGCGAGCTGCAGTGGCACGTGTCGGGACCAAATAATACAGAGACATTTTAATTAAGAACAAAGTATATTTATTAGGATATTTAACAAAATAATCTGCTTAAATCTACACCGAGTGTATGCTGACCATCCAGTGGCACTTCCAGTACCATTATTGTTTTCTAATAAACTAAACAAGAGTAGTTTATTGAATTGAACGGAATGTTGTACTTGTACTGAATAGGTACCTACACAATTTATAGGCTATAATTAGCATAGCAAAGGAACTAATTTTTGTGTAATTAACTTAACAGAAAAAGTGACTTTGATGTAAAAAATATATACTTAATACAATATTAAATGTATCTAGACTTTAAATTATTTATTCAATTGTACAATAAATCGTCCACCTGCAATTATAATTAAATATAGTCTGTACCAATCAACTTGTCTTATTATGTTAACAACTTTCTTACCTCAAAATTCAACTTTTTTGGCCAATTATACATATCACAATAATTTGAGATAAAGTTATTATTATAATTATTTTATATTAGACAGGCAGTTAACACTGATATGTCTACATCACTTGGCCCTAGAATCAGTTCAGTGGCCTATCAGTTGGCCCTAGAATTTATTGATTACCACAGCAGCGCATCCACATAAGGAGAAAATATTACACAACAAACATATACACATATAAACGTATTTGAACAAAGCGAATGTATTGGTTTCTTTAAATAGATACAGCTAAACTGTAAACGAAAGACTATTTACCATGACAATATGGAACTATAAAAAATTCACAGTTATTGTGTACATTCGAAATCCGTGAACACAACTTGCAAACTCCAAGTTTACAAGTGTTCTAAGAGGCGATTCATGGCACTTCTCTCTGCTGCATATACCTGAAATAAATTTTATATGAAATTATTCAATATAGTAATGTAAAGGCGTCCACTGTGTTACATAGATGCCAGCGCTAGCGAGCTGGAAGTGCTAAAAATTTAATCTAATACAACATCACCGCTAATATTTTAAATTGCAAAAGTATGTTTGTCTATTACTTTTCTTGCCCTTCACAGCTAAACCACTGAACAGATTTTGATAAAATTTGGAATGAAAATAGTCCAATCCAACAATAGTTTTTATACATTATCTGAAAGTATGATGGTTTTCTGACCACCTATTGATATGTGTAAGTACTGTTTAACATATTGTAATACTTATAACTGGTTACTTTTATAATGAATGAATGATAAACCTTGGACTATTGTTGTAAGCTAGGAACATAGTTTAGGGTGTTTCATTTTCCAAACTTTGTATTTTCTAATGACTGCTCGTATCCTTGGTCCTACTTATCTAAAAGAACATTGTTCAAAATTTCAATCAATGATTTTGACAACTTTTTAAATCTGTTTTCATATTTATGCAATTCACCGAAGCCTTAACATAACGAAAAACCAGTGATGATGGTCGAAAGCATTAGTGTTTAACATAAGTCCACAGAAAAGTTAGTTGTTTGTTGTTTACAAAAAAATCAACATTGTAAACTTGCCATCGCCAAAGTGCTCAATTTGTGCAACCTCTAAATACTATCCCATTACCTTTAAATTTCATATTTAATTTTTTACATTACAACGAGGAGATAAATTTAATCTACTATTACTTACATGCTTTGACGGACTTTTCGGGGCCTTCTCCGTTAATAAGTAGGTCTTTTAACTTGACACCGAGTAGGGTTAGTAGGTAGGTGTGGTACATTCCCCCGCGGCAAACGCTCATGCGTGGCGTGCTTCTTACTCTGAAATAACATTTATACAAAAATTATTTGAAAAGAATACAACATCTGGAACGATGTTCAATTTATCACAGAACCGGTGAGAAAAGCATGAATGTTTATACCAGTAATACAGTTATTTAAAATATTTCGCCAAAATAAAAGGAAATAACTTTTGCGTAAAGTCAGAAGCCACTAAAGTAATAATCGAAATACTTACACTACGCTCAGCATCCATGTTGATATTGTTGATAATCAGTTTGACACATGACATTTCGCGAAATTTGACACATGACGTTGGGCACCTCCCCTAGCGACCCGCGTAAGGCTTGCCGTTCACTCAAAAAACGAAGGGAAAAGCACATGTTTATTACCGATTCAGTGTTGCCATAAAAGAATATAGCATTAGTAGAATATATTCTTCATAGAAGGCAACACATACGTCCCGCCCGCGAGATAGCTTTCTCGCTTGAAGGGAATATCTCGATACGTCAAGTTGTGCTACCGAAATCGAGAAAACTGACAGCGAAGAGAAAGAATTGACAGCCGCGACAAGGGTTTCTCGCGCCGCGAGCTATGTCGCTTGGGCACATGTGCTAGCCGTGCAGTGTAGGGTTCCGTCGCCATTCTTATAAACACAAACAACAATATCAAAAAAAAACATACAATTTTACGACCAATTTGACTAGATTGGCAATCGAATTGTGTAGTGTGGATAGAATATGAAATTGAAGGTATGATGTATGTATGTAAACTCTTTATTGCACAAAAACAGGTTGACAAATTAAAAGATCATCTGCTCGACTCGAAATAAAGCTAAAATTGGCGGTTCTTCAATGTACTTGTGGACGGAAGGACGGACGGAAGGACGGACGGATGGACAGACGGATGGACAGACGGACATGGCGAAACTATAAGGGTTGACAAAGGAACCCTAAAAACTAGACTTCATTGTGTCTCATGAACTAATATTAATATTGTTAATACCTAAGTTCGGTCGGGGTCAATAGAAAATATTTTACACATAACCTCACAATTTCAACAAGCTTGTTATTATTTAATAAAGCTTATAATAATAATATTTCATTACTTAACGTTATAGTTTTTTACTTTTTAAAACCATGTTTGGACTAGGGAAAAGGTGTAATTCAGATTTTCGAATGAAAATGGCGTAATGAGTGATAACGTGAACTTTAAAAAAATGGCGGGGCAAGTAAACTTTTATTCGTAGGCAATCTTATAAGGGTGTGTAAATAAATATATTGTTTTACGAAAATACAAAAATAAAAATTCCTCGCATTGTTAACTCGGCCGTGAGGGAGGTTGCCGGTCTATACAGTATTGTACTATTTTATTTATTTTTTTGATATGTGTATGAATTAGAATAAAATATTATATTCGTTATTTGTATCAACATTGCGAATTATGTAATTATCCCATAGGAAATCAGTGACCAAGAGCTGGCAACACCATAATATTCTACTAACTTTACCGGTTTTCACATCCCTAGCTGTGATGTAGTTATGCACTACCCGGTCAAGGTCAGCGACATTCAATGACATTTTGACATTTCTATCTTGGTTCTTTCTTATTGGCTGGTTGTAGTGGTTGTTGTTACACGATATTTCATTCGTATTTTTGAAATATAGCTTGATTGGTTAAATTGATACATTAAAAACCATTCACTAAACATTTTATTGGTTTGTTATAATAATTATGAAACTTTACATGATTACTGCAAAGTAGGACACACTGATTATGATAATTTAATATAAGTGTAAACAAGTCCGTTCGTTGGTTTTTCGAGTTATCTATTAATAATTCAGATAAGATTACTCCTCGAATCGTTGAGAACAATTTGCTTTCAGTGCAATAATTAACTAGTAAGTGCAAATTTGTGAAAAAAACGATGAATTTCGCCGGCAAAGTTGTGCTAGTGACCGGCGCGAGCTCCGGCATTGGGGCCGCCACGGCAGTGTTCCTCTCTAAGCTCGGCGCGAAGCTGTCTCTGACCGGCAGAAACGTGGAGAACCTGCAGAAAGTCATCCAAAACTGCGACAAAGCCGGCACAACGTTCTCCATTCCTGCAGACTTGACCAAAGAAAGTGATATTGAGAACATTGTGAAGAGCACAATCGACCACTACGGACAGTTAGACGTACTAGTGAATAACGCTGGTATAATCGAAACGGGAACAATCGAGAACACATCCCTAGCCCAATATGACCGTCTAATGAACACCAATGTACGCGCCATCTACTATTTGACAATGCTGGCTGTTCCGCACCTCTTAAAAACTAAAGGCAACATTGTTAATGTATCCAGTGTTAATGGAATCAGATCTTTTCCTGGAGTTTTAGCGTACAATGTTTCTAAAGCTTCAGTGGACCAGTTCACGCGTTGTGTGGCTTTGGAATTGGCAGCCAAAGGTGTCAGAGTCAACTGTGTGAATCCCGGTGTGATTTTAACTGAGTTGCAGAAGCGCGGAGGACTCAACGATGAGCAATATAAGGCATTCTTGGAAAGGAGCAAGGAGACTCATGCACTTGGGAGACCAGGGAAGCCGGAAGAAGTAGCTGCTACTATTGCCTTCCTCGCCAGTGACTTGGCTAGTAACATCACGGGAGCCAGTGTGCCTGTCGACGGAGGCCGCCATGCTATGTGCCCTCGATAATTCACACATTCTGCCATTATGAAGTGCCTTACAATTGCTTTCAAGTTATTTATTCAATCTTTATTGTACAAAATAATACACTTAGCATACAAAAGTTGAACTTAATCTTGTAAGGCATTCTCTACCAGTTAATCTTTGGGCAACACAGATTGTAGTGGCGGTGCAACATATAGGGCTTAAATATATATACTTCTTTATAAATATATAACATCTACATGAATTATGCTAATAAATAAATACAGACAATATTATATGAAGATAAATACCAAAAACATAGATAACACAATAAAAAAGAAAATGAAGATGATAATGCATACTCGTAGAAATTCATGAATTTTCCTTTTAAAGGCAAACTTGTTTGGAGCTTGCTTTATTCTTATTTAGTTTATAAGTCAAATTTGTTATAATCTTATAGCCCATAGGTATATTTTGATACATTTTAACTCATTTATGAATTTTTGTTTTGTGTTATAATTATAAGAATAAATAAGTTTGAAGTTGAATTTTGTTTCCTGTAATATTATTTTAAAAACAACCTTCGGCATGGATTCAACATATTGGTAGAAGGCTGTGGGGTAAACTTATATTAGTCAAAAAGGTTGTAAAAGTCAACCTATCTCATCTTTTTTCTCATTGGGCAGTATGATAATAAAATAGCACTTAAGTACCTACTTTATTTTAAAATACTTAAAACCAACTTACAATAATTATCAAATCAAACCCAAAGTTAGGTACTATAATTATACATATATATAAATAGGACACCTTATTGTAAATTAAAACATAATGACTTAATTTGTTATTTAGTGTATGGAGGATGGGAAAAAGAAATTTTTTATTGCATTTCAAATTATTGGGCAAAAATTAATAATCCCATCAAAAACATAAAATGTACAAAAATGTCAAGTCTCGCAATGCTTCCACTGTAAAAAGTTGTGAGATCTCAAGTGAATGTATTAATATTAGACATGTTTTTTTCTATAATATGTATAGTGACCTGGTTATCAAAATCAACGCTTCCATTGCGAGACTTGACATTTTTGTACATGTTTTTGATGGGATCTCATTTCTTTTTGTGGGTAGTCCACTTCTATGACAGATTGTTCACATCTATCTGTGTCTGACTGTACCTACCTATATCCACTACCTACGTCTTACAAATACGATTACGAAGTTAATTGTTGTTGTTACAATTGTTTGTCATGGACTTTATATGGAGATGTGAATTTAATTTACCAACCACACAGAAATTTAGGCTTCTAGTTTTTTCCACAACGAAGTTACAGGGCGGTAGAAAATGGCCCGAATGGCTTTGGGGAAAAGGATGGTACAGTCAAGGGCATTAAATCTATACAGCCATCGCGTTAAATATATGTATACATGGACCTTATTGCCAGTGGCATAAAGGTGTATAGATATTTTTGAGATCTTGGGAACGTATATATATTTATGCCCTTGAGTGTACCTACGGCCGTGCCATTTTTTGCTCGACTTGGCGGGGGGCACCGCCGTGCCCCCAGATTAAGATTTAGTAAAATAAATGAGTAAAAATAATCCTGTTAACAAACATGAATAACCTAACCTAACCTTACGTCAAAAACTAAAATCCGACTGACCACATCAAAAATTGGTCAAAATCGGTTAAATTTAGGGGGTGAAAACGTTATCGCCGTTTGTTGGAAAGCCGCGTCAACTCACAATCCTCTTAAGTACAGTCAAGGGCATAAATATATATACGTTCCCAAGATCTCAAAAATATCTATACACCTTTATGCCACTGGCAATAAGGTCCATGTATACATATATTTGACGCGATGGCTGTATAGATATTAATGCCCTTGACTGTACCTAGTAGCTTTTACGTCAGTTAGTGGTGTTGCTATCGTCGTGACGTCTTATCTAGTGGTTGTAATATTAATTTAATTTTACGTGTTCGCTGCCGACACTGTAATGGTTTTCGAATTTGGAATTTATTCGAATCACTATACTTACAATTTGATTCGGCGACATTTTCCCATTCACTCGAGATGAAGCATCAATCAAGATGAAAATATCAACAACATAAATTACCTAAATAAATGTAAATGTATATTTTTTATCATAGAGGATTTACAATATGAGTGTAGGTAAATAAATTGTTGTTGTCTATAGGTACTTGTAAACTACTAAGTATTAAGGCTTAATGTAGGTACCTACAACTTAAGTAATAGGTAAATGTAATACACAAGTTAATACACCCATGTTGACGTTTCACGGGCACTTTTATTAGTAAAAGCTCCTATTCTATATTTGCCGCTACAATTCTACATTATATATGAGGGTGTACGTATATTATCCAATACATCCAACATTATCTGGGAGCAATAAAAAATGCTATCCATTTTTAATCTCACCGCCCTCGGCGGGTCCATACAAACGACCAAGAAGGAAAAATTTACGGCAATTTGTATTATGAACGCGTTTTATCTTTATTTTCTAACGCCAAAGGGCCAATGAGCATTTGTAACTTCCCTTTTAACGAAAGAGCTTAATTATGTAAAGTAATTTTATGTAAATTAAAAAAAAATAACATGGAATGGCTTCAGTGTTCAAGTGTTCGGGGAGTTTCAAAAAAATAGCACACCATTCAGTTTTTCTTCAGATTTGGGAAAAAAATTGCACGTTGGTTGGGACCACTATTCTGAACAAGAAAAATAGAAATTCCTGATATGTCCCCAAAAAGATGTATGGAATTGTCCGTTTTGTTACCAAGAATTAATGTATTGAATTTTGGTAACAAAACGGACAATTCCATACATCTTTTTGCCTTGCCATGTAATTTTTAACCTTATGCGTTTATGTTTAGGCCAAAGCGACCGCGCGCTAAAGCTACTTACTTTAGGTATGCGTTATAAGACAGAGATACACTTACCTGAAAGCTACAAATCCCTTCATACTTAGTTTTAATTAAGTTGTTGGAACTCTGTCATAGGAAAGCATCTTCAAACACAATGAATGGGTTATTCTTTCGGGATACCATTTAAAAAGCAAATTGAACGGCTTTAACGCTGAACGGGTTTGGTTAGTAAAGCCTTATAAAATAACCCTTCAAGGGGATAGCGGACAGGTCCCTGCTTGCGTCAAATAACAACTTTGCAGCCTTGCATATAACTATTGAACGCTTGCATATAACAATAACTATTGAACGCTTAGTCAGAACGCATTTTTTTATTTTGGCTGTACCTACGCTGTAGAAGGTGAGAAAAGAAGAAATAAATCAACTTGGACCGTATCAAATTAAATTTAATGTTTTTGTAAACATGGATTATGAGGTGTTACAGCGTTATTTTTAACTGTATTTAACTTGAATTTAACGGTAAATAACGGTATTTTTATGAAATTAACTTTAAATAACGTTATTTATTATGCTATTATCTAGTCCTTTGATTGCCCTTTCAGCTAAGCGGTACCTATTCCCAGATAACATTACTTTTGTTTCTATCAAATAACTTATATTATTAATGCAATGCCTAATACAAAAGGTCTTTGTTGTCATAGTAATTCTGCGAAAAAGGAAAATGTTGCGCCAATTTTAGGGGTTGGGTTATTTCTGCCGCTCGAAACCTTTTCAGGTTCGATTTATTATATAATCACTCGTACGTAAGGGATTCGCGCTTATCATATTTTGAGAGAAAATAAACAAAAGTTAAGAGCCAATATAGGCGTATATATAATTTTGTCCAAATGTAGGTAAGAAAATAAATAATGATAAAGTTAAAATGATGTCCATTTTGTCTGGAACGTATTTATGATACTGAAAAAAGTTATGAATAAGGCATAAGAACGTAGGAATACGTAGATTGATATTTAAAAGATATCTTGAAGTTTTTCAAAGACTTTTTTAACGTTTCTACGGCGAAGAGATAGTCATTAGACTACTTTAATAATAATTATAAAATTTCTCGTAAAGTTTTTGTTATTTTCGGCGTTTGTCGTTTGGTCGATAAGTCATGTTTGTAATTCATTATCTTTTATTCCACCAGGATCGGGCTTCATGCGTCTCTTCGGTTCACACTTGGCTTCGCGAGGCTCGAGTCTCAACACGTTCTTCAGATTGATTCGGCCTCGTGGGGTCGCCCTTGAGTTCCGTGAAATACTCAAGCGCGTGAATACGCCGTTCATGTTCGCTGTGAAGATACCAGGGGATGTTACTGCTGCTGAGGTGAGTAGTATTACATCGTGTTAATTTATCTTGGCACTGGTCAGTGACCAGTGTGTGGTGCCAGTGATGACTTATGGAATAGAGACATGGTCCTTTACAATGGGCCTCATAATAAAGCGGTCACCCAAAGGGCAATGGAAAGGACTATGCTCGGCGTATCTCTGCGAGATCGAATCAGAAGTGAGGAAATCTGCAGAAGAACCACAATCACCGACATACCCCAGCGAATTGCGAACCTTGCTCGTAGAACCTTGGCCGTTGGGGCGGAAAAGTTCTAGAGTGGCGGCCGCGGACCGGAAAGCGAAGTGTTGGCAGGCCTTCCACAAAATGGACCGACGATCTGGTGAAGATCGCGCGAAGCCGATGGATGCGAGTAGGACAAAAGCGGTCGTCGTGGAGATCCTTGGGGAAGGCCTATGTACAGCAGTGGGTCTTTCGGCTGATATGATGATGATGATGAATTTATCTTATCCTTACCAGATATGGATCATTTCACACAGTGTTTTATTTCCCAAAAAGACCGGTAACGGACCGACAACTCTTCTTGACTTGCTGGTGTTCATGGTTGGTGGTTTATTTACCACATTGGGTAACCTATATAGTCCTTTGCCATCCTTTCTTGTACTCTAAGTTTAGTGGGATTGGACTGAGCTCTTAGCCAAGATGCCCATCGCGAACTAGCGTTTCTATTCGTTTAGTTTTTAAACCAATCGCGTCGCTGGTAGATCACGTGACTCTCCGTATGACGTGATCTACCAATGACGCTATTGGTTTAAAAACTAAACGAATAGAAACGCTAGTTAGCGATGGGCATCTTGGCTAAGGGCTCTGATCACTTCTGCCGGTTTAGTAGCCAGTGAAACAACCAAATGGGTTGTTTCACTGAAACAACCAAAAGGACAGGCCTAGATGGAGGTGGTGGGACGACTTGAACGCATTCCTTGCTTTTCCATGGATTCATGGAAATCTAGGGAAGATTCCTTTGCCCCGCAAAGGGAGTGTTATACAGACTAGAATAAAGAGTTGATTGCTTGACGGCTTGATTTTATTTGAATTATAAAGAAATTCCTGGACCAGTGGATTGAATAATAATATATGAACCGATGTACTTACATACATTCTAATATTACTAGACATACGTAAATTAAGACGTTAACACAAGAAAGCTGCAAATGAGTCAAGATTGTCAATCAACGTAATTAAAGTCACTTTTATCTTTTGCCTGCCTTGTTATCATAAAACTCCAAGATTTCCACTTATTAGTGCTATAAGTAATGGATTTTCGACGTTCGACTTTCACAGATCCGTGATTCTTTCAATATCTTTCATATTTCACGCGGATGAACCGGTATAACGGATATTACAAAAAGTGTTGTATTTATTGCTTTTTTCTGAAGCTTTTTCTTGAGACTTGGGTGTTCTACGTACTTATTTGATTTTATTTTTCTTTCAAAAGTATGTATTTCTTGTCTAGTATCCATAGATATTTCTTTTTTAATGATTTCTGACTAAAACACGTCTCCGTTTGAACCTAATCAAAATGTTTACGAACTCAATCGAGAACTTCACGATTTTCCTCGAAGTGATTTGTCAAGATTAATGAGATTAAGTATATCTTAAATGAGGAAGTTGTTTAAATATTGAAATAATCCAAGCTAAACTGATGCCCCTTTGGAAATATAATAAAATAAATTATGAAGACTTCATTTTGGAAGTCACCCTCATTTTAACGGAGTTATTGTTACAGATTTTATCTGATGATCCATTTAAAAAAAGAGAAAATGTTTCTAATTATAATTTGTTCCGGTATCTTAATAATTAAGTTATTAACGTAAGTGGCCAATCATTATACACAAAATAATCTTAGGCACACGTTAGTGAAATGCTAGTTAATAACTTTACATCTCTAAATAATAATCTGTATAAGCGTATTACGCAGTAAGTAATTATAGTTATGGAACTGTGACGTATGTATGGCTTTAGAAAAAAGAATTATCTATTTAACAATTATTATGAAACATCATTGAGGCAAAACCTGTGCTTGGGCCGTCCGGATCGCTAGCTGCCACTTCAGCCACCATAATATGTGGTCGTCCAAATTGAAAGGGACCTTATTGAGGCAAGCGGTTACGCCTTTTTTCACACCGCTGTTATACTAATGAAAACTATAACAGCATAAGCGCCCGCCACCATAAGGGCCCTTTCGATTTGGACGACCACATATATTACCCGAGCCCTTAGCCAAGATGCCTTGCGCTAACTATAGGGTTCACGTCATATGAAGAGTCACGTGATCTACCAGAGCCCTTAGCCAAGATGCCCGTTGCTAACTAGCGTTTCTATTCGTTTCATTTTTAAACCAATCACGTCACTGGTAGATCACGTGACTCTTCGTATGACGTGATCTACTAGTGACGCGATTGGTTTAAAAACGAAACGAATAGAAACGCTAGTTAGCGTAATGCATCTTGGCTAAGGGCCCTGTTAACCTACCGCTGAGCAGTGTTACCTTCATTGTTTTTAACCCCCGACGTAAAAAGAGGGGTGTGTGAATGTTTGACCAGTGCGTCTGTGTATTTGTGTTTGTGTATCTGTCTGTGGCATCATAGCTGCTAAACGGATAGACCGATTTTGATTTAGTTTTTTTTAGAAAGGTGACTTAATTGACAGTGTTCTTAGCATGGTTTAATGAAAATCCGTTAAGCCATTTTTGAGCTATGAGCTCTGAAAGTAGAGGTCCCGATTCTGCCCTGCTAAGCTAAACTGTGATATGTCAGACAAAACTGCTGTAGCAATTGCTACCTCATTACTAATGGGAGAGGACTGAATCTGCTTTCGCTATTGAATTTGAGATATCGCCTTTTAGCTTTGGACGGCAGGATTTCGTCGGGGTTTTTTTAGGTTATGTTCCGGTGAATGACTAGGATATAAGCAATCGATCGATCGATAAGATTAGATCTCAATGTCAACTTGGTGAAATAGGGGGCAGAGCTCACTTATAATCAGATAGCTGTATGCAGGTTTGTCTTTTGCAAACTACTTATGAAAAAAATATTCGCACCCTCAAAATTAAGTGACCTAATACAAAATGTCAAGTTTTCTAATTCGAATCATAAAATAATTATTATAGAGACCTAATTCAAAATCTAAATAATTTGGAATTAGGTCACTTTAATTCTAAAGGTGCGATTTGTACAATTAAACCTACTCATTCGATAAATATTACTCAATGTAATTACATAAACGCATTTGGTTTAAACACGCGTTAGCGTCAAGCTTAATTAAATGTCGTTTCAATTAATATCAATATGTGATTTAGTTTAAAGCGAGGCCTTTGTGAAATTGTGATAAATCAGTTACCATTTAACAGCTAACAAAGAATGATTAAAAGCCAATTCCTAGGCCACGCTAACGTATGAAATAATAGAAATTGGGAAATAATTTATTTGAATCTGTATTTTATTTGTATTTATTTTTCATTTGTTTATTAAAATTACACTTAGGAATATTATTCAATCAAAATAATGTGTTATAATAGAATTTGACCGCGACTTCGTCCACGTGGATTTTTAGGACTTCTTATACGATACCTACCCAACATCGAAGTATTTTTTTAAATATAAACCAGTTTAGTATAAGCGATAAGGTATTTATTGTATTAGTATGTAATTACGTTAAGTCTTATAATTTATAAAAATCTGGAAATTTATGATTTTGATTTTGATTTGATTACAATGCACGTTTAATAGAATTTCGATTGTTCTAAACCTTGTAATTTTTTTATATCTCAATTTCTAAGATATTTTTTTTAATTTACTTACATCTACAAATCGCTTCGAATGGCATCAGTTACACGAAAAAGCCACAAACTTCTACCCACATACATTATTTGCCGTCTTCCTATTGTAAAACTACGTTATCTAATACTATTTACCTACTTTCCGTAACAACGTTCCGCTTAAACTAATCTAACCTTTCTGACCGGAGCTCACATAGTTAAGAGTCTGGCAAATATTAAGGTTCGACTATTTATTTACGTTTCCTGGCAAATTCTCCTCTAACGAGCTCACTCCGATGGGTACCCCTTTGCCTTTGCTATATTTATTTACTACAATGAACATGACATGAATCCTATTGTGGTGATGTTTCTAGAAAAACAAGCGGTCTTTGTTCTGAATTTGGTACGTAACGATCTCTCAGAACATTTTTGGGGTTCCGTACAGTAAGAGTGGTGTCGATTATATCAATAGACTGTTTTGCTGTGAGTTTAATTTATTTGAAATAATTATACAAGAATAGGTGTTTGCACCATGAATGCCGCGAGGCGACTCTAGACAGAACTACTGTTATTTTTTATTGTTCCATTCTTAATTTCTTTATTTGATTTCAAAAGAATTAAGAATAAAACTGACATACATAAAGCAACAAGTTCTACAATTCTACATACAAAACTACTTGCTGCTTTACAGTACCCACAAACGGGACTTAACTAGGTACCTATTACTAAGCCTACGCTGTCCGTCCGTTCGAATAAAACCGGCCAAGTGTGAGCCGGGCTCGCGCTATCGGCTAGAAGCATTATTCAGTTATTGAATTTTGTAAATGCGTCACATTAAAATAATGAATTGTGTGGCGGTACGGAACACTGGGTGCGTTAGTTCAACTCGCACTTGAACGGATTGACATGTACAGTCGCCATCATATATATTGCAGCAAACAAGGTGTTCACAAATATTTGAACACGACTCTATTGTCAAGGCGTTAGAGTGCATGTTCAGATATTTTTGACCACTCTGATATGTACAGATATATTTGATGGCGAACTGTACCGGCTAGCTACAATTTTTTTAAGTAATCTTGTATTCTCGGAAATACGATCGAGGTTATTTACGCAAGCAAGGTATATTTGTAAAGGGAACCGTATAATTTACCTAATTATTGTACACAATTTGCGGCCATGGCCATATTGAGTTGAAGCTATGTCTGTCTACTTAAGGTAACATGTAGCCTTTAAAATAATGATAACGCGATAAAATGAAACAATACCTTTCCGAGATTGAAAAACAGCGATCAATATTAACTAGAATTTTATTAATAATACTATTTTCTCCTTCGGACCGTCATTTGACGACGCGGTTAGCCTAGTTGGTAGTGACCCTACCTACGAAGCTAGTGGTCCCGGGTTCGAATCCCGGTAAGGGCAAATATTTGTGTGATGAGCGCGAGTATTTCTTCCTGTGTCATGGATGTTTTCTATGCATGTATTTCTCTATATAAGTCTAGTATCCATAGTACAAGCCTGGAGTTTAATTTAGGACTAGAACAATTTGTGTAAGATCGCCCCTGATATTTATTTATTTATTTTATTTATTAATTTATTTCTAGGATTCGGATCGGATTAAGATATTAACTACAAATTGTTCAATATCAAAAATTTCCTTTTGTAACGTCCAGGATCGCCCTTCAATGTCCATTGAGGAGGCGTTGTTATGAAACACTTTAGTTGTAACAAAGGGCAGTCTTGAGACGAGGGCTCTAGGACGCGGGTACAAAGGGGTACGCTAGGGATAGCCAAGACCCGTTTCTAGATAAAAGGCTACGACAAACACGCTAACAATGTTTAAATAAGACACGCCATTAGAACACAAATAAAAAAAAATAAACAACGGGACACATTTAATTTTTCTTATGACCATATGCAACAAGTTAACTGATAGTTCTATACATTTTGACACCATTAAATTCTACTTAAGACTAAATCTCGATTTAACTTTTGTCTGCAAGTGGCATACGCAAACTGACATACATAAATGACCTAAACTAAGCACGACGCACTATGAGTATAACGTATACATTAGAATAAAGATAATTGAAATGGTACTCAAAATAAATAATGTTTACAAGATTCAAGAATAGTTATTTGTCATGCAAGGCTGCAAAGTTATTTGGCGCGACCGCCAATATTGAAACCCGAGTTAGCGAAGGATTCTAAAATTGATTCAAGGCCTGAAGACCCAAGTAACTTTGCTGCCGTGCGAAATACACAATTTTTCACAGCACCAACATTACTTTTCACGCTAGCGGTTAAGGTGGACTTTTGCGTGCAGATTTTGACCGACAAAGAAAGCTGGTGAGGTGAAAAAAATATTTGTGCTTACTATACACAAAATATTGTTTCCGGGGATCGAACTTAGGACCGGAACCGTAGTAACTACTTAGTAAGGCAAACCGCGTAGTAAAACAACGATAACAAAATGCTTGTCAAAAACAACACTCTATACCATTATCATTTTTAGTCTTCGCACAGACAGCAGACTTTTTATTCGGTCGATTGTGTTTTGTCTCCATAAACTTTGTAAAAATGGATAAGGACAACCGATATAAAGATTTTTTCTTAGCGATTTTATTCAACCTTAAAAAGAAACTTCTTCTCTTCTTCGTATTTAAGAGCTATGCTCTTGTCGGTGTAGCTCAAAGCAAGCCCTCCATTTTGTTCGATCCCAGCCCGCCTCTTTGATGTTTTGATACGAAGTGACCTTTACATTCTTTTTAATTTGTTCGATATAGTTCATTCTTGGTCTTCCTCTTCCACGCCTCCCTTCTATCTTTCCTTCAATTATATTTCTTAGAAAGTTGTCATGTCGCATGAGGTGACCTATCATTTTCCCTCTTCTATTATCTATATTGTCCATTAATTGTCTCTTCTCTTCCACTCTTTCCAGTACCTCCGTGTTTGAAGAAAACTATATAAAGCAAAAAGTAAAAGTACAGTACAAAATTAAGATAACCCAAACTTTACAATAACTGTAAAAGGACAGTAACTGTCCTACAGAATCTACTTTAAAATTATTTATACTGCACTAGCCCGTTTTAACTGTAGATTAACCCTTTTCAAATTGTTAAGCCAGAAAGCGTCTAGCAAAAGACGGGCTTTAGCTCGGTGGTGCGAAATAATCCGTCTTTCTCGGGCTTTGTGTACCCAGTGGAAGTAGTTTAGCTCACTTCTGTCCCAGTGTAAAGGGAACAGTAGCTCGTCCTAAAGAGGGAAATCCGGGACTCGGGATTTTTACGTCGAATGATCGTTTAGTCGAAAATATTTTTTGCCTAACAACCTTTTAGGCTGAATTTACAGGATTTAATAAATATATGTTGTGTAGATTAGTTAGGTTAGGTTAGTTTTATAACAATTCCGAAAAAAAACATTTGGAAAAATGTTCTCGAACGAAAAATCATTTTCGACCAAACGATACATTAGTTCAAACAATAATTATAGGTTTCATCTATAAACAAATTGATCATAGTTATAGGAAACATTTTATAATGGGCCATCTAAGAAAATATCTCCATACATTTAGTTAGCTTCTAACCGCGAATTTGTCTTCTTTGATTATCCCACGAGAACTTTTTTTCGAGATAAAAGATAGCCCTAGGTATAATATGTGCTTATTTAAAATTTCATCCAAATCCAAGTGTAGTAGCAAACTTACACACGCACTCACAAACTTTCGCATTTATAATATAATTGTGATAACAATGGCATATTTATTTTATTTCTTCGTAAAAATCTACATACGTACGTGGTAAATTAATTTTCTTATTTAAAATTTCGTCACATTTACCCAAAGGCTCCATCAATCCGTCCCATATTTATTGATTTTCTTCTTATTTCTTCCAGATCCAAACAAATTATGTATGACTAAGACTTGACACAGCATGTAGATCGTGTCGATAATGATAATGACATTAACATTTCCTCATCAATATTTTTCATACATCCTATCTGGCAACACTGTGACGTTCTCTGTATAAAGGGAGTGGCTTAAAGGTCTCTGCAACCAGGCCATAAAATCCAAAAAAAAAAAATGGTTAACGGGACTTTATGGAGGAAGGCAGTTACGCTCTTCTTATTCTTGTAACTATACGAATACTATGGTAACAATTCTAAAAACGGCGTAACCACCTGCCTCCATAAGGTCCCTTTATATTGAGAACGTCGCCACTGTCTGTCAAACTACATAGTACTCGTATTTCGCCTTAATAAAGTTTCAAGTCAGCACTTTATGTCTGGTTGGTTAATATGACATTCGATATGGTTCTTTAATCACCAACTGGGTAATAATTTGAATTCATACATATGAGTACAAAACAATAGCTAGCTTATAACATAAGTAAGACACAGGTGAGCAAACCAGACGTTATCAGAGATCTAATTAACTGGCACAACGCCTGCCTCGGCACATGTAATATGTATAGCCGTATTGATCTATGTGTCGAGCACTTAAGACCCATTGTTGGTTTAGGTTGAGTATATCGTGTGAATTAGCGGAGGACGTGTCGTGGTGATTGAGGATATGCTGCCCTGCTAAGCTAAAATGCGAAATCTCAGACAAAACTGCTGTAGCAATTGCTGCCTCATTAATAACAGGAGAGGACTGAATCTGCTTTGGCTATTGAATTTGAGATATCGCCTTTTAGCTTAGGACGGCAGTATGGGTGTTAACTTAATTTTGGTTATTATACCTATAATATAAATGGGTCGTTCTTCTCAATGTTCTTTATTAAGAATAAACAGATTTAGTAGGTACGTTCTGTGCGGTAAATCAAATTATCCATATAAAACTATCATTCATAGAGGATAATGCGCAGGAATCGGAAGTGGCTTAAAAATGCTTGCGCGGGACGAGGTTATATTTATTTAAGCGTAGGTAATTATTGCTACAAATATATACAAGGCTTAAAAATATACAACTCTGTCACAATTAATTCGCTTAAATCATATGCATATGCTCATAGGCATATATAATAAACCTAATCATTTTTATATAGCCTATGACACTCACACGTTTTTGGCAAATCATATGACACCCCTTTAAATTACGATCAGTCCGAAAGCTATGGAGCTAGAGTAGAACGTCCAATTTTCGGTCACATAGATATATAACATTTGTTAGAACTATGCCTCAAAACCATACATTTCTTGTAGAGATTCACGGAATCGCATTCCACTATTTTTTTATATATTTTTTATTAGTCAAAGATGATATTTTAATGAGTTTGATAGCAATTAAGAAATAAAACGAGAGCTGAAACTCTTTTATAACAAATACTTACCGAGGTTAATTGCATAATTATATCAATTAACGCGTCAAAACAGCGTTCCCATGAGCGTTTTAAACAAAAATCGATCGCGGTGAAATGCGACAAGTGTAAAACACTACTCGGAAAATATGATAGTACAGTCAAGGTTATAAATATAGATACGTCCAAAGCCTCAAAAATATATAACCACGATCTTATGTCGCCGTAATAAGGTTGTGGTTACATATGTTTGACACTCTGAACGTATCTATATATATATATATAACTTTGACTGTACAAATTAATTACACTAATGTAAAGAGCCCCGCGAAAAATTGCTCCAAGTAAAAAAAGCTATTGATATTTTGTTCAGCCGAGATGAAAATGTGAATCGGTGAATCGCTACAAGAAATGTATGCTTTAGAGGTAAAGTTCTAACAAATGATAATATAAATACACAGATAGTTAATCAATCACCCTTCTTTTTGCTTTGCTCAGTTGGATAAAAAATATTAACAATGTTTTAAGATAACATAATAATATACGTTATCCACAGACGCTTAAGCTATTTTTGGCTATGTCAGCATTTGTGTTTGTGAAGTAATTCCTTGTATGTGTGTTACTCTGTATTGAAAACTAAATAAAAACTATGCGTTTTACTAACTTTAGCTCAATATGACTAAGCCATTTAAAAATAATACTTTGTGCCTCGTGTAACCAATTTCCATGAGCTCGATTTTTTGCAACCACTTGAATTTATAGATTCACGCGTATTAACCAAATTCATAACTATCACACGTCATTTCTCGTTTCATTCAAGCGTTTTATGAAATTTTTCAATATCCGAAGCGATTTGCGCATTCGCCCGATGCAAATCAAGGATAGTACAGCGCAGCAATATTGCGCGGTATTGTGAAAACGGCTTATAGCTAGTGAATACCACGTGCATAATGAACTCTATTATAATAAAAATGGCTTTGTATTTTAACATTACAAATATAATAGTATTTATGCCACAGTGCAGAAAAAATAGATTACATATTTTATCTAGAAAATTGAACTTTTTCGTTAAAAAAAAGTTTCAAAGCATTTTGCGAAATTTAAAGTTATCTGGGAAAGTAGTACTACATCGAAACACGTTTCGATGTTTTATTCTTATTATATGTATATTTACAAAACGTACGCCGAACGGAAAGACTAACTAATAAATACTTGAAACGTAGTGCCTGAAACTTGGCTTTTACTAGTAAAGTAGGTGAAAACAGCACATAAGCCCAAGTAAGGATCGAACGGCGTTTCTATCAAGGATTTTTGCGTTTCTGAACGAATTGAGAAATGGTTCTCAAAGGCGAAATGTATTGTTTTCTACAAAATTGTTCTTCACTAGGTACTTGTTTTACGTACCGACATTGACGTATTCGTGCAACGTCAATTAAAGAGGTGGGGCGGGGCGTGCCTGTTGTGGATTTAATTTATATAGCAGGCTAACTTTTATTCTAAACTAAACATTTATATCATAACGTCGGCATAAAATAACCCTTCCCCAAAGATCGCCACAACGAATGGTCCTGTCCTGCACAAATAAAAAGTAAACAATGCGGGGCAGAACTTTATATGCCTATAAAAAGGTCAACCGCTGGAAAACATCATGAGAATGTTAGTACAAATAACATCTTCCGACGTTAGGTACTCTTCCCCATTGTTCCCGGATCTCGTAACTTTGCAATAATACGCTCTCCGCTCGATATTTGCCCCAAGTTTTCACTCGGTTGCTCTCCGTAAATCTTTAGTTTACTCCCAGTATTGTTCCCCGGGTTGCATAAGTAACGTGCGAACGCTTCGCATTTTAACATACCACTCGCTTGGCTACTTCCATGTTTGTTCCGTTCCAACAAAATGCTTTTAGGGATTCGATACGGACTGTATGGGTTTGTTCAAGGTTGGGTGGAAAATGGTAAAGGACGATGGTAGTTTTGATGGTATAGGTGACAATAAACATGAAAAAGTCTTAGAGAACGTCGCCTGAATGGTTGTAATGGTTAGATTGATAATAATAAAGACCACCACCTGTGAGTCTGACTCTATTGAAACTATCTACATTATTAAAAACGGCTACAGCTGGAAACGGGTATCTCCAAAGATCAGTTAAGCAGTGGGAGTATATGGGGGAGACATAATATATGACTGGATCCGCCAAACTTTAATTGGAAGTAACTTTATCTATCCGCAGTTTGAATATAGGGATATTCAAACTGCGCATAGATAAGATTACTACAAATTAAAGTTTGGTACAAGTTGTATGTAGCAAATGTCCAATTTCCTCAAAATCCTTATCTGTTCTCGGTTTGAAGAAAAGGACCTGACATGAGTTGCAAACTACATAAAGTAGATTACTTTATTAAAATGTGACCAGTAGTGGTAGTGAGGCTCAGGGTTTCGATTATCGTTTCGCAATTTGCGACTCCTTCTTGACGATTCATTTTCATTATAAAAATGTTAACTAATTAGTTTAATCTAAACGCCTTAGGAAATTTCTTTAATATTTCTGGACATGTGCTATTTACTTGATTATAGTTTCGAAAGGGTTTGTTTTTTTCCCACCTGAAAAGTTTCTTTACGCGTCATTATTTAGAATTTACTTTCACATAGCTCTCATGTGGCTAAAGTTCCTAAAACTCTTGCTGTCATAGATTCAAGGATCAATATTGAAAAAGCAAAAAGGGACCGTGTAAATAACGGCGTGTATTCATGCTGTTCTCAAAGTTAAATGTAATGTAAACTCTTTGTCGTTAAGGTGTATGTAAGTAGTTGTGGCTGAGATAAAATGTACCATTAGCGCTTTATAACTTCAAGTCTGTCATCTATCCTTTCTTTAATATTTCTTTGTTTACTTTAGTATAAGTACAATATGGTATACTTACTTTTATTTTGTATTTTGAACTCACCAAAAATATCCCTGTGCAGACATTTTCATAAACAAAGTAAAATAATAATTAAGTCCACCAATACCAATAAGTCCATGTAGACTTATTCTAAGTACATGGTGGTGATGGTACATAGTGTCCTAATCAATATGTTCATTTGATTGTTATGTACCTATTAAGCGAAATCAATATATCTTGTTGTAACTATGGTAGGTAGGCTAACAGGATAGGCTAGGCTATGCTGACTAGGTTAGCTGTGTTTTTGTAAAAATATCAAATCATGTAATAGTTACAAAAACATACAAAATCGGAGACCTCGTTTGTATCAACAGCATACCCAGAAATAAAAATACATTGTTTCAAGTAATATCTTTCTTCCACAGGGCTTGGAAATAAAAGGCCAAATGGTGTTCTGTCCGGAATCCGACTCATTGCTGTTCGTGGGCTCCCCGTTTTTGGACGGACTGGAAGGCCTCACAGGCCGTGGTCTCTTCATCTCTGACATACCGCTACACGACGCCACGAGAGACGTCATCCTGGTTGGAGAACAAGCCAGGGCTCAGGTTGGTTATTTTAACACACTTAATATAAAACTTCGGAAATTTGGATGGGAGTTGAGAGAATTGAAAGGTCTAACTTATTTTTGGTTCCCGAGGTATCAGTCATGCTACTGCGTCTATGACGTAAATTAATAGTAACGATCAAGAGCCACTATAAGTTTTAAAGTTGAGTCTTAAGCCATATTTTATTGATCACCGATATTGCATTAAAAATCTAAAAGAAATCAATCAAGACTAGCAGCTCAAATAGACAGTAAAAATAAATTGGTTTGGTCTTGACGATTTGATGGCTCGTTATCCATAAATAGCTGAGTCTAGAAAACTTAAGGCCGTAATAATAAACTGATCTTTACTGAGATGCCCGTCTCAAGAAACCTCAAAGTAAACGTCAAATACCTAATAGAAAACTGTCATTTTTGACGCGTCTCAGTCAAAATCAGTGTTTTAATACAGCCGTTAATGTAGTAAGGAAACTGGTAAATGACCAATGCGGTAAATGCGAATAAGATTGACAATGCTGAATTTCCATTGATAACATGTGACAAACTATCACAGTCAGTAAACATAATTATTGAGTTGTATTCATTACTACAGGTTTTATTAATTAATTTATTGCGTAAGATTTTAAGATGTACCTACAGCTGTTAAGTCATGAAGAATTAAACTAGTCGCAGTTTATCCAAACAGACTTAATTTAGTTTGCTGTAACGCGATGCTCCGCGAATGTGTAACTAAATACTCGCTTGGAAAAATTTAATGGCGTCTACGAGGCATCTGGGAAATAATGTTTTTAGTGTCATGAGACCTGAGAAAAATTCAAGATATTATTTTCATGATTTTATTGAGCATTATTGGATTTTAAATTGTGTTGCAATAAAGACATATAATGACATTTTTGCGAAGAAAAGCATAATTTAATATTATGTATTGCGTTACAAAAATACAAATACTTAAAAACACGAGTGACACGAAAAAGTAAAACTAAAATTTGGGCAGCGTTTCAGGTAGGGCTTGCAGTTCCGGGACCCATAGACCAGAATCAGGATTTTTGGGCTTTTCGGGGTTAGATTATACAAAAATCCTCTGGAACCCCAGGACTGCAAGCGCTAGTTTTAGGTAGCAAATGCCTCCTGAACAAATAAATTGGAGCTTGGAATTAAGATATCTTTGGTAGTGTTATTTTTACTTTTTGTTACGTCAAATTTTTTCTCGCATTGTAAAACCGACTTAAGAGATCTTAACGTCCTGTCTGGAATTCAGTTTTAAACCTGTTTTATCTACTGAAGAAGGTTATCCGAGTGTTTTCCAAGTCTACTTGTTGATCCGAAGTCGAGGATACTCGATGTCCATATCATGCCAAACTTAGTCGATGAAAGTTTATAAAGAGGAAGCCATCTTGAAACAAAATCTAATTAATAATAGCCAGAAGGCCAATCTCGTGTTTAACTATTATATTATCATCCCGCAATTTTTTCTGTGCTGATTTGTTGTGTATCTTAGCAATTTATCTCAATAATATCAGAATTATACAAGACAAATTAAGGATTTACGTTTTCGTTCTTTATTTTTGTAACGTGAAGTAGTGATAACAAAGATCTTTTTTACTGGTTTAGGTTTTAAGAATTAAACTTTTTAAAAGTACTTAAAAATTTCGTAAAATTGGCTAAATTATAATCAGCTTTCCCTCGCTATCATTACTATGTTACTAAGTACCTATCCTCTGTTTTGGATCTTAAATGCTCTAAAAGGCTAACAACAAGAACATTTTCAGGATGGTCTCCGAAGAAGAATGGATAAATTGAAGAACCGAATAGAAGAAGCAAGCAAGGCTGTCGATAAAGAGAGAGAAAAGAACGTTAGTCTACTGCACCTGATATTTCCGCCACACATCGCGAAGAGATTGTGGTTAGGTAAGTCAACTCTTTTCCTAAATCTCAGATTAAATCGTCCACAAACAAGTGCCCGAGTGTGTATCGAGTATTGTGTCCGATCAATTCCTTTTCCAAGTTTTGTTATATTGTTTTACAGTGGGAAGATAAGGGACAAAACGTATTAAGTAATATAAAAAGCACAATTAAACAATATTGCAAAGATAATGTTGAATATCAGCCAACCTGTGGCAATATTTTTTATTTGAAATTTAGCGATGACGGATAAAACAGACATAGGTACAGTCAAGGGCATTCATATCTATACAGGCATCGCGTCAAATATATATATACATGGACCTTATTGCCAGTGGCATAAAGGCGTATAGATATTTTTGAGATCTTGGGAACGTATATATATATATTTATGCCCTTGACTGTACATACAGATATTATACAAAGACTTGAAACTTATAACGCCCATCTTTTTTGTATTGGAAGATGAAAATGATGACGACGCGGTTAGCCTAGTTGGTAGTGACCCTGCCTACGAAGCTAGCGGTCCCGGGTTCGAATCCCGGTATGGACAAATATTTGTGTGATGAGCGCGAGTATTTGTTCCTGAGTCATGGATGTTTTCAATGTATTTAAGTATGTATTTCTCTATATAAGTATGTTTATCGTTGTCTAGTACCCATAGTACAAGCCTAGAGCTTAGTTTGGGACTAGGTCAATTTGTGTGAGATTGTCCCCTGATATTTATTATTTATTATTAAAAGAAAAAGTATCAGTTTTCTCTTTAGATGACTATATTTTCAGTCAAAGTATAAAATGGTTGCTATTCAGTATTCGCTTTGAAAACTATACAAATATGACGGATTGATCAAATTAATTCCGCTTTACCCTTCTATCGCCAAGGGACTAGATGTATAAGGTTCCTTTTCTCGTTGATGTCCCGTCGAGTCTCGTGGGACGGTATGTCACTACCTTTCGACATGAGAACTATTTAAGGGCAACTCAGTCTATTTAATGGTAAGTCTGTAGACTAGACAGAGAGAGCGGTTCCCTTACGATTTCACACATTAACTTCATAGATTTTTGCCGGCAGGTTAGATTAGATCCGGGGTTGCCAGTTGGTAGTCTGTGTTGCTCTTTCAAGATATTAACCTACATCCGCGGTGTTGCCTAAACCTAGCATCAGCTCAACAAGAGCCTAGATACAAATCTCAGTCATTTAAATTCTGTCAGTTAAAGAAAGACACTGGAGACAGAAACAGTAAAGGCACAATAGAATTAGGAAGCTGGCAGTGAGCTTTGAAAACCCGACTATATTTGTAGAATACGAATGTTGAATGTTGACCCCTGCAGCATCAGGGACGGAGATGACACTTAAAATTTCGTGGAAGTCTTTACTTGATATCTTTAACACGAAATTGTGAATATTTTTTAATAACTTACTCTTTGGTTTCTTTAAAATCGTTAAACGGCCATCTAAGTTAATAATGTATTTCCACTTGGAAGTCCAAACGCAAGTAATTTCGTTTCAGCTATGATCAGTACTTAGCGTTTAAAAAAATTAATTGAAAATGTTAACTGATACAGTATTTAGAAATACATAAAATTGATAAAAATATTGATATTCACTAATATGGTGGCATCTTGAAAATATTGTCATTCCACCTGGCACACCAGCTCTACCCCTAAAGTCTGTCTGCCGCACTCAGAGAGGTCAATTAAATTTTAAGTTTCATTAAAGTTGCTGCGTCTTATTCTATTGCTATAGCAAAGAACGTGACAGCAGCAACTTTAATGACAATTAAAAATTAATTGACGTCTCTGAGTGCGGCAGTAAGTTATAAACAGGTGTGGTCTAAAGTTTCAGATTGAGTCATAAAGTTTACTACCGGGCGCGGCATGGGCAGGATCATAATTAAGTTAATGCCTTTTTATGATAACTCGTTCTAATTAATATAATGAGAGCATGAGAGTACGTAATAAAACGACGATTTTGCACCAGGTACTTACTTAATGTGCGATTTTGGGAGCAGATTACAATTATTTATTACCACGTGCTTCAGGATGTTATTTATATTGGTATTTACTTCATAAATAGATCGCTTTTTATGTCATCTAGTTGATGGGATAATTAATAGTTATCAACATACCCCGGAATTTTGGGTGAGGAAATGTTTGATATTAGCCAAAGAGTAGGTATTAACTTGAAGAACTGGATGTACTCTACCATTAGAGAGCAGATTTTAAGTCTTTGTGTGGTCGGCGTATCTTACACTAAATAATAATAATAATTAATAAACTATCCCGTAATACAGTAAGTCACGTTCAATGATATTTTCCAAAGCTTCTAGTGTAGCTCCTAATAATGACGAGTACGCTCTATCTTCTAAGTGGGTCGGAACGCCCTTTCACCCCTTAATAATAAACCCGGCTATGGACATTTGATCCGTCCTCAGGGCCAAGATTAAAACAGATAGTTCTCTTTAATTTTGGTCGGTACAATGTTTATGTCTTACCAGCTTTTTCCCGCGACTCCGTCCGCATAGATGTCTCGCTTTTGCCCGGAAATTATTAAACTTTTTCGGGATAAAAAATATCCAGGTTTAGGACCTGTGTGCCAATTTCCTCCAAATTAGTTCAGCCGATTAGGCGTGATTGAGACTCATAGGTACCCATACAAACTTACATTTATAATATTAGTAGGGACATAATTATATTATTGTCTTTATGGCAGCTCTTATCCACTTGACAGTTAGAACTGTCATAACTTAGTGTGTTTACAATATCGAAGCAAGATGCTCTAAACCAAAGTATAATAAAGGCCCAAGTTAGACTTCATGTATATTATCTTCATCATCATCATCATCAGCCGCAAGACGTCCACTGCTGGACAAAGGTGGAAGGTTTTCCACAACGATCGGTCCTCTGCTGCTGTCATCCAGCGGTTTCCCGCGACCTTTACCACTACGACTTAAGGTTTGCTATTCGATGAGCTATATCAGTTACTTGAGTTCTCCTACGGATCTCCTCATTCCTGATTTGATCTCGCAAGGAGACACCCAGCATAGCTCTTTCCATCGCCCTTTGAGTGACCTTGAGCTTTCTTATGAGGCCCATTGTAAGCGACCATGTCTCTGAACAATAATAATATCATTACTGGCATGTATATTATCGCCGGAGTTTTATTAAAACAAAAAAATATATATTCCTCCAATTTAAATTATGTAATCGTTAAGTGCAAAAGCTGTCTCTTTGAGCTGTGATACAGTCTAAAAGCATTCTTAGTTCAAACCACAGGTTGAAACGAATGAAAACATCAGTTGAGTTTATTTTTACAATTAGGTATAATGATTATAACATTTATAACTCTACTAGTACTTCATAATCAGCTAAATGTAACGAGTATTTGATTGCATTCGAAGTTATTTAATAATTTTAAGTGCTAACTCTTGTTGGTATAATTTTAATTTACAAAGTTTTCAAAAGCATTCTGACTTTAATTAAATAAGCGTGAGTCAGCATTAGCAATTATTATGTTAGTAAAATTTTTTTCGTGTTTATTTAAATGTGGCAATTTGAAAGTCAGATTCCGAAAATCGACAAAGATCTTGTAACAAATTAAACTGTTTTTGAGTAAAATTTTAAATAATCGTAGTACACTGACGAGGTAAGCCCGTTATTAATGCTTGTAAGTATATTATACCGTATAAACTGTCATAACATTCTGGCAACACGTGTGTTCCCCAGACGTCAATTAAGTTTACTTCCTCCAGAATTTAATAATATTAACTAATATAAATTGATTCCGTAAGTTTACCGTGAGTTTATATTAGATGTCCCGGTAGGATAAAGTTTGGTAACTGGTTTATATTGTTAGTGGGGTTTAGTTTTAGAAAATAATGGCATAGGTACGCATATCTACGCGTTTTTACTTTATGCAAGCTTCGTTATAGACAAAACAAAAGATGCGGCACCTGGAGAAAGATCTGAGGGCAAATCCAAGATGCATTACGTAAACTACACGATTTTCGAAAATCAACAGTTATGTATGGAATTTACTTCTACGTAACTAATTGTTTTTAATTTATTTTTTCTATTTGTGACATTTAATAGTTCCAATACTTCTAATTATTTGCATTTTTAATTAATTTAGTAGTAGATAATAGTATATTTTTATATTGTAATTCTAATTTTATTAATTGTATTTTATTATCGTGTAAGTGCCTTGGCTTTTTTAGCTGTAAGCTTATGTGACTTTTTGAAATAAATAAATAAATAAATAAGCGGCTGACGCGACTGATCGTTATCTTACGTCAATACTTAATTTTCTTTGATTTTGAAAATCGTTAAGTTAGCGAAATGCATCTTGGCACCCTAGATCCTGGGCAAAGGGATGGTAGCGAATGCGTTCGCGAAATACATAAAGCCAACTCTGTTTTTTAGGGTTCCGTACCCGACGGGCGCCCAATGGGACCCTATTAATATGCCTACGCTGTCCGTCCGTCCGTGCAAGAAACGTTTTTTTTACGTATTTTTACTTTTGTTATATCGTAAAAACGGTAAAACATACAAGCGTCAAATTTGGTATGATTATAGAACAAACCCTATAAAATAACAACAAATACTAAAAACCAGCCAAATGTTTACGGAACCTTCAGTGCGCGAGTCCGACTCGCACTTGCTTGGTTTTTTTCGATTTAAGTGCGTAGGTAGACGGTAAAGGCGTGGCAGCATATGTATTCTTTTTAATTTTGTTTTATCCCTAGGTGAGAAAATAGAAGCGAAGAGCCACGATAACGTCACAATGCTGTTCAGCGACATAGTTGGCTTCACGTCAATCTGCGCCACCGCAACACCGATGATGGTCATCGACATGCTCGAGGATCTGTACACTGTCTTTGACGTGTTCTGTGAGGAACTCGATGTGTACAAGGTAAGGTCCAAAAACGAGTCAACTGAGATTGCATGTCTACCTATGTATGCCAGTTCGACGATGCCTTGGGTTTTGTTTATCCGATTTCCATGATATTTGATAAAATAGTAAGTAGTTGAATTACCTACTTAAATACAATTTTTATGTTCGAATATGAGTAGGATTGGTCGTGTATAGTGTATAGGATTCTGAGTTAGGGAGGCAGTACGCAAGGTCTCTTTTCGTAGCGGACTTACGGTTATTCTAATGCCTGGTAGCACACTGGCGCCATTAAGAAATGGAAGCGAACCGAACTCGAAACAGTGCATTGCAATGAAGTTAAATTTTAATTAAAATATCTCGGTTCGGTTCGCTTTCGTTTCATTTTCGCCGACAGTGTGCTACAGGGGGTAAATCAAGATTGGTTAAGCAATGCCCTTGTTCTGGGTTCATTCCCTTAAACAACTTGTTTCTCAATTAGTTAAGTTATCGCGCCGGCAAAGTCAGTGACCAAGCTCAAAATTCGCTAATAAAATGTTGTTGTTACGCTTTGATGGGACAAATAATGCTTGCCCTCGCCGTTTAATAAACGAACTAATTGAATAAGAAGCTAGTTATTGAACAAACAAAGGGGTAATGTCCTAGATATTTTATGAATATTAATATCAGCATTACATAAAATGATAATTTCCAAAAATAACGAGCAACCCTTCATTTTTCAGAGTCATTCTAAAATCGACACCCGGTTTCTATATACCATTTGCAAGGCACTTATATTCTGACTAGCTGTGTAAGCAAGATGCACTGAGCCAGAAAATTGCTAGTATGTGCTTCTCGCTACAAATGGCGTGGTTTATCTCTGCATATATTATCACTGCTTGCAATAATTTGTGCAGGGTTTTGGGGTAAAGCAGAGAATTGCACAAATGCGTCTTGCATCTTCAATGGCATGTGGCATGTCGATTAACTATTGTAGATTCTACAATGACAATGATAGTGAATTTTACATGTAGCCTTGAGATGATATATTTTTTACTTATTAAGCCAGTAGAAAATTATATTTTACATTGTCAGAATTTTAAGTAAGAATCGCGGTTGAATTTTTAATTTTATAAATTGTTCTCTCGCGCTTCCTTTTTAAGCTGTAAATTATAATTTTTATTGTTAAGTAAGTACCAGTAGTTATGTGCATGGAAATTTTTTAATTGTTCACGGGTAATTCAGACATACTTACATATTTTAGATTTGCTTTAGGAGTCTAACCGTGTTTTATTTATCTACCATCTCCAACTAAAATGATTGAGCTACTAATTGAATCCCATCAAATATCGCAATAAACTTAATGTTCTACGATAGGGTTTTTTTTTTAATACAACCCGCAAAATAATTTCGAATCCTGCGCAGGTGGAAACAATAGGCGACGCGTATTGCGTCGCAAGCGGTCTGCACAAGAAGATCGACACGCATGCGCCCCAAATCGCGTGGATGGCTATGCGCATGGTCGAAACTTGCGCGCAGCACTTTACACACGAAGGACATCCTATTAAGGTATTATATTTGTACACACCTAGGTATTATAATTGCGTATGACAATCTTTACTGTGCAAACTTGTTGGTCATAACTACATGGTCAATTTCATCGACAATTTATACGATTCGTTAAAAAGGTGTGTGTCAAAGGTTATATGAAATATATTAGGGTCAGATGCCAAATACATTTTAGGATTGTAACTCTTTTTCCAAAAAGTTTACGTGAATAATACAAAGATCTCATCGTAAAGGCGGGATGGACGTAGTAGTATGTAGCATTATAAATGGAAGTACATTCCTATAAACCGAGAACTAAACTCCATTTCTTTTCGTAGCATATCATAAAACAAAAAAAAGTAATACTATTTTCCATTGCAAGTAATCAGTATGCAATAAACTGTTGAATATTTCTCATGAACATTGGACCTTATGCTTAATTTATCTTACAGATGCGTATAGGTCTCCACACAGGCACGGTACTTGCTGGAGTAGTCGGCCGCACGATGCTCAAATACTGTCTCTTCGGGCACAACGTCACACTCGCTAACAAGTTCGAGTCCGGCTCGGAGCCCCTCAAGATCAACGTCAGTCCCACCACTTACGAGTAAGTTAATGACGATGTATACAGGATTCTAAATATTTAGTCCAGCCCCAGTATAATCAATATTTTGATTTACTAAAGCTTCCATTCATAAAATTAATTTAGTTAACCATGTGAAAGTAAAAATGATGCTACTGATCAATTTTAAATTTAAACTAAATAATAAATATGTTTCTGTTTTCAAATGGAAAGGCGTTTACAGTTAAGACTAACCCGAAATGGTAGGCAAACGCTTTCAATGTTAGTGACGTCCAGGTAGCACTTAAGTTTCGAATTGTGCAATGAAGTGCGAGAAGCAAAGCGCACGGCGCATCTAAGTGCACTTGAGACCTAAATGGTGGGTTGGACGTTCTAACCGGAGAGCAGGATACCATCCATGTCGATTGGGATTTCATGCCATTGCACATTCCTGTCTCCTGCAATTCAATTTTGAAGATGACGAACGATATTTGTTTGATTTGATTTTGTTGGTTTGTACTTGGTCTTGGTATATAACAAAATAGTTATGGATGTATTGGGTTTGATATCTAAAAATTGATTTAAGTTTTCGAAAAAAAATGTGTTGTTTAGTAAAGATTTTTAAATGGCAGCATTTTGAAAAAAAATCATGCTTCACTTAATTTGTTCATATTTTTTTATGTCATTGTAATTTTTTGATACGACGTTTTTGACAATTTTTCATAATAATTTCATCGGTACAGTACATGGCCCTTAGCCAGGATGCATTACGCTAACTAGCGTTTCTATTCGTTTCGTTTTTAAACCAATCGCGTCACTGGTAGATCACGTTACGATGAGACACATGACCCACCAGTGACGCGATTGGTTTAAAAACGAAACGAATAGAAACGCTAGTTAGCGTAAAGCATCTTGGCTAAGGGCCCAGATGAACAAAGTTCAATCCAATCATAACTTTCTAACATAGGTACATCAACTTGACAGACGCTCAATTCTTGGTAAATAATGTTTATATTAAAATAAAAATTCATCGTATTCCGTACTTGAATTGGATAGCGTTATGCAAAAAACAGCCATCTGCCTTTCAACTTCTCATCAGTTGGCTGTTTTCTGCATAACGCTACCCAATTGCGTATCACTGCCAATCGACTAACTCAAAAGTTCAATCCAACTCCACGTACTTTGATTCGTTATCCCCTTTATTAGTTTCTTCAAAGCGTTCCACAGAAGAATCAATTCCGTGGAATAACGAAACTTTTCTCGCAGGTGGCTAATAAAATTCCCGGGATTCGAGATGGAGCCGCGGGACCGCTCGTGCCTTCCCAACTCATTCCCCAGGGATATTCCTGGCACGTGTTATTTTCTACACAAGTACACGCATCGAGGAACAGACCCGAACGCACCTCAGGTAATGCACTGGTTTTAAAATTTTGTGTTGTGTGTTTTTCTACAAAATGTTGGTAGAAACATCAAATTAAGAGAGAATTATATCGCTCTGAGCGTCCGAACCCCTTGAATCAGTGCGATATAGACAATTACAGCTCCGACTGAATTGTCCCAGTTCAAATAAAATAAAAAAGCGTAATGTGGCTCTCGACTATTTCCTCTACTGAAAATCTTGAAAATCTCACAGAACTTAAAATTAAATGGCAAAGATTTGAAAGAAAATCAGCTCAATTCAATTCCGCAAAGTTTTTCGCAACTATTGTTCAGTTAATGTCCCTAACCTAAATCATCTGCAAATTTCGTATTCCAAAAAACGTGGGGCGCTCCCTAGAGCTGCAAAGTTTAAATCATTCTTTCAAGTTTGAAAGTGGAGTAATTTATTCTGTTTGACAGGTCAAACATATAGAAGACGCGTTGAGAGATTATGGAATAGGACAGGTGAAGACAGACGTTACAGAAGAACCTACTTAGTGGGCGTAATTTAATCTTAAAGAGAATTAGGCGCATAAATTGTAAAGATTTTTTTGCTGTAGTTGAAATTGTTATGATACTACCAACAATAGAACATCGTCATAATATTATGACTGCCGGTATATGGAATAATATTTCCACGAGAGTATCATCCCTTATGCGACTTTTTGCATTTTGAATTGCATTGTTGTATCAAAGAATTATTCCAAATACGACAGTTTTTAATGATTATGGTTATTATGGTTATTTATAAAAAAAATTGTATGCGCTTAGTGCAATATGTGAATCTAATGTGTATTTTTTGAGGTTGGCTGTGAGTTTGATGAGGGTTTGCAAGTGACAATTTTTTTTGATATCTGTCAACTGTTATTTTTTGTGCGTGAACATTATACTTTTAGTTCCTAGTTATTTTTTGTGTTGATGACAATATCAATATTTTTAAATGATAACAGTATAACTTCTATCGATAATGTCATAATTATTAGTATGATTCCTTTTATTTGTTAAGTTTGTAATAGCCGTGATGTTAAAAAAATTTAAGAAAAAGAGAAAATGATTCTAATTGTCATTGATTAAGTATTTATTCAAGGAACATCTTCAAGTTGCAATAAAATAACTCCGAGTTTTATTAAACTACCCGGGGTTCAGAAATTATTTTATTAACCTGAGTTTATCTTGCATATAAAGAAATTAACCCAGGGTTTACTAACCCGAAGATTTTATTCTGCATGTTGGCAATTTTTTCCTTCTGTTACACCCGGCGAAATACACGAGAACGAATAACGTATGACATAAGTATTCTTCCCTCTCTCACATTACAGTAACTTCCATAAGTCCATTTCTTTCTGTCATATTTGAAGTGACATTACGTTTTCGGTCGATTATGTTGAATGGCGACCTTTATTTTATTTTATCTGTCAAATCGGCACCTCACAATTTGATATTTTAAAACCCGAGTTAGAAAGACCTCTAGTATGTCGTGTCATATACATATGTATTGAAATATCAATTTTATATCTATTTATATATGTTATTATATTATCAAAATTTTTGACCTAAAATTGCGTCAGCGGGAGATGAGAGGTCCAATTTTGGCGGGTTAAATAATTAAACATTTAACCCATTGTTAAGTGTTAAGTCTAGGCAGTGCAATAAAAATTATTACTTAACTCTGCGTTAGCATTTAACTCGGGGTTATTTAAATTAACTCTGGACCGCGCAAGTGGCCCTTAATGTACTTAAATTATTTATTTTTAAGTATTTCGGGAATTTACATCAAAAGAAATTTGCATGAAAACAGCACGGTACGTGAGCAATACTTTGAATGAAGTATTCGAGGTTTCCAATATTTTAGATTTTGTTCATACAATTTGCAAATCAAACGTTTTCAACAGACAAAATGTCTGTGTAGATTTTGTAAATTTGTTATTATGAATAATCATTTTTAAACTAAAAAATAATTATTATACATATTTGAAAACCTAAAACTAAATTGAAATTGTATCAAAATCTAAATCAAAGACGAGTAATCAGTAGAAACACCGGAAATTCTATTGTTTACTTCTCGTTTTGGTGTTATGTTATTAATATCTATGATTATTACGTTAGTTTTTGTCAAAACTCTTTATAAATACCTATAAATAAAGCACAAAAATTTATTTATTATTAAATCGGCGCTGGTTTTTTTAATAAAAATCTTCCGCGCTTGAAAATATTTTTTCCTAATTTGTTCATCACTTGCGCTCCATACGGCCTCTTGGTAAGGTAGCTTTTGACTGTTTTTTATCTTCAATTGTAAATATAAAAGACCGTGTAAATCAAAAAAAAAAATAAAAGAAGTTTTTGATTACGACTTAAATAATTGAAACCCTTTAGAATCTTGTGTCTAATTCCTAGCTTATAGGCTTTGTGTATTAGACTGTAACACCTTTTTATAAACGTACCAAAATGTGTAAAAAATATTATGTGTATATTTCAAGATATAGTGATCTATGTGAAGCTTTACAATCTTAATAATTTATAAATGTACATACAATGAAATCTGGGATATTACGACTTACATAGTTTTAAAGCGATTCATCGTAGATATATAATAATGTAGCGTAGGTTAAAGCTTTTGAAATTTACCCTGACAGTTTAACAAACAACAATGGGAAATTTATATGGAGCAATACTATAATGTAACTATACCTGTTTTGCATAATCCCAGGTTTATTATATTCGGTATTTATATTATAATTAACTGTTTAAATTGATATGTTTACCAGGACAAACAGGATAGACAAATTCATACAAGTCCGTACAAAAGCCGTATTAATCCAGTCCTTTAATTTAATTAATACCGCCGCTTGGCTAAATGCCACCTTTGCTTGTTTCAAAATACCTTTGACCCTTTTTTAAGCTTTTAGAAATGTATGTTTTTAAATGAAGGGGTAAATTTTAAACTTATTGATAAAATTACATGTAAAATTAAGTAGCTTTGATTTTACCTGTTTATTTCATTATTGGATTTTTTACGTCAACGATTATTGTCAAAAAAGTTTTGCAACAATTGTAACAGTAAGAAATATAGTTTATCTTTAAGTATTTTTGATTCCTCGCTTTAAATTACTTTTTCCAATAATCTTAAATTAGCTTTGTAAGTGCTACTTAAGAAATAGAAGTAAAGTATTTGTAAAGTTTTTGTAGGTATGTATGAAAAAGCGTACGTTCTAAAGTAGTTAATATGCTTACGGCATAACTTTGAATACTCACACGTAGGTCATAATTCATAAAAATAGAATAATTAGGATTAATTAGGTGAATTTATTTTTTATGTGACATTATAAATTCGAAATAAATTATGTTAAGCCGGTTGCTAAAAAGTATGATTAGGAAATTAATTAACTTCCAAATAAAGTTTCTGTTCTTCTTTTTTATAAAAAAGAGCACATCAGTTACACAACTCTTATCGTAAATGAGACAGACTTACGGACCGAATTGTTAACTGGCTTTAAATTTGTAGATCCCTCTTTTTGATGTAAGAAGGCAGATATTCAAATAAAGAAAGTGACTCTAGTGAACTTCATTAAAGTTAAAGGCAGGAAAGTTGGAAAGTAATTGAGTCACCGTTCACTCGTAATTATGACGTTTCGCTTTAATGTAATCACTACTTTTTATTTCTTTGAAAACAATTTGATTTTCAGCGCTATTTAATACATAATAATAGTAAGTTTTTCCTATTTTTGTTAAAAAAAAAAATGTGTCATAGCATAACAATTATTATATTTTTGATAAATATATGTTAAATTGGTTGCAAAATACATTTTGTTTAGCTAATATTTTCTTTACCCCAATTTAAATAAAATGATGCGTGAAACGGGGAACTTATGCGAGGTCTATGATTTAACAATTGTTGAAGTTTGTGCTTTTTAGGTATAATATTAAGGTATAGATTAATAAATATTACATTCCATGATACTCTTTAAATACTTTTGCTGTGTTGTGATTTAGCATAATATGCCTGTTGTTAGAATAAGATTCAAAGCTATGTTTTAAAGCGTTAACAGCACATATCGCCTAGATAAGATCTCATCTAGTCATTATACTTAAATAAGAAACAGTGAAAATAGGGTCCTAAAAAAGATTTTTCCATACTTTATTTATTTATGTTACTTAATATTAGAGTAGCAAATAGGTTAGCTCGTTACTGAAGCTGTATTTTTTTGTCGAAATATCTTGTTTTGGACCTGGCCAATTATGGTCGTGTTTATCATGTAGATAAAACACGTGTCTCTTTCTGACCTTTATGTAAGAGCGAGAGTGACGGTTGCTTTATCCACACTGCCCTGCTAAGGTAAAAGGCTGTATTTTACACAAAACTACTGTAGCAATTGCAACCTTATTACCCAGTAATCTTAGTTACCTTAGCAGGGCAGCACACTTATCCACCGCGATAAGGGCGATCATAGGGTAGCAGATACTTCTTCAAGTCACTATGCAGAATAGAAATCGAGTTATTTTAAATAGACAATAAAATGTATAAACGTCATGGCTAACTTACTTAGCCAAAAATAATAAAACCCAATAAATACCGTTGTCTTTCAAATGGATTATTTAGGTTTTTTTATTAAAATACCTAATGCTTAGTTTTGCAATGAAAATAGAGATATAGGACAATCTGTAAGTGTCATATAAATTTATTAGATTAACCGCCTGTTTCACAATCGTCAAGTAAAGCATATCTGTCAAATAAATTAAGCCCTTTCCCTTTCTTACACTTGAAAATAGACAAGGAGAGGGCTATCTTTATTTGACAGATGAATTTACTTGTCGATTATGAAACAGGCCCTTAGGGTATTTAGCGTTATATTTTTATTTAGCACAATTAATATAACTTAATAGTGTCACTATGTTATAAATGCTTATAGGTTTTAATGTGCTTAAAACTTGCTACTTAAACAATATTATATGTGTGAACTGTATATAATGTACACAGCGTACTTCGAAGATAATTTTAAGATAGTAAATGTCTAAAAAAATTACTGTCTTGTATAAGACAGAAAGACTAAAATTGAAACAAAACGAACTTACATAAAAGGCTTCGGAGATCAAAAAATGTTAAGAAAATCCGTAAAAAAATTCCCCTAATTTCTCCAAATTGGTGGAAAAAAACTATTGTGATACTGGCAAGTATGATAAAAGACAAAAATGATGTAAGTTTAACAAACGCCCTTTTCAATTTAAATGCTTTGATGCGTAAGTACTATTTTAAGTTAATTATCAAGGTACTTACACAATGTTTCTCAAATAGTTATAACTCTGTTGCCGCATCAAATATAATTTTTGATGGATGCAAACGTAAAACGAGCATCAAAACTCACGTTAAGGGTAAGATTTCATTACCATAGCAAAACAGATCACGTATAAATAAGTGGGTGAATTTCAGGGCGTTTCAACCGCCATCATTAGTGTCACCAAATATATTGACGAAATCAATGACACCTACCAGGAACTCCTGATGTAAACAGAAGCAGAACCGGGGATGTAGTTTCTATCAGCATCAGAAGTTGCTGTAGTGTCATTGATTTCGTCAATATATTTGGTGACACTAATGACGGCGTTTGAAACGCCCTGAAATTCACCCAAGTATAGTCTTTCGTTTCTTGTTTGACCGCACCCACTTAAAGAAACAATATAACAAACGCCAACTACGCAAAGAAAGACCCGAGCCCTCCTACACGTATACTTACAATACCACTGGCCAACTCTGCTGCCACACGTGTCTGAGGGTTTTCAAAAGTAAATTTGGCTTCGCTAGCCATATTCGAGCCCATAAATAGGCAAATATATATATACGTGTAGGAGGGCTTGGGTCTTTCTTTGCGTAGTTGGCGTTTGACGTCTAATGTTGTGTTTTCTTTCTGTGTGTGTATATATATATATATATATATATATATATATATATATATATATATATATATATATATATATATATATATATATATATATATATATATATAGTGCGGGTTCGAACCCTAGCTATGGACCGGTTTTTTTTGTTTTGTTTTTGTTCTTTTTTGGGTAAATCTTTCGTTATTTTTTTTTTTAGTTCTTGTATAGAAATCGATGAAAATTCGGTTTCGACCCGAGCGACGCCCCCGCTCTCCCAGATACTAATCTATTAAACTTCAAATTGACTCTAAACCCATTCGTGTTGGTCTTGTGTTATATATAGTTATCCATACAATAGCTTTGTTCAAATACAATTATATTGTTTTCCTTAAGTGGATCGGCCAAACTAAAAACTAAGGCCGATTTTTCCAATCGTGAGCTAAAATCATGTGACAGTAAAGTTATCGCTTTCCTTTTCTCAGTCATATGAAATAAAGACACGAGGCTAACATTTATCTGACAGTTATAGTTATCTTTAGATTGAAAAAATCAATCCTATCTCGCGTTTTTGGGACAAAATGTAAAATTTCATGTAACCCGCTATTGCAAATAAGTACTTCGGTCCGTGTGTTTTTTGGATTCGAATACAGTGTGTACAGGCACTAATACAATGCAATTTAGATGCAGAATATGTCTAGTAGGCACTTAAATCTCTGATCCTGCCTTCAAGTAATTTAAATATACTCATTTGAACGTAAGACGCATGAGTGTCGTCTTTTGATCATTGCCTAAGACAATGGCCTTCTATTGAATATTAAATGTATGTGATAGTCAATCTTATATTATAGATACTGTATTGAGCTCTGTCACTATCAATGTAAGCTGTTTGTATCACGCTGTTAAAATTTGATTGATAAGTCCCTTGCCGTCGAAGCGAATGCACTATTAGTGAGTCTTAAAAAAATAAAACGTTTCTTTCGTACAATGTTGTTTTATTACCGTCACTCTATCCTTTAATTACATTTTTTCGTAGTTTTTTACATATTCCAGGATAGAAAAGAAAACTATCATTGCTTTTTATTTGTTCAAATTGCCGCAGTCTTAAAATATATTAGTAACCACTCAGCTCCAGAAGGCGTATAAACATTCATCACCCAATAAGAACCAAGCTATTTTTACGCCTGCAAAGCCCGCCTAAAGCCCATTTACGCCTCATTTCATATACATACACAAGCATTCGCATTCAGAGAACGTTTAATAACCTAAAGGACGTATTATATCGTAAATTCAGCGAATATGCACTTAAAATAAACATATGAGCCCCAAGTTTATTGCTGTGGGTTATTGATTTGTGAGACGTATATTGGCTTGATATTAAATGGGTAAGTTTACGTCTGTAAATAATGAACGTTAGGCCTATTGTTTTAGGACAGTCAGCGGCTTAAATTGTTGGTGGTTTAACATAAAAGAAGAAAAAGAAGGAAATCTTTTATTTGGTGCATATATTTTTTTTATATCAACCTATTATCTCACTATATATAATGCTGAGCCAGTGTCCGTTTCACCGCCGCGAGGACACACCGCGTTTTTCTTCTGTTTTATTGCTTTATTTTATCTTTGTATATTTGTGTCTTCTGTGTAATCTTTCTGTGTCTTTGTTTTTCGTCTTTTTCACTGCTTGGCAAAGGCTAGAATTTCCATAATTCTTTGTCTGCTAATGAAAAACGAAAATATTTATTCTGTGAGTAGGCTCTTTAGGCACTTTCACATGTCTGAGTCTACCAAGTTTCCAAGACCACTGTTGAGATGAAACGCCGCAAGAAACACAATAGCCAGTTGAGTATGTACTTATGTAGGTAAAATACTTACAAAAATTAAAATAACAAGAAAGTATAAGATTCCTTTTTCGTCCGTTTCTCTAGACCCTTTTTCTCTGAAAATATTAAAAGCAATAGATAACTGCCGCGTAAAGCTTTCTGAAATAAATTAACGTATTTCCGACTCATCTGTAATTCCCAAACACCGGAAATTGGAAAACATGTAATTAAATCCAAAGTATAACGTTAAAAAGTAACATTTTCAGCAATAAAACGATGGCGGAATTAGCGAAGCGGCAACCGAGACCGCCTAGAGGCAAGATTTATTTAGTAAATTGTTTGTTTACGCTCATTTTTATATTTAGCCAAATATTATGAACTCCGTACAAACATGCGGTTATCGTCATGTTATTAACATCAGTCTTTAAATATCAGAGCGTCGGTGGCCTAGTGGCTGGCGGTGTCGACTCGTGTTTGTGAGGTACCGAGTTCAAACCCCCAAGCGGTCGCCACGTACCAATGAGTTTCTCTAACTTATGTACTTGCACGACAACCGATGCTCTTACGGTGAGGGAAAACATCGTGAAGACCAGCACATTTAGGTGGCATGTGGAACCATGATTCAGTTGGTTTGGTTCCCCTGTCACAAGGGTTACGTAGGTCAGATGGTAGTCGCTCCACAGTTATAACCGACCGGTCGAATCTGGATCATGGTCAAGGGTGCCCCGACGAAGAATGGGAAAAAGTGCTAGGAAGATGATGGATGAGTCTTGAAACATCAGAGTATTATAAGAGAAAATAGTGAAATGACGTTAAAGTTTCACGATCACGAACATAGAATGTTGGGCCAATGTAATTTTGGTCGCAAAGGGCCAGGGACTTAATTTTTATTTCGGGACTTAACGAAGCCATGATGACAGATTTAATTAAATAATATTACGTAAGTAATAGAATATTATAGCCGATGGATGCGAGTAGCACAAAAACTACCGAGCCGTGAAGGTCCTTGGGGAAGACCTTTGTCCAGCACTGGATGTCTTTCGGCTGATATGATAAATATAATATACTTCGAAAGTTGCTGTTACGAGTAGGTATAATGGATTTGGAACAAATGCTTGAAAGTTCGTTGTAATTCCTTGTAATTACTAGTATGTAAGTAATTTGAAGTTTTTTTTAACTTTAGCTCCTGAGTCATGGATGTTTTCTACGTATTTAAGTACGTATTTCTCTATATAAGTATGTTTATCGTTGTCTAGTACCCATAGTACAAGCCTAGAGCTTAGTTTGGGACTAGGTCAATTTGTGTGAGATTATCCCCTGATATTTATTATTATTTATTATTTATGGGTCTCTGCTGTCATACAAATTGATAATGGTTACTTTATCACTGTCTAAGGAACCCTAATGAGGACGGTACATCATCGGTTATTTAGCCACGGGCTTTAAATGTTGAGCATCTATACAACCCTGACACAGGAAGAAAATGATTAATTTCGACGTAATCATTATTACATAGTTCTTTGGTGGCAACACCAATTTAAGTGCGTGTTTACGTATTGATAGAAATCTAGTCCGCACATTGTAAAATAAAACTATTACCTTTGTCAAAACCTGACAAGTTGCAGTTGGTGAAAGAGACAGAGATATACGAAGCCTCTACCATTTTCGTTAAATCTAAATGTAGCCTTGGTAGCTTTTAACACTGTGGCATACTGTGCCATTTTTGGCGTGAAAACAAAAGCAATCTTTTGAACATCACTACAGTAATAGCGGGCTTAGCATGCATACACAAGATAAAATTTTATGCTATTTAGTGCTATGGAAATGAATACATTTATTTTCTATATTCTAACGTAAGATAAGGCTTAAGGTTTAATATAAAATAAAATCGCTATAAAGTAATGAAAATCGCTACAGTCGCTTAGTAATAAATGGTAACAAAAGTCAGGACGAGACGCTTTTATTTTAAACCTTAAGCGTGAGTCTTACGTTATAATATGGAATAGATGCATTCATTTTCTTATTACCACCTGTCAAATATTAATCCATGCATGTTAAGCCCGTAGCTTTCAAAAACACACAAATATTTACATATTAAAATATGTAACAGAAACCCCAAAACATAATAATTGATTACAGATACCCCTGCCATTAATTAGGGTAAACTGACTTATCATGTTAGCCACTCGGTTGTGTACCCCCGCGGGTAAAGGGAAGTAACGAAGAAAATCGTAGATTAATTAGACTGAACTTTAGATTTGGCGTGTTCTGATACGAAGATTGATTACCCCTTAAATATTTACTTATATTGTAACTAGCGACCAGCCCTCGCTTCGCTTCGGTTACATAAGTGAAAATATAGCCTAAAGCGATCCGCCCTCGCTTCGCTTCGGGTTCTATTATATACTTACACCTTCCGTGAAGAATTATCTAACTGATGGTACAAACCGCATCAAAATCCGTTGCGTAGTTTTAAAGATCTAAGCAAACATGGACACAAACAGCGACAGACAGACAGACAGACGCGGCGACTTCATTTTATACTTTGTATTGATATCTAAATATATAAAAGAAGAAACTGACTGACTGACTGACTGACATATCAACGCACAGCCTAAACCGCTGGGCCTAGAGATTCCAAATTTGGCACGTAAGTTCCTTATGAGGTCTAGGGGTGCACTAAGAAAGGATTTTTCAAAATTCATCCCCTAAGGGGGTAAAAAGGGGGTTGGAAGTTTGTATGAAAGTCATCCATTTTTAAAGATAGAAACGTGGAAATTGGTATAAAGGCTACTATTTACAAATGAAAAATACTACCTTCAGCGATTTTGGATAAACTACCCCTAAAGGGTTAAAATGGGGGGTTAAAGTTTGTATAGGGGTTTGGACATTTTTGAAGTTAGGAACGTGGAAATTGGTATATAGGCTACTGTTTACAAATAAAAAAAAGTACCGCCGGCAATTTTGGAAAAACTACCCCTAAGGGAATAAAATGGGGGGTGGTAGTTCCTTTGGGGTAATGGTTGGTCCTTTTAGAAGTTCGAAAGTTGAAAATTGCTATAAGGAATACTATTAATAAATATAAAAAACGACTTAAGTCAATTTTGGATAACTACCCCTAAGGGAATGAAAGGGGGGGTGGTAGTTTGCATGGGAGTTTGGTCATTTTTGAAGTTAGAAACATGGAGATTTGTGTACAGGCTACTGTTAACAAGTAATAAATACTACCTTCAGCGATTTTGGATAAACTACCCCTAAGGGGTTAAAATGGGGGGTTAAAGTTTGTATAGGGGTTTGAACAATTTTGAAATTAGAAACGTGGAAATTGTTATAAAGACTACTGTTAACAAATAAAAACCACTTCCTATGATTTTGGAAAAACTACCCCTATGGTGATGAAACGGGAGTTAAAGTTTGTATGGGAGTTCGGTCAAGTTTGAAGTTAGAAACGTGGAAATTGTTATAAAGACTACCGTTAACAAATAAAAAACAGCTTTGGTGATATTGACTAACTACCCCTAAGGTAATGAAATGGGGGGTGGTAGTTTGCAAGGGAGTTTGGACATTTTTGACGTTAGAAACGTGGAAATAGGTTACAGTATACTATAAATAAATAAATAAAATACTATTTTTAATAACTACCCCCAAGAAGATGAAAGGGGAGGTTTATATTGGAGGTTGGTCCTTTTTGGAGTTAAAAACATGGAAATTTGTGTATAGGCTAAATGAACAAATAAAAAATACTTTAGGTGATTTTGGAAAAACGACACCTAAGGGGGTGAAACGGGAGGGGTGAAAGTTTGTATGAGCGTTTGGTCATTTTTGAATTTAGAAATGTGGAAATAGGTATATAGGCTACTTACTGTTAATAAATAAAAAATACTATTTTCGTTTTGAAGTTAGAAACGTGGAAATAGGTATATAGGCTACTGTTAACAAATAAAGTAATACAATTTTCGGTGATTCTGGATAACTACCCCTAAGGGGATGAAGCTTGGTCAATTTTGAAGTTAGGAACGTGAAAATTGGTTATGGCTACTGCTTACAAACTAAAAGTACCTATTACGTTCGATGATGTTGGAAATACTACCCTAAGGGGGTGAAATTGTAGGTGTAGATTTGTAAGAGTTTGCTTATTTTGGAAATACGTTTCTAGACTACTTCATATATAAAATATGAGTTTCTGCGTTTTTAGAAAATCTACCCCTAAAAATTAATTTAAAAAAAATAGTTTAAAAAATCGTATGGTTCAAATTTGTTTCTATCCGATCATGCATGATACGTACGATAATGAAAACTTTATCTGTACTTTTTAACAAAGGTACTGGACTCTCCGCAGACAAAATCGCGGGTGGAAGGATTGCGTATATATATATTTGTACTCAGTTCACGTTCTTGAAAACGGCTCCAACGATTTTGATAAAGATTTCGACATGGGGGTTTACGGGGCGAAAATTCGATCTAGCTAGGTCTCATGTCTGGGAAAATTCGTTTTCCCCGTATTTTTACGCAAAATTCTCGCACAACGGTTCGTAATTACGGGGCGGCTGTTTCCGTCTGAATAGGCTGATGGTTAGAGCGTTGGCCTACTACGCAACTACAGCTATAGACAGTATTTTTTTGTTTTTGTATGAATGAATTCGATAAAAAATCGGTTTTGACCCCAGCGACGACGCTAAATAAAGTTTGTATGGATGTTGGGATGTTTTTTTCAGTCACGCCTAAGTAGTTGAACGGATTCGAATGAAACTGTCACACAGGTAGTTGTTATCCTGGATTGGCACCTTTTTTTATCCCAGTCAATTTGATAGTGTCCAGGGTAAAAACGATAAACGACTTACTTAAGAAGAGGAGGAAGAGGTACTTAATACGTTTGGATGTAGGGGGTAATCTCCGAAACTACCCATCTGATTTCTAAAATTCTTTCACCGATATTTAGAATAAAGTTTCAGGGTGGACATAGGTTATATTTTAACTTATACTTAAAACCGAAGCGAAGTGAGGGCGGTTTGCTATACTTAATATTATAAACGCGAAAGTAGACATACTTTTGCGTCTGTCGGTCGGTAAAGCTTTCACGGTTAATCCGCTGAACTGATTTCGATGAAATTTGGTATGGAGAAAGTCTGAGTTCCGGGGAAGGACAAAGGCTACTTTTTATCTCAGAAAATTGAACAGTTCCCGAGGGAGCAGTGATTCTACGCGGACGAAGTCGCGGGCAAAAGCTATTGTAAATAAGAAAGTAAGTATAGTTCAGGCTTGAACGACTTTTGCACAAAAAAGATGACAAAAAACCCTCTCATTGTGAGTGGAGGCCTGTGCCCAGCAGTGGGACGTATATAGGCTGGATTATTATTTATTAATATACTAACTTTTCTGCGAAATATTTTGCAGTGATACGAGTATGATGCCATATTCAAAACAAATAGAATTTATTGTTGTCATATCTTTTCTTTTATTGTTGTCATAAATTGTTCCTTGATATTTATTTATTTGTACGAGAATGATCTTCTCTTATAGCCTCCTAAGGTGAACCATACAATGAAATTCGCCATTGGAATTTGAACCTATTTTTGAATAGAACAGTGTCTATTTTCTAATTTAATTGTCAGTCATAAAAACAAAAGAAATTCCACTCTATCTCCTTTGTAATAGATCTTTATTCCAATGGCCGTATTATGTACATTATATTGTACAAGGGGCCTTAGGAGGTTAAAAAGGTAATATGAGGAATTCGGGAGTCTATTAAAAATATGTACCACAATGGGCACAAATATTAAGTCGACATTTTTCCGAAACATTTATGGTAAGTAGCCGTAAGTAGCAGTAGTAAGTAACCTACACATTTGACGACGCGGTTAGCGCGACATGCTAGCGGTCCCGGGTTCAAATCCCGGTATGGGCAAATATTTGTATGATAAGTTCGAGTATTTGTTCATGAGTCATGGATGTTTTCTATAAGTATATATTTCTCTATATAATTACGTTTATCTTCGTCTAGTACCCATAGTACTAGCCTTTATTGCGTGACAAATAAAGGCCTCTGCCCACTACACCGGATCATACCATGATCGTAAATAGGAACGTGTCAGACAAAAAAAAATTTCTTGGTATTGAAAAGTATGAGACTATGCCCACTAGACACCCGTCTAGTCATCACCCGTCACTTTCTATAGCAGTGAGCGTTCGTGCCTGGTACGTCATAGTATGGTCATGGTATGATACGGTGTAGTGGGCAGAGACCTTAAACTGATATTGTTCCAAAATAAGACGTAATTTATATGAATTCATGTGCCAGTTTGCAACAATGTCGTTATTTTTCAATCAAGTTTATAGCTCAACCAACTTCTGTCTCGTCTTGCGTGTAATGGAATAAGAGAAACAAAATGTTTAAACTTTGTGACTTTGTTAAGAGAACTTACTATTCTCTATGCAATGTGGGGAACTTTTGCTTCAATTGTATCTATACCCGATACTAAATTCTTCGGCCAAATGATTATGATAAAGAAAGAAAAAATGTGACGTTTTCAATATAAATGGACCTTATGGAGGCAGGCGGTTACGCCGTTTTTAGAACTGTTACCATAGTATTCGTATAGTTACAAGAATAAGAAGAGCGTAACTGCCTTCCTCCATAAGGTCGCTTTATATTGAGAACGTCACAAATAATTACTTTTTCGTTAGCCTATTTGGGTGTCTCACTGCTGGGCAATGCCCTCCCCTCCTTTTCGCCACTCTTCCCTGTCCAGAGCGCTTGTGCCAATCCCTCGCAAATGCGTCTAGGTCACCCCGCGTCTCCTTTTGAAATTAAATATATACAAAATTAATAAAAAAAAACAACACTTAAGGAAAATTGCTACAGTTCCCGCCTTATACTTATTATAATGCCCTTACTAATAAACGTTGAGTAACCGCTGAGTAGTTATACCATGCTTTGTCCTTATCTGTCGAATTCAAATGTCACAATGACAGATAAGGACAAAGCATGGTATAACTACTCAGCGGTTACTCAACGTTTATTAGCAAGGGCATAAGTATTTATAATGGCCTATTTATTTAGCACGGTAGATATTTCAAATTTGACCAATATTGTTTTGTGAAATTATTTGAATACAATTAAATATAGTTATTTTCTGCATTTTCTTTGGATAAAGATACTTTTAATATTATTTTAAGATACATAGTTCGTCAGCTTGCGACATTTCGAAAGTATGTTTTTCTACTCGCGTACTACAATCTGTTAATATACAGGGCAAACCTTGGCTAATCGGTGATAGTTTTATTAATTGGTCACAGAATTTTATCCCTCGAGCAGATAATTTGGCAAATTCACTATGTAAGAGTCCGTAACATTGCCTTCGATCGTCAATATCTCAAAATATCGCAAATATTAAACTGTCCATACAAAATACATTTGATTATACATAACATAAAATCAGGTAATTCAGTGATAATAGGGTTATTGTGTGATAACCCTATTATATATTTAAATTCCTATTATTTTAATTTATAATTTTAATTAACAAGTTGATATTAGAGCCAAACCGCTTAGTTTCCTATTGACGAAAACGTTTTTAATTTCTGACAGAGTGCTCGGATACATTCTTTTTGTTATTATTATAAGATTTGAAAAAAGCACTTTCTATGACAAATATGTCAACTGTATTTATATAATAAAACTTCACTATCACGGCTAAATGAACTATCACAGGATTACCAAGTATAGCAGAATAGCCAAGGTTTGCCCTACATCGTTAACAGTATCAGAATGCCACCCATAGTGTAACCAAAGTGTGAGTACTGTTATATAATGAGCGTTGACATAGTATTTAACTGTTCTCTTATAACCATTATAGCATTGTTATTACCATGGTTAAGGTCATTCCGGATATCAGTCTTAGCGTTTAGTGATCACTTTACTTTCTTATTTGTATATTAAATAGTTAGAAATATTTTAATAACAATTGAAATAGTGTAGATTAAAAACAAAATAAATTTCGAGCTAATAATGTCTTTAAAGTTAGCCATTGTTTATATTAAATATAAACAATATTAAATATGTCGGAGACATGGGGGGGGCAGGTTGGTTGAGCGGCTGCTGCTAGATGTGTCAGGAATCTTCAGGATATGGCCGGATATCTTGGTCTCTAGTTGAGTGAGGGTCGAAGCAAAGAGAACACAAAATAGACGTAGGTAGGTTTATTTCCTTGATGGACATTAAACTCGATACATTTGATCTTCACTGACTTTAATTAACAGTAACACGTCAACTATAACGTAAAAACAGTGTAACCCTACCAGTCCCACCACCAACCCATGGTTCTTCCTGCCTCGCGGCACAACAGACCGAATCTCGGGAGATGCGCGCAATACTTGCTTAGGCTCTTTCTCACGCGCACTTTCTTCACTCCCTACAAACGTAACTTGAAACGAAGAGCAGTTCCATCCAGAGGTGTTTACTGGACGGTTTCCCAAGTAGAAGTGTTTCTTGGATGGTTCCAAAACAGACGTCCTCACTGGACGGACTCTCAAGTAGCAGTGTTCATTGGACGGATTCTCAAATAGAAGTGTTCTGCCGTCGCGCTGCAGCGACCATAAAGGCTCTGTCGAGCGCGCCAAAAGGTTGTAGAGGGCGTTGGTGTCGCCTTCCGGTGGCACAGTTGTTCCGTTGAGCTCCTATACTATTGTCAATCTCCGACACGGCCATCCTGCGACGACACACGTCCTCGTGTGTTAATCTGAAACAATACAACGCCAAAGCAGTACCACTCGGCCTTTCCTGACTTACATCAAATACGTTCGGAAAGCCTTTTATATCACGAACATCGTACTCGTATTACTAAGACCACAAAGACAGTTTGTGGCGACACACAAAGTCATAGGTGCCACACAGGCTCGTCAGTGCCACACAGGCTCGTCAGTGCCACACAGGCTCGTCAGTGCCACACAGGCTCGTCAGTGCCACACAGGCTCGTCAGTGCCACACAGGCTCGTCAGTGCCACACAGGCTCCTCAGTGCCACACAGGCTCCTCAGTGCCACACAGGCTCGTCAGTGCCACACAGGCTCGTCAGTCATACAAAATACATCAGAAACAACTCAGATCTCAAATTCAAAGCCCGGACAAATGATAACCCCCAACTATTGTAGGTATAGCAAGCAGTATCACCGTCCCTTCAACTTTGAAACACTCCCAGCAGAATCTAAACACGTGCGTCCCTTCGAACAATCATGTAAGCCTTGTGCAAACAGATTGAACCGGACAACACAAGTGCGTCCCTCCGACCAAGCTAACAAGCAAGGACCGGACAACACTACCCTTGCGTCCCTTCGATTCACCAGCGCACTGGTAAAACCGGACAACACAAGTGCGTCCCTCCGACCAAGCCAACAAGCAAGGACCGGACAACACTACCCTTGCGTCCCTTCGATTCACCAGCGCACCGGTAAAACCGGACAACACAAGTGCGTCCCTCCGACCAAGCTAACAAGCAAGGACCGGACAACACTACCCTTGCGTCCCTTCGATTCACCAGCGCACTGGTAAAACCGGACAACACAAGTGCGTCCCTCCGACCAAGCCAACAAGCAAGGACCGGACAACACTACCCTTGCGTCCCTTCGATTCACCAGCGCACCGGTAAAACCGGACAACACAAGTGCGTCCCTCCGACCAAGCTAACAAGCAAGGACCGGACAACACTACCCTTGCGTCCCTTCGATTCACCAGCGCACTGGTAAAACCGGACAACATCGTTGCTCAAGTAAAAACCATCTCAGAGATTGCGTCCTTTCGAATTACCGATATGGTAAAACCGGACAACACTCTCATCCAAAAAGCAGCATCACCTCTCAGAGTTTGCGTCCTTTCGAGTTACCGACGAGTAACACCGGACAACGCACTCAGATACCACCTACCGTTGTTAATGTGCAACGCCAAGTGTTATTTTTTTTATAACAACAGAAATAATGCGGGTAGTTAGAAAACCGGTAGTAAAATAGCCTCAATAACTTTTTAAGATGATAATAAGATCCGATAACGATTATTTTCGTATGAAATGTGGGTAGCATTCAAAAATAATGAACCAGTCTATTTCAAATAATTATTGTGTTCACGTCATGGTGACAACGATGGTAAAATAAATTTAAAATTGCAGTGTAATGTAACTGTTTAACGCTAATTCGACATTACGATAGTTTACTGTACTTCTGTGGTATTACAACAAAATAACACGCACGGGTGCCAGCCAAACCACCTTTATAAGGAAAGGAAGTCGGGCGAATTGCGCAGATGTGTAACGGAAATGACTTCAACAATTCAAAGTGTTCTTAATAGTGTCACGAGTGTACAAATTAATCAGTTTGAATGGGGCGTGTTTACTACAGCAAAAACACAATGTCGATGTTACTTAATTAATTGAAAAGTTTGAAAATCACTTCGGAACCAAAACGAACACGTTAACACACCATGTAATCATAATAAAAATTGTACGACTCACCAAAGTATTCGATAGTTCCTGACGGTGGCTGTACCATACAGTACACAGGTTAATACGGTGCTCAGCCTGTGGTGCAGTGCAGTCTCCAGCAATACAGAATGTTGCAATGTGCAGGCGCCTTGCCCTTCAAGCATACGATTGCACTGCCGCTGGTCTGCTGAGATTGAATGGCGCTAGCTGGAACCGACTTGTACGGCGCTTTCTTCATATTCTTGACTTTCAAATAGCTTTCAGCCTGCTTATGTGTGTTGGTGTTTCAGTGTCTTGCGCTTAATAAACGATTTTATTTCTTCTTATGTTTTCTTTCTTCAACGATGCGTCTACCCTCATTTATTTCGAAGCTCACGATCTTCGCAGCAAATACGTCTCATTTGCTCGACCACATGTCCTCGTTATTCTCATGTGAGGCATGCTGAACGTATCCCACTTCTGATGTCGGAGAACATGGGGAGGGGGGTAGGTTGGTTGAGCGGCTGCTGCTAGATGTGTCAGGAATCTTCAGGATATGGCCGGATATCTTGGTCTCTAGTTGAGTGAGGGTCGAAGCAAAGAGAACACAAAATAGACGTAGGTAGGTTTATTTCCTTGATGGACATTAAACTCGATACATTTGATCTTCACTGACTTTAATTAACAGTAACACGTCAACTATAACGTAAAAACAGTGTAACCCTACCAGTCCCACCACCAACCCATGGTTCTTCCTGCCTCGCGGCACAACAGACCGAATCTCGGGAGATGCGCGCAATACTTGCTTAGGCTCTTTCTCACGCGCACTTTCTTCACTCCCTACAAACGTAACTTGAAACGAAGAGCAGTTCCATCCAGAGGTGTTTACTGGACGGTTTCCCAAGTAGAAGTGTTTCTTGGATGGTTCCAAAACAGACGTCCTCACTGGACGGACTCTCAAGTAGCAGTGTTCATTGGACGGATTCTCAAATAGAAGTGTTCTGCCGTCGCGCTGCAGCGACCATAAAGGCTCTGTCGAGCGCGCCAAAAGGTTGTAGAGGGCGTTGGTGTCGCCTTCCGGTGGCACAGTTGTTCCGTTGAGCTCCTATACTATTGTCAATCTCCGACAAATATAATCTACATTATTTCAATTGTTATTGACATTCATTATTATTTAAAGCTTGTGGAAAAAAGCTTGTGTACTCGTATGCAACGGTACTCGGCACTCGTACCTTTAGAGACTTCAATATCACACTTACCACGCACACACTTTTTTATTAATATAAATCTTATACCTATAGGTTCATACTGTCGGTTTTCGCATAGACCACCATTCTAGATCACTTTTTTCCACGTATTAAGATCCATTTAGATCTAGATAAACTGCTCCTGCTTATAACTAATATTGGCTCAATTGTGTGTTGAATTCAGAGCATGGCACAGAATTGCTGTTTGCTCGCCAAGTTTGTTCAAGATATCAAAGAAACTTGTGAGCTCACAAATCTAAAATCCTTAAGTCGATACAGAATTAGCAATTCGAATTTCTAAAGCTTCAGATTATTGAGATTATAGCTTCATAGGCTTATTTGTTAAATACAACGTTTGAATCGAGAACTTTAAAATTCAGATTCGGGTGTACGGAAGTGAACAGCCAAGTACGTTATATACTAGGTACGTTTAATTGGCTTTATTTTGTGAGTCCTGCAATATTTCTTTTGACTTTAGGTTTTATTATAAGTAGTATTCAGGACTGTATACACATCATATTGACACAGTCTAATACCGCTAGTGATAGAGATAACTCAGATATTTTTTATCTGCCCACTTGCATTAAACATGGTCAACATCTAAAATGCATTGAATATGTTTAAGATGCAAATCGGCACGGGCTCCCGTTCATAGAATGAGCTGAAATTGTTACGAGTATATTTTTACGTATTAAGTATAAATAATTAGAGGATATGGGTTAAATAAAAAAAAATTGGAAAAATAAGTGACGCCCTAGAATGCGTTAAAAAGAAAAATATTCGAAAAATAATGGGCACCCTAGTTGTAAGTGCTGGATGAGGGTTAGGATTTCTGGAGCGTGAAAAAATAACCCTTAGAAATCTTAATGCGTAAAATAATTACGAGTAGCATCACAGAAATCTAGATTTCTGGATACCGTAATGGCAGTTTGTGATCAATATTGACGTCCGTCAATATTCTAAATTACACGATCAGCAAATACTGCGATATGTCAGTATAAATAGTGCCTCCATATCCATTACACGACTGAACTCTACGAAACACGTTACAGGCCTGACGTGATAAATATTGAACGTGATGCTTTGCCTCGTATTGCGCGTGAATAGAATGCAATCCATCAGTTTTATCATATTGAACAAAAGTATTTATTGTACGTCTATCTAGCTTTCGCCTAAGTACTTCGTAAGTCTGCCGCCGGCCGGACAGTATTCGCGCTGTTTCCTTTCCGACGGTAAGGAGGGTAAGAGCATTACCAGACATCGGAATTTTCGGGGCAAAATCAAATGACAGATAGGGAGTTCGTATATTAATAAACCATTATATCGACATTGGAAAGAGCTATGCTGGGCGACTCACATCGAATCTGGAATGAGGAGATCCGCAGGAGAACTAAAGTGACTGATATAGCTCACCGAATAGCAAACCTTAAGTGGCAGTGGGCGGAGCACACTGCTCGTAGAACCGATGGCCATTGCAGCGGAAAGGTTCTATAGTGGCGACCGCGAACTGGGAGACGAAGTGTCGGCAGACCTTCCACAAGGTGGACCGACGATCTTATAAAGGTCGCTGGAAACCGCGGGATGACAGCAGCAGAGGACCGATCGTTGTGGAAAACCTTGGGGAAGACCTTTGTCGATATCGACATTTGTCCCCTAGTGATCGCTTTTATTATTATTATTTATTTATTTAAACTTTATTGCACAATAAAAATGTAATACAAATGGCGGACTTAATGCCTTAATGTCTTAGTTTTGTTGGTTAAAAATTAATTTTATTGTGAGTATGAAAATTAAAAAAAAAATCGGTTAACTTAATACTCCGCTTCTTCGTTTTAAAATGATTTTTAACATCATTTCTCAACGTGTTTGTCTTGACTGTATATTTCGGAATTGCAGTTACATTTACCCACTTTATCATCTTTACCGAAAGAATACAATAAAAATACATTTTTACAAACATTCACAAGCGATCACTAATTTACGCGAAAAGCATTGATAAGTGAGTTTATCGATTTACGAACTTCCTATCTGTCATTTGATTTTGCCCCAACTATTCCGATCTGTGAACATTAACCTATCTGTCACGGCAAAAATAAAAATCTTTATTCTCATTTTCGCCCTTTAAATAAGCTGAGAGAAACTAAGTAGGTACATTTTTTCAGTGTCAAGTAAAATTAAGTCACGCTTTGTAATTTTCCCATTTCGGGATAGACTCGCAAATCTGGAGACTTCTAATCTGATTAACTTGGACGTGTTTTTAACGTGCTGACTTTGTAAACGTCAAAAAATATACAACTCGATAACAGTAATTCGCTATTCGAAACTGAACTTTAATGACTTTTCTAGAGGTCTTAAATTGATTTGATAGAAAAAAATACTTTATTTGAATTTGAGGCTGCTGTCAATTTCGGTGTTGTTGAGTAAAAACCATTAAATGGTAGAAAGTAAGCACATTAAATCATCTGTGAATGAAGGCTGACAGCGATGAAAGAACTAGAGAATTTGATAAATAATTATTGTGAAGCAATTTACATTTACAATTAAGATATTTTATCCAGTATATCGATTAGCGAGATATATCGGTATTTTTAAGAAAATATCGGTAACAATATCATTGGTACTTATACTTCCCGAATATTTACATGTTGTATTAGGTCACTTTAATTCTGAAGATGCAATATGTATAAATTTGCTTATGGAATCTACGAGTATTATGTTATTTTAAGCAGAGTCCAGTACTTTAATACCGTAAATAATCATTTAAGAAGTTGCCTTACTTGTAAAACACTAGACAATGAAATTAACAGCAGCTAAAAGCTAAGTTAACTCTCAAATGAATGCTAATATCTCAGTTACGTAGCGAGTCTCCGCAATGCAGTGTTTGTCTTCATCTAATATTTCAGAGGTGAACCGACAAACAAGCAGTTTTATTGCAGTCTCAAGACAGTATTAAAATATGCACAGATCAGCTGTGGATCGCAATAAAAGTTTATTGTGTTTGCATAAAAAATGCGAGGCGAAATGTTGACTTGAACTATTTACTGAAGATTTGTTAAGGGCTGTCACCGATCACGTCTATCATTAGCGTAATATTTTTTCGTTATTTTTATTCAACAAATTGGTTTTGGGTAATTGGGTTGAGTGTACTCGTGCCAACGGCCGTTGTAATACGGTCGAAACGTCGAGGTAAATATAATGTGTACACGTAATTAAGTCCCGTTTTTATTGTTTCAGTACCTATATATGTGTGAATATCGCGAAAGTTTATAACAAACAAATATTCTTAGACCGTTTCATCCGCCTTAGCTGTTGTGGAAGAAAATTTGTTATTTTTCATATAGGATGAAAACTTTAAGCAAAATGACAAAAATTCTACTTCTAAAAATGTAAAAAATTCATAATAATAATATAACAAATGCTGAGATGTTGGTTGAGGCTGTTTTTCCGTAAAACAGAAAAATGCCTAGTTGCCAGCCCTAAAGCGCAACAATCCTTTTAAGAAAATTACTTAAATTGCCGAAACAACTAAAAGCCAGATAAATTTATCAGTTAAATTCTTAACTGAAAATGCTCTTAAAATAATTAACCACTACCTTTATAATATAAAAGCTTTAAATAAGCTTTGCAGCTCAGTTTTTCAGTGTATTTTGATGTATGTAGAAAATAATATAATTATGTTAGAGAGATCACGACATCGAAGCAACCGAAATAGAATAACGGCCAATATATAAGTATACTCGTAGATTGATATAAAGAAATTATAATAATATATAACTATATTTCGGATTTTTCAATTACAGGCAACTCTAAAATTAAAAGCCAAATTATAAGCACCCAAAACCGACGTACCATTACATCAGCAACACAGTTAGCTGACCATTTGTGAATCTTGTCACCTTGCAATAAGGCTCACTAGTGGTCAGTTAACAGTGATGCTGTTTGTATGTGCATGAAGAGGTTGATGAATGTAGAGGACGTGAAAGAGGTATGCTGCCCTCATAAGAAGAAAAGGCACATGTGCAAACGAATTGGTATTGCACATGCGACCTTTATTAACCTACACAGGGTTTAATATGCTACTATGAATAATTCGCAGATGTGCCCTTTTTTCTTACGAGGGCAGTATGTTTGGACCGGTGCTCTTGGCGTCTCTGTCTTGAAAGACAGGTGTGAAGGTATGTATGTACGATTATGTAGTCAATTTTAAACTGACGCAGGCTGCAGACACTGGTAACCAGATGAGACCGCAACAGCATGCTAGATATTTTTTTATTTTATGGATATTGGCAGAAATGTCCAAATAGAACCGCGTTGGCAGACTGCCAAGACTAAAATGAAATAGAAGGGCGCTTTTGTATTATATATTTAGTTGTTTATATAATTGGAAAGTAAACAACATTATTGTTATATTTATTTGACTTTAAATTGTTAAGCGAGTCTATTTATAAAATAATAGCGACCCGCCCTCGCTTCGCTCCGGTAAAATAAGGTATATAGCCTAAAAAATGAAATATAGCCTATTAGCTTTTTCCCGCGACTTCGTCCGCAAAGAAGTCATTTATCGCTCGTGTTATGGAAAACAATGGGAAATTCACCTAACTATGCTTAAATTTTTTCCCTTAACAAAAAATCACGAGTACGTTCTTCTAGTTGTGTGTAACCATCCGTGGTTTCACCTGATGGTAGACGGAAGACCAGCGCTGACTTACCCAGCATTATGCTGAGTTGAGGTCATTTCGTGACCTATATTCTTTTTGTGTATTTGTCTGTCCTTTGTTTATATTGGTCACGAATAAACGATTTTTTTTCTTTTATTTTTTCTTTCTATAAGAGTAAAACTATTAAAACGCTGTTTCAGAAAACTTCACTTTGAGTCAATCATTGAAACCCCAAATTGGTACTTATAAAAGTATCTATTAGTTTTTATACAGCATGTTGTTTATAAAAGTATCTATTAGTTTTTATACAGCATGTTGTTTATTTTCATATTTGAAAATAAAATAAAATTATTCGGTTAAATAATACATTGGTATTAATAAAGTGGCTGGCAATTTTTTTACTTTACCCCTAGTATGAAACCTAGCATTTAATTAAAAAAGTATACAGTAACGGTGCTATTAACCCAGACTTTTTCATTGAAAGGCTTAGATTCTGTTAGATTAGAGATAAGGCCGAGGTACTAATGTAATGGTCTTGCTGAAATCGTGTTAAAGAGATTTTTTATGAAACCGGAGGTATTTTAAGTAACAAAGCTTTTCATGACATTTAGATAAAAATATGTAATATTATTATTTTAAATAGAGCTAATAATAATCACTTCGTTACTAATATAAATGCGGAAGTAACTTTGTTTGGTTGTTTGTTTGTTTTGTTGTACCGTTTTTACAGTTGCATGATATTGTTGCGATAGGTACATCACTGCACCCAAAAATGCATTAATATATATATTAAACTTTTCTTGAAACACATTAACATTCAGCTGAAAAGAAACTAACATCTCTTATACGCTTTAAAAATCGTTCAAACTTACTTTATAGATTCCACTTATAATTCCTTAATTTGTTAAACTGTGTTTGTTTCTTTGTTCCGACTCCAGGTTTCAACGCCTCAACCGAAATTTGTTACAGATATAGTTTATACCCCGGAAATTGACATAGGACTTTTTATTAACTACCAAAAATTCAGCAGTTCCCTTGGAACAGCGATAAACGGCTTATAGTAAGAGAATAAAACACACAAATTAACGATAACTCAAAAAAATATTTCGGGATAAATTCCAACGAATGTGCCTGTATAAGTACAGAAAAAAACAATTTGGTTAAGAGCCTGTAATAAACACGATTGATGGAGCATAAAACGAATAACGCACCCCTAAAATCTCAAACCAACTTAATTAAGGAACCTTGTCTATGCCATTCAACCTCTTCGCCATTTTACTTGGCCGGATGACACGGGCCTGAAATCGATAGTAAAGCCTCGTGTTCACTATAAACAATATTTTGGATACACTGTTTTTGAGCACCATGTAGATGCCAGAAACAATGTTTCAGCCTACATGGATGAAACTGTTGCGAAAATGAATTATATCGCTTGATCCCCACCAAGGGAGCACAAAAACTTGTCGACAAACAGCTGTCTTTACAATAATTTCTACATATTTCAGAAACACGCAGATTTTGTTTCTTAAACCGTGTTAATAAACAAATGAATCGTAGTTATAAACGGAAATCGACCGATTACGAACATCACTAGATTCGGAACGATTCTTTTTTTTTACATAAGACTGAACAGTGATTGACCCCGATCTCACCTGATGGAAAGTGCAGATGAGATCAAAGATGTAGCTCACTGGTTCAGTAACAGCCGATTCACTCTAGCCTTGAAGAGCCCTAAATTATAACTGTCCGGGAATACAGACGATGGGAGCGAATTCCATTCCTTAGCAGTTCGCATTAGGAAGCGAATCGCTTCTAGGAAAGATGAAGCGAATCTCTATAGCGTATGACAGATAACCGCTCCTCTTTCGATGTTGGTGCAGCTTTGTGTGCTCACCATGTTATAATTTGTGTTTTCCTAATAAATAGTCTTTTAAAAGCATTTTAGTGCGTATTAGTAGTGAATACGTAAGGTATTCACTATCTTTCACAAAGGCATACGTGACTTACATTGTTTCGTTTCATCTACTTTATGTTAAACGTACCAGGGTTGCTTTTGGAATGATGCGATTTAGTGAGTTATGAAGTAAGGTGATATTTCAGTGTGCACAATAAAATTGGAGCACAGAGATTGTTTCAAACTAAAAAGTTTTAAAAATAAGTCATCAACTTAAATGGCTTTAGTCACGTCACGACTAACAAAATTTTATACATGATAATTATTATAAAATTAAATCTCGAATTGATATTTCCTACATAAATTATTTTTAAGAAGTCATCTCCATATTAACTACTTAATGATTTCCTAACACTAGTCAACGTATCTTCATCATAAGCTCAACAGTTTTATAAGGATATCTCCGTTACTTTGTTGTTTACTGTTGTTAGAGTAGCAAAGCGGTATATTTAAATCGAAAGCACTGAATATATACTAAACCGAATCGGTCGACGTATCAGTGGATTACAAAATGCACCACACACCATTTGGCAGTCTGTATAAATAAACACGCACAAGGCAAAACAATCCGTAACTACATTACGGATCGTATGTGGTGTTCACGCGATGCGACTTTAATGCGATTTATTGCGATTGCAAGCTCAGCCGTGGTTGGAGAGGAGGTTGATATTAGTAGGCATAGTTTGCCACAGCGTTTTAACTGGTATTCATTTATTTTCATACGCACTTATAATGTTTGATCAATTTCTTTTAGATTCACAGGAGAAAAGGTGTAAACTTGACGGAGTTTTCCTTTTTTTAAATAACGTACCTACTCGCTTTGCTGGGACAAAGTGTAACGACACTACGGCTAGCACAAGTGGCCCGCGACTTGTTTGTCGCTCAGGGCGGCTAGCACAAGTTGCCCGCGACTCGCTTGTCGCTCGGTAATCCCTCTCTACCTAGTCTGTAACGAAAGAGATGCACTGAGCGACACGCGAGAAAATACAACTTGTGCTACCCGTGCAGATCTCTCTAACTCGTCTGTAACGATAGAGACAACCGAGCGACAAGCAAGTAAATACAAGATGTGCTAGCCGCTCAGAGCCCTTAGCCAAGATTCCCATCGCTAACTAGCGTTTCTAACCGTTTAGTTTTTAAATCAATCGCGTCACTGGTAAATCACGTGACTCTCCGTATGACGAGATCTACCAATTCAAATTCAAATTCTTTTTTTTTTTTTTTCAAATGGGCATCTTGGCTAAGGGCTCAGGTCATCCCTTGTTATAGGAACATGGGACATTCGTTCAGCCTCCTTCTTTTCTTTGAAATAAAGTTCGTCCTCCTAAGGCCCACGTCAAATTTCGCTAGTTCGAAACAGTCAGTCAATAAATATGTCAGTATGTAATATGTCAGTCAATAAAAGTTAAAAGTCATTTTGACAATTGTCCTATATACCTATAGGATGTTGGACGTCAGGAAGATAAACCATACAATACATTCCATACAACTTCGTTTTAACCTCCCCGGACTCCAAACGCTGCGATTTTTACAAGTAAAATCGTCCCGTGTGAAACAGACGTATAAGTCCATTACACACGCGATCAAACATCTTTTGTGCTCTTCTTTATGGTTCCCATCAATTCTCCCTTTCACCGGCGTGGGGCGTGCAGGGTTTTTATGGGACACTTTATGTGAGTTTTTGCGGTGTACGGCGATCGCGTTACAACTGGTCGCCGTAAGGAAGTTGGTGTTATTGGTTCTTTATTTGACAGCTGTTGTCCTTATGTTCGGGCTTTAGTATGGGTGTAACGATGGAAATGGCATGGCAATTAAATGAAAAGATTTTTGCTACGAAATGAAAACTCTGGGAGAGACTCGTACCTATTAGCTTTCACTGTAAAATCTGTATATTACATATTTCTTTCAAGATGAGGAAATTTTTATTAAAATAAAATAGCAAATGGCTGTTGAAATTCAAATAGGTACTTGTATTTTGTAAAATTCTTCAAATCGTTTGTTACCTTCGTTTACATTCTAAGAATATTATTTGACTTGAGGAAAATTCATAATTTTCAATTAGGGAGGTAATATTAATTTCATGAAAACAACTGACTGGTTTCAGTCATTTTGCAACTCGCTCTCGTTATAGAATTGATTCATTATATAATTAACCTTTTCGACGCCTTACATCAAATACAAAATAATGTCTCACTCACCCGCCAAGCACACGGTTAATAATACATCATTAACATTCTATATTAACGCGCAAACACGGTAAAATCTGTATACTAGGTATTATTATGTTTTATACGACACGAAATAGATAATTCTTCCATCTTGATAAAGATGTATTTGTAAGTGCCCCTTTTTAGGGTTCCGTAGCCAAAAGTAGTATGTGCGGAACCATCATTGCGCGAGTCCGACTCGCACCTGACCGGTTTTTTTACATACTAACTGCCGCACTCAGAGACGTCAATTAAATTTTAAGTTTCATTAAAGTTGCTGTGTCTTATTCTATTGCTATAGCAAAGAAAGTGACAGCAGCTACTTTAATGAAACTTAAATCTTAATTGACGTCTCTGAGTGCGGCAATTAGTATAAAACAAAGTCGGTTCCCGCCGTCTGTCCCTCTGTATGTATGTACCTATACGCTTAGATCTTTCAAACTACGCAACGGATTTTAATGCGGTTTTCATCATCAGCTAGACATTTTTTCATGGAAGGTTTATGTATATAATAGTACCCGGAGCGAAGCGAGGGCGGGTCGCTAGTATTTTATAAAATATTGGACAGTTACCAGCAAAATTATGTCACTTGCAATTATTATAATGTATTTATTACGTAGGAGTACTTTTATAGAGAATCCCGTGATACAAATATTCTATATTATACTAAACAAAAGATTCTAACCATAACTTTAACACCATGTAATAAAGAAGTATAATTATTTTTTTTACATATTATTGTATTTTATGATTTGCTTTTCCAGCATTTCCTTTTGCTAGTAATTCTTATGGCGCTATTTCTCAGCAGATTACAGACGGATAAAAGAGCTCTTAGAATACAGAGTCCTTAGAGATTTACTGAATTTGCATAAATAACATTTTGTTTTCATTAACCATTCACTTTTTAGTTATTACTTCCCGTTAAGAACTCTACTACACTTACCTTCACTTTTTATTCCCATTCACAAACAATCATCCAAAAACCCCGGCTTCTTTGTACAAGTCAGTGCACGAAAAAATGGCCTCGTTTCACGAGCCACGCCTATCATTTGTGAGCGCACAAAGCCCTTAGAAACAATGGCGTGCATTAGCGCCCTTATAGCGTGTTTTGTTGGCACTCAGTGTAATTATTGAGTATGAATACTTATTATGATTGGTTGAATGTAGGACGTTTTTAATTCAAGTTTTTCATTGACATGACTATTGTAACGTTTAAAGATTATCACTTACGTGCTGAAGAATTAAGAGTTTTTCTAAAAACGTTCACTTTATACAACTAAACTTTATTATTAAAAAAAAAACAATTCATACGAGAAACTACAAAACTTAGTAAACTGTACGGGAAAATGCGAGATTAATACATTTTATCAAATTTTGACTACATTTTAGCGGAAAATCTTTGTAATTTTGCCAACGTAAACACATTTATGCTAAAAGCACGGAAATGCTAAAATGTTGACTTACGCTACCAAGCGTTATTGACAAGCTTTTCTGGGCAGAGCTTCAGAAGCGCTTCGGTTGCAATTCAATGAATAAACACTCAACTTTGAAGCTATTTTTGTACAATTTTAAAGATGAAATTCTTTTTATATTATATTTTTTTGCATGCATGCAGTATCTATAAGCAGAATTGAAGCTCTTTCTTAACACCTAATGAATTTGGTGCAAATATTTTTAACAAGCTTGCATAAAAATTTAGGTAAGTAGGTACTATTTCTTTATAACAGTTCACTAACATCACATAATAATGAGATATCCACAACACAACAAATACAGAAAAGTCGCCATGTGTTTATGACGTAGGTACCTATTTACTTTTCAGGAGACACAAATGTACTTTTTACTGAATGTATTAATAGCAGTCTGCGTATTTATTGTCATAATAATATATTAAGCATTTTAACGTAGGTTAAGAGTACTTTTGGCAAGATCACATAAATAATTTATATCATAAAAATATTTTTTTGATCATTTCACACATACTCGTAGCGTTATTTTATTTGAGACGTTAAAATCCGATAAGTGTCACAAACATACATACATAGCTAGTATTACATATGGTAAAGTTCATTTTAAAGTTGCTCTTTGATGCCGCACGGTTTTTTAAACGTAATAAAACAATGGTAAAATACGTTAAAAAAAACTTTAATGAAATAAACATACGACACGTGCTATGTGCTGGAAAACACCAATCTATTCCCGTCTTGAAAAAATCGCTATAAAATTTTAAAAACTCTGTAGTCGCTTAGTCATAAAAGGAAATAAAAGTCAGGATGGGACAGTTTTATTTTAAACTTTAAGCGTTAAGTATTACATTAGAATATCGAATAGATGTATTCATTTACCCAGCACCTGTCAAATTTTATCTCGTGTATGCAGCGCGGGTATTTCGTACGAACATAAGTTTTACTCAGCCATCGATCTAAGTAATGTTAACCGTTTTAAGCAAGTAATTGTGTTAAATTACTCACGTTAAGTAAGTGAAATAATTTTTAAGCATGTAAATTGTGTTTTTTACTTATTTTAAGTACCTAAGTGACATTATTTTTTTAAATTTTCTCAAGCAGCAATTTAACGCAAACATTGATTTGACAAGCTCTAAATAAGTATGATTGAAGTCACGCGTGACATGGGTCACGAAGAATACGAAGAAAGAAATGTTTCTATACTGAATAGTTCAACTAGCAAAGTAAAATATACCAAACGTTATGCTGGAAATCAGTGGAATCATCTTGTCAACTCAGAGATAGACAGTTCAATCGGCCCGATTCTTTCAGCCTAAGGCTCCGGAAAATCATGGAAGGAAAATTACTCGGAAATCAGACACATTCTTACGTAATATTTTTGGTGTTTTACAATAGTTTAACGATTATGTCGTGCGTGTAGAGTACCAGGTTTATGTTGGATTTCACCAACCACTTAACAAACGATTATTATTATTATTATTAGAGTGTTGACAGCTGTCAAAATTTATAAACTAATGGTCGATTAACATTTAACAAGTATGGTGAAATTGGTACTTAGTGTTAAAATGTTATGGTTACTTGCAGATAAAAGATAGAACTAGTTTTGACTTTAAGGGTCACTTATAGGGAAGAAATGAAATAGCAACACAGTTTACTGACCATTTGTGAATCTTGTCACCTTAATGTTGGATTTCATCAACCGGGTAAATTGCCGGGCGTTTCAACCGCCGTCATTAGTGTCACCAATATATTGACGCAATCAATGACACTACAGCAACTTCTGATGCTGATAGAGACTACATCCCCGGTTCTGCTTCTGTTTACATCAGGAGTTGCTGGTAGGTGTCATTGGTTTCGTCAATATTATTGGGGCAATTCTTCGAGCGTTTCAACCGCCGTCATTCCCGTGACCGCAGTTAAAACGCTCGAAGAATTACCCAATGGTGACACTAATGCCAGCGCGGCGGTTGAAACGCCCGGAAATTTACCCAACCACTTAACAGACGATTAGAGTGTTAACAGCTGTCAAAATGTATGAACTAACAGTCGAATAACCTTTAACATCATATGGTGAAATTGGTACTAAGGCTTACAAGTGGTCAGTTAACAGTGATGCTGTTTGTACCTAATTAGATTTAAGACCAACTGACATTTCGACTAAACTGACCTTTTGCTTAAATTTCGATTTAACTTTTCGTGCAATGACAACCAACCTACTAAAATTCTTTACAAAGTGAAAGAAACCCTTTATTTTATTCGCCAGTGTAGATTACGAGTAGAATAAGAATTTAAAAAGGTTTGAGGTCAGTCGACCCATTTCTAGCCCTTACCATCATCAATACAAATAATTACAATGGGCCCAGACTGTGTGATAAAACTACGCTGTTGCGACGGAATAATACTAAAGAGATAACAGTTTGATATTCGTGTCACGTTCTAGTAGATATTATTGTTTCCAGAGATACTGCTGTTAAATAGTCATGAGATTTGATTGCATAGGATACGTACGAGTATAAGCCTGCCCTGCTAAGGTAAAAGGCAGTATTTTACACAAAACTACTATAGCAATTGCAACCTTATTACCCAGTAATGAGGTTGCAATTATTACAGTAGTTTTGTGTAAAATACTGCCTTTTACCTTAGCAGGGCAGAAGCTTGGTTGAAGCTTTTGACTTCGTGATAACGTCTATAGGGAATATACATGTTTTTTTTTTTGCTTTAATAACATCATTTATGTAACAAATAGTAGAGAATAAATATTTTTCGAATATCTATAAAATAACCAAGATATACGCCATTAAAGATTTTGTTATTTCTAGCAAAACAGACTTTAACATAGAGTTTATATAGCCATACGCTGACGTCACAGTTCATGTCGGATCTCTGTCAAATTAATAGTTTTTAAATGCTTATAAATTATCCGTATTTTTTGGTCGATTTTAATTTTAATTTCACTTTTTGCCTTCTCTTTTACGGTATTTTCATATTTTGTTAAGAATAGCGATAACAATTTCATACATATTGACTGCCGAAAAAAGAGGGTAATTTGCCCTGTAGGTATGTATGCAGCGGTATAAATGTACCGATTATGTACAGTTCGGCCTCTAGGCGGAACAAAGAACCATATATACTCGTACATAGTGGAGTGTACGTACAGCATGTGTCCCGTCAGACGGACGCAGTTTATTTCCCGGCCGTCTTTGATCTCCGCACTCTGCCCATGACGTCCGTATTAACAAACTCGAAGTTACAAGATACAAGCGAGTCGTAAACAAAACTATACTAATCCTTATT